>VWZO01005038.1:0-108109 GCA_013396975.1 Bucco capensis
CCATTCTAGGATTCTGTGATTCTATGAAAAGTGCCTTTTATCCTGCAGGGAGGTTGTGCTACTTTGGAAAATAAAAATGCAAGGGAATTTTCTAGTACTGCTGCACTAGGATTCAGAAAGCTGAGAGAGGTTTCTCAATCCTCTTTGCAAGCAGCAACTCTGCATACAGCACAGCCCCACATATCCATCCCCCTGCAACCCACCCTTGAGCTACAGCAGCCAAGGGATAGACTCCTGCTTCCTTCCTGGGAGCTCACTGCCTCCTCTCATTTGCTCTGACCAGCACCTTGACACCTTGGGCCCTGCTCTTCCGCTTTAAACTGCTTTTAATAGCAGTCTCTAACACACATTTGCCAAATTATGACACTACACCTTGCTCCAGGTGAAACCTCACGTGCTCAACTCCATTTTCATGACGGTATTTTTTCACAAGCCCTTGCAGCCCTGTGAAAAGGACCTTGAAAGCAGGAGTGCCATGGAAAAGCTTCAAATATGGTCTGAGAGCAGGAAGACAGGCAGCAAGGCAAAATGGTCAATGTTCCTTTAAGGAATTGCACGGCCTTGAGTCAGCGAGGAGCACAGTTCCTGGTTGCTGGTGAATGCTGTGGGTTGGCTTGAGTCCACCAGAGCAGTTCTCAGGAGCCATCAAGGATCTCCATCTAAACATAAAGAGGACCTTCTTTACTTGGAGAGCAGTAGAGCCCTGGCCCAGACAGCTGGTTGAGTCTCCTTCTCTGCAGACATTCCAAACCCAGCTGGATGCCATCCTGGGCAACCTGCTCTAGGTGAAGCTGCTCTGACAGGGAGGTTGGACTAGAGGATTACAGAGGTCCCTTCAGACCCCTAGCAGCGTGTGAGCACTGTGGGCTGCTGCACTGAGCTCTGTCAGCGCCCAGCAAAGCAGGCCCACAGAAGCCTGGCAGGCAGACAGCAGTGAGAGCAAGCAGCTGCAGCCCAACACGAACTGCTGCTGAGCTCCGGGATCCCAGCAAACCCCCAACATAGAACATAGAACCACAGAACAGTTACAGCTGGAAGAGACCTTGAAGATCATCGAGTCCAGCCTTTTTCCTAGCCCTATCACCCCACTAAATGATGCTCCCCAACACAACATCCAGCCGTTTCTTAAACACCTCCATGAGCATCCCCAAGAGAGAGAGAGAGAGAGAGAGAGAGAGAGAACTTCCCGGGGACAGCTGCACTATCGTTTGCGGGAAGGCTGAGATTAACAGCCCTGCCTTCCTCCTCCAGCACCCATCATCCGCCCAGTTACCTAACAACCCACTTCTCTGCGGGACCCCAGCACTGACCCTGCTCTGCTGCCAGCCTCAGAGGGAGCCTGTCCAACCACGGCACAGATGGCACAGAATCCTGACACCTAAATCTTGTGCCTGCTGAGCCGCAGCGTCCTTCCTCACCAACATCTTTCCTTCTCAAGCAGGAAACAACAGGGTGACACTGCAATTGCTTATCAAGCACCTTGATTTCCCCCACATAGGATGCCCTCTGAAAGCACACACTCAGGAAGGGTGAGTGGAAGAGAAACTCAATACACAGCAAACACATCAGCTTCAGGGAGATGATGTTTACAGGACATGGTGTAGGGGGATGGTCCCCACAGGAACTCACTCTCTGGTTCCCACCTGGGTCTGAGAACCAGCACTGCTTCAGGCTCAGGTTTTGTAGGGGAAGCTTGAGATGTCTGAGCTCATTGGACACCACTAACCCTGACATGCACAAACTCACCCAGTTGCTGCTTGAACTGTCAGCAAGTAAAGATCTGGTTGCCAGAAGCACTGGCACCACCAGGCCTGCTGATCCTCCAGGGAACTCTGGGTGCTGCCTGCCCCAGAGGACCTGACCCTGTAAACCAGTCAGCCTGGATTAACCCCTTCACAGATTTAAGTTCACTTCTGTTTTCCCTTTGGCAAACAGACTAGTTGATATTGTTGAAATAGTGTGGTTGTAGCATAGCATTGAAAAGATAGGTATTTTTATGTAATGTTTCTGTATCTATGAAAGACTTTTCTGATGCTTCCCACTCTTGTCTGAAGCTCAGTTCCCCAGAGGGTTACACAAACAGACTGCCCAGTCAGTGAGGACACTTAGCACAGAACTTGGCCCCAGGCCCACACCTGGCTTCCCACCAGCTGGGCACAAACAAGGGAGCCTGCTGTTACTCCTCTGCTCACAGGAGGCCATCTATGCAAGACAAACACAGCCTGGGCAGCAGGCTGCTACCTGAGCTGGACTGAGACCCAAATCCAGCTCCTGGCTTTGCCACAGAAGCTCTCTGGACTTGGAAAAAGCTGCTTTACTCTCTCAGCTCGTCTGCTCGGTTGGTCAGAGGAGCAGAATGGAACCAACGGCTTCCCCAGGCTCAGAAAGAGGTGGCAAGTCAATCAGGTATCACCATAGGAAGGACTAAACCAGAACACCCAATAGAATTCAGCAACACCATCACCTCAAGCTTCCTGCAGGAGATGTGAGGATCAGCACCCAGTCAAACTCCTGGATTTGCCTGGAGAAGAAAACTTGGTGTCATTAACCCCTCTCTCCTCCCAAGCATGTGGAGACCCTTGGATGCTCTTACAGATGCTGCAGTTACTGCATCCCTCAAATTACCCTAGCACACCTTTTCCAAATGAGCTTCAGGGAACTGAGGGTGCAGGAGCTGAACTTCCTCTACTGCTCTGTAACTACTAACACAACTCATCTTAGTTTGCTCTCATTAGCAGTGTCATGGGGGAAAGCTGGTGAGCACTGGCCAGGTCTCACCAGCCCTACAGTGCCCTCAGCCACAAGCCACACAGGGGGTTCAAGCAACCCAGCTTTCCTCCACTCAGATGGACCAGGGCATGCACTCTGGACCAGCTGCTGGGCAGCTCTGCAGCTATTTGATCAGAATCCTAGAATCACTGTGGTTGGAAGTGATCTTTTAAGATCATCACGCCCTACTGTTCACCAGCACTGCCAGGTCACCACTAAGCCACGGCCCTCAGCACCCATCTCCATAGCTTTTCAAGTCCTCCAGGGATGGTGACTGCACCACTGCCCTGGGCAGCCTGGGCCAGACCTTGACAACCCTTTTGGGGAAGAAATTCTTCCTCATGTCCAGCCTAAACCTCCTCTGACACAACTTGAGTCTCTTTCGTCTTGTCCTATCACTTGTTCCTCGCCAGAAAAGACCAACCCCCACCTGGCTCCAACCTCCTTTCAGGGAGCTGCAAAAAGCCAGAAGGTCTCCCCTGAGCCTCCTTTTGTTTTTTTTTTTAACCATCCTACATATCCTCACCAGCGCGAGTGGCCAGAGCTGAGGGGACACCTCTGGAGCTCACTGCCTGAGGTGCAAAGGCAAGGCCTGCTCCCAGCTCCTCAGCAGTCACCACCCATCCCTCTGGCCTTCTCCAGCTCCTCCGGGGCCCGGTGCTCGGGAGACGGCAGATAATGTCGGGAAGCCAAGTGGAACACACTCCAGTGGGGCTTTTCCCGTTCTCCTTACCCGGTCCTGCACGCCTCACGCTTCCCGCTCAGGGCCTCTGCCAGGCCCTGCTGAGTGCGCGGAGCGAGCGGGCGGCGCCGCGCAGAGGCGGAAGCGGCGGCGGCGGCGAGGCCTGGCGGCGGCAGCGACAGCAGAAGAAGGTAAACCTCCCTCCCTCTCGCAGCGGCCGGGAGAGGAGGAATGTGTGTGGGGAGCGGGGCCGGGGGCCCCTGGGCTCCTGAGAGTGCTGGGTGGGGCTGGCCGAGAGCTCTCCGAGCTCTCCACCCTTGCCGGTGCTGTCCCGCTGGGCACGGGGCAGGTCCGCAGGGCCTGGGATGGGAGGTGGGAAGGGACATTCAGGTAGCGGGGGGAAAGGTGGTGTCACTGTGGCTGGGAGAGAGCCTGCCGTCCCCGGGGCTGCTGACTGCCTTCTTCCTTCAAAACCAGGCAGTTAGTCCTGGCTGGAATGCAGCAGCAGCCTGAGTGGGGCAGAGGGGAGTGAGAAAGTCGATAACCCTGAGCATATGCTTACTTGCACCTTGTTTACTTATTATCTCTCTCTGCAATTATCTCTATCTACAAGTCCCTGAAAGGACGTTGGAGTGAAGTAGGGGTTGGTCTCTTCTGCCAAGGAACAAGTGATAGGACAAGAGGAAGTGGCTTCAAGTCACACCAGGGGAGGTTGAGGTTGGATATTTAGAAGCATTTCATCACCCAGAGGTTTCTCAGGCATTGGCCCAGGCTACCTAGGGAGGTGGTGGCATCACCATCCCTGGAAGAGTTCAGAAAAACACCTACATGTGGTACTTGGAGACATGGTTTAGTGGTGAGCATGGCAGTGTTGGGTGGATGGTTAGACTTTATGATATTGGAGGGCTTTTCCAACCATAATGATTCTATGACATTAGGAAAAAATTCTTCACTGAAAGGGTTGTCAAGCCCTGGCTAAGGCTTCCCAGGGCAGTGGTAGAGTCACCATCCTTGAAGGTGTTAAAAAAGCCACGCAGATGTGGCATTTGGAGACATGGTTGAGTGGTGACTTGGAAGTGTTAGGTTAATGGTTGGACTCAATGACCTTAGAGGTCTTTTCCAACCTCAATGGTTCTGATTCGACCTGGTTACCCATGGCATGGGGTTGTTTTCTCTAAAGCACCCTACAATGGTTTGACCACCGCTCAAATCCACAGGGAGCTTTCCCCACTGCCATATGGGGACTGGGATGGGGCAGTGCTCATCAAGCTGGAAAAGTGGGATAGCACCAGAGAGATACCACAGCCAAGGGCTCCTTACCTGGGTTTGTGAAAGCTTGATTTCATTTCCAGGCTCCTCAGCATCCCTGAAGTGATGCAGGTGGTGAGAAGCAAGAGCCTGGTCTGTATGGGGAAGGGATGCAGGGGCAGCTGGGTCCACGTTGCAGCCATGGGAGCAGGAGGAAACAGGGTCCTGGTACTTAAGGTGCCTCAGGGCTGGTGGGGAGCTCCCAGGTTTTTGCACTGCCAAAGAGAAATAGTTCCATGGATTAGATTTTTCAACTATTTCACATCTGTAGTTTCTGAAGATGTTACTCAGCTTTTGATGACCCTCCTTCTGCCAGAGGCTAGGAGATGGGTGCCCACATCCCACACTTCCCAGTGTTTGGAGACCTAGACCGGATCTGCAGCAGCAGTGCATCCTCCTCTTTCTCCTTTAGGAGATGCTGTGTAATGGGAGACCCCATGGGCTGCAAACACTCCTGCATTCCACAGCCACTCCTTGAACTCCCAACTCCAGTGTGAATTTTATGATTTGCTGGTTATTTCCTGCATTTTCTGCACAAGCAAAAGGCTCTCACCGCAGTTCTAAGTCACACTAAGGAGAAAGGATGGACCATGTGTTCCACTGCCCTGTTGGACATGCTGCAAGGGATGGAAATGGTTCCTAGCCCCAGCTACCACCTGGATGACAGCCTGTCTATGGAAGGTCATCCTTCTCAGTCTGGCAGCCCCTGGTAACACAAGACCTTCACACCTACAGTCTGAAGGACATCTGAAGAGGGGAGCACTGCTGTGGCCAGCAGTTACACTGTCAGGCCAGTGCTTAGCAGCTGTGGGAAAGCTGCTGGGGTTGAGCAACAGAAGGCAGGAAGGAAGGGATGCCTATGGGGAAGCAGCTGAGGGTGTGACAGAGGAGCAAGCAAATAGTCAGAGAGGGGGCAGGACTTGGGACTGAGCTAAAAAGCCCCAATTACTTGTCACAATGATGTGGTGGAAGGGCTAGCTCCAGGCACTGCTCTGTGTGGGAGCAGCTGCTGACCAACTCATTGATATTCTCAGACACTTGGTGTGCACACCAGAAAGGAGAGGTGGCCATGCCTGTCTCCTGGGCTCTCAGATGCACTCCAGCTGTCACAGCTCTATTTGGCATTGCCCAATCTAGCACAGCTTTTCCATTCTGAGTATCCATAGCCTGAGAGGTGGTTTGGTTTGTCTTTGCCTTAGGAGCAGAGTTGGGTGCAGCTGCAGTAGATGCAAGTGTTGCCTTAGCTGGCCAGCAAGGAACAGGCATGGTGAGAACAGAGAGATGGATGTGCTGGCTTCCAGGTGCATTGCTGCAAGAGGTGAACAGGCAGAAAGCAAAGGGATAGTCCTGAGTGTCCTGCCCTGGGCCTCTAATGTGTCCTTAGTGAGGACAACCAGGGGCCCAGGACCTTGGGCAAAATGCCTCTGCCTGCAGCAGGGTTTCAGTCCATGTGAGTGTGCCAGAACCAGCTTGTGCAGCTTGGCTGGGCAATCAGAGGCATGAGGACTGAAACTCTGCTTCAGAGTCTCTTTGGACTGTAAAAGGAATGGATTCCAGTGGAAAATGAAAGCTCAGGGAGCTGCTGAGTCTCTGGAACACCATGGCCTGCTGTGCTGTGTTTTACAGAACAGTAAACTCCTCAAAGGTTACACTTGCTTTTACAATATCCTCTAGGACAGAAGGGTAAACCCCTCCTGTCCTGCTTGTGCTTAGTGGATGCTGTAGGCCCTCACCCCAGCATCAGGCCATGTTCCCTGGTGTGTCTCAGCTCACCTGTGTGGTTTTGTAGGGTGCTGAAGATGGCAGGCAGCTCCCCTCCTTGGATTGGCAGTGCTTACCTCTTCCTCCAGTCCACGTGCAAGACCATCCTTCTGCCATCTCTGTATGAAAGCTCCCAGAAGAAACCTGGTGTGTTCAAGGCACTGAAGCTGGCCTTAGCAGGTACCTATCTTCTGATATCTTGGCATGCTGTCTCATCTCTTCATACAGTGCCACCAGACCTTCCTTCAAGCTCAGCAGAGTAAGGACAGCCGGTGCTCACTGTATTTAGGAGCAAGTTCAGCAGAGGTCCACCAAGATGGACCTCCCCTAATAACCTGGGATGATTCCCTGGGCTGTAGCTATCACATGGCTTCTACTGGACACCATACTTGATGGGGATTGATGGTGGCAGGGCAGGAAGAGCTTAATCCTTACCTCTTGGTTTGACATGTCCCAGAGGACTTTTGTCACAGAGAGGAGAGAATCCAAAAGCTGCTCCGTTGCAGGCTCAGTGGTGGATGGGAGGGGGTCTGGGTTGTCTGTTTCATGTCTGGACAGTGACTCTGCTGGCTTCTCCCTGGCAGACTCCACAGGCAGTGTGAATGGTGTGGATGTGCTGAAGGTACACTGCAGCCATCCCCACCTGATAGTCCAGCTGAAGTTCTGCCAGAGAGACAACTGCCGCCGCTTCCTACGGAGCTACCGGGAAGGAAGGCTCCAGGAGGCCCTCCAGAACCACCTCCAGCTCTCCTTGGCCATGGCCACAGTGCCTCTGGAAATGGAGCTGAAGGCTGGCAGTGAACACCTGGACAGCATGCTGAAAGATGAGGATCACTGCCTGGAGTGCATCTACAGAGAAAAGGTGAGTGGGAGAGGGAGGGAAGCCATGCCACAGTAGGATAGGACTCAGGAAGGTAGGTGCAGATCTTGCTCTGCTGTAGTATGGAGAAATAGCTCTTCTCTGCCTCAGAAAAGAGCTGGGCACTGTTGTGCAAGAGCAAGTGTAACCAGAAACAGCCTACAGAGATTGTTCAATCACTGTAGTGTCTGTGCATGGCAATGAGTAGGGCTGTTATCACCACCCAAGGTGCAGCTGAGAGCTCAAGTCCCCTAACCATTTTAGTAGTCCTTCTCTCTACCCTCTCCAGAAGCTCCCTATCTCTCTTCAACAGGGGAGACCAGAACTGGACCCAGGACTCCAGCTGTGGCCTCACCAGGGCAGAGTTAGAGGGAAAGAAGAACCTCCCTGGCCCTGCTGGCCACACTCTTCTTGCTGCACCCCAGGATGCCATTAGCCTTCTTGGCCCCAAGGGCACATTGCTGGCTCATGGGCATCCTGCTGGCCAGCCAGACACCCAGGGCTGTTTCCACTGAGCTGCTTTCCAGCAGATCAGCCCCTAACCTGTCCTGCTCCATGGGGTTATTCCTCCCTAGGTGCATCACCATACACTTGCCCTTGTTGAATTCCATAAGGTCTTTTTCTGCCCAACTCTCAGCCTGTCCAGGCCATGCTGCATGGCAGCACAGCTTCCTGGGGTGTCAGCCACTCCTCTCAACTTAAGCTGCACCTCCCAGCTAAGCACCTGCAGCTTGGTGAGAAGGTGACCCTGGTGTGTTTTGTGTTACAGCCTGACCGCCTGCGGGACGAGGAGATCACAGAGCTGGAGGAGTGCCTCAAGAGCCTCATTGTTCACCACAGCACCACCAACAACATGGCTCTAAAGGACTGCCCATCTCTGAACTCCCCAGCTCTACCTTCTCCTGCTCAAGGCAGCTCCCCTACCCCACAAGTCACCTTCATCTTTCAGGGACAAGAGTTTGGTGAGTAGCTTAGCTACAAGTGACAAAGAGAGTCCTTGGTCTTCCTCACCTCAGAGCTCAAGAGGGAGGGTTAAGATGACTACACACTGAGGTCTGACTCAGATAAATCCAGCATTTCCCAGCATCCCATAAGAAAGGAATTACAGTAATCCTAAGATACTGCCACACTGCCTCACATCAGGTTTCAACCTGTTTTCTGTTCTGGGGTGGCACAGAAGCAGATGCTTCAGAGTCTGTGTCCCTCCCAGGTTCCTCACATTTTAAAAACTCCTTAAATACTAGAAGGAAGAGCACAGAGTAGCTTGCTCTTCCTCCATGTCCTTTGGTTTCTTCCTCCATGTCCTTTGGTTGAGGTGAGGTTATTCCAGCTGATTTTCCCTTTCCAGTGGTGGAGCTGTTGGAGCACAGCAACCTGTGTGCATAACCCCCTGCCCATGGTGGGGCAGTCTCTTTATAGCTTCACTGCTCCAAACTCACAGTGCTGCCCTAGTGCTAGAACACCAGAGGAGAAGCAGAGCAGCTCCACAGCAGTTTCATAACATGCTGTGGACAGTGGATGGACTCCCTGCTCCACATAACATTACAGAATCACAGAATCATGAAGGTTGGAAGAGACCTCTAAGATCATCAAGTCCAACCATACCTATCACCACCTTGCCACTAAACCATGGCCCTAAGAGCATCTCTCTGTTTCTTACACCCCTCCAGGGATGGTGACTCCACCACCTCTCTGGGCAGCCTATTCCAAGACTTAACAACCCTTTCAGTGAAGAAATTCCTCCTGACATCCAATCTAAATCTCCCCTGCTGTAACTTGACGCCATTTCCTCTTGTTGAGCAAAACTTGAGCAAACCTTGTCCTGTTCAAAGCTGCACCACATCAGCCACAAATCCCCTCAGTTTCACCTGTCCTCTGTCCCTTCCAGCCAACAGAACCCTTACACCAGATGACCACCAGAAGTTTGCCAAGCTGGTGTCCAAGAAATGGAAGCAAGTGGGTCGCTCCCTGCAGAAGAGCTGCCGGGCCCTGCGGGATCCTGCCATCGATAACCTGGCCCTCGAGTATGACCGAGAGGGACTCTATGAACAAGCCTACCAGATGCTCCTCAGGTTTATCCAGTCAGAGGGCAAGAAGGCCACCATTGCACGCCTGATCTCAGCCCTGGAAGAAAACGGTCTCATCAGCTTGGCTGAGGAGCTCTTGGGCCTCCATTCCAATGAGGAGTGCTAAGCGGCATTGCTAAGGGCTTTCTTGCTTGAGCTAGGGTATGAGGCTGCTGCCAGTGTCTGGGAATGTAAAGTCCAGGTTTCCATGGAGGTGGGAATGCCCAGGGGAGAGGTTCTGTGCTCACAGAAGCAAGCACAGACCTCTGATGTTCCCTATTTCATTCTGGTTCCAGAGATCAGTGTTACCTTTCCAGGAACTGGTGAGAGAGGCTTTCAGCCTGGGCTCCTTCAGGACTGAAATGGCACAAGGAAGCAGCCAGACAGTTGGAGAGCCCTGGGGAGGGGGGGGAGGGGGGGGGAAGGAGAAATGCATGCAAGGAACCTCAGAGAATTTCTCTGGGAAGCAGACAATGCCACTGTTGCTCAGTCTGTGTGTGGCCCAGGGCCATGACCTGGAGAGCTGCAATGATGGCCTCAGGCATGACATCAAGCAAAGATGGGGGCGGAATTAGGGAAAAGTCAGTTTTACATGATTGTTCTTCTTCAAACATGGAATATCTGTGGCAAGTGCACCTGTCCTGCCCTACACTGGCATAGCTCCTTCCCCTCTCTCACTGCCTGAAGGTTTCCCTTTCACCTGGGACAATCACAGTCTCCTGCAGAGCATGAGATTGCTGCTGTAGAACAAATTCCAGGCACTGAACAAGCAGTATGGACAAACACAAGTTCAGAGAAGCATGTCCAACTTTTCCTGGACCATCACAGACAACCAACCTGAGAGAGTCTGCATCTGTGAGAAGGAAACCATAGAGCTGGAAGGAAAACAGCCTCCTAATCAACAAGTTACCTATGGAGTATGGGTTGGAACTGCTGCCCTAAGGTGTGCTACAGCATCAGATAGCATCCTGACCTCACAGAGCTGAGCAATCACCTCTGACCAGCTGCCTCCTAGTGCCTTCACGCTCTCCTTAAGCCCCTGCCTTCAGCCTGCAGGGCTCACTGGAGAGGATCCCTCTGGGAATCACGTCTCCCTTGAGTTGGGATTTGCACAGAGCCTTTCCCTGGTGCTGCTGTCACTGTGTGACAATTG
Organism: Bucco capensis; assembly: GCA_013396975.1. Lineage (NCBI taxonomy): Eukaryota > Metazoa > Chordata > Aves > Piciformes > Bucconidae > Bucco > Bucco capensis. The sequence goes on from VWZO01005038.1 coordinate 10,599, forward strand.
GGCATCAACTGCCATGCCTGGACTTATCTGCCCTGATTTTGAGGGTAAAAATGGCTTTAAAGACAAAAGCCCCTAGACCCCAGGCCTTTCAGTTCTGGGAGGAGAAGACAGCTGTCCCCTGCTATGGTTGATGCCATAGGTTGACTTTACACCTTTGCCCATAAAGCACTGAGAAAGGAGCATGACATGGATCCTGTGAAGCACAACAGCATCATTCCCTTTGACATATTCCCAAGAGGTTTTTTACTTACCCTTTTCTAGTAATTCTGTCCCTCTTTGCTTCTCCCATCTGTGGGAATAGCCCGTGGGTTTGGAGAGTTAGTTCAGATGCAGAGGGTGGCTCTGCAGCACACACAAAGCCTGTGTGTGCTCCTGGCTATCAGGCTGCTGGCAGTCATGGGTAGGAGCAGCTTTCAGACAGGGAAGCCCTGAGTGCCTTTTGAAGTACAATTCCCTTCTTGATTCTTCACTGCAGTCAAGAGGTAAGGAGAAGCACGACCTTTGCTTCAGGTGTGGGCTGGATTATTTTCAATGCAAAATGGGGTAGTAATCATAGAATCATGAAGGCTGGAAAAGACCTCTAAGAGCATCAAGTCCAACTGACCCACACCCCCATGCCACTGAACCATCTCACAAAGTGCCATGTCTGCATGGTTTGTGAACCCCTCCAGGGATGGTGACTCCACAAGAGGCCAAAAAACTCTATAGGCTTAGAGCTGAGGGAAACTGCTTGTGCAGAAAAGGCAGAGCTGCTTAGGGTGGTCACTGCTCCCAGTATAAGGAAATTGGGGAGTTTTTCCTTACCTGTTAATTTTGCCATTAATTTCCACATCCAGTTCAGCATCAAGGCTCTGTCCTGCTGCCTGGATCACCTCCCAAAGTCACACCTCAGCAGCTGGCCACAGACCCTGAAATCCGAAGTCAGCACATAGAGCAGTGAGGAGCCTCAAACCAACTGCTGATGGAGTTTATCTAAAGCTAGATCTACTACAGCCATGAACTTCTGCTATTGTCCACCTCACACCCAGGACATAGACTGGAAGTCAAGAGGGTTTCTTCAGTCTAACCCAGCTACTGGAGTGTGTGCATGAAGCTGGTGAGACACACTGCTTGACAACAGACAAGGCTCTGGCTGTGTGTCTTTTGTACAGGGATGGCTCAAATTTGGGGGCCACTGCAGGCTACAAGTCAAAACCTGGGTTTTTTTTTCTCTGAGTTGAATTTTAAAGCCACTGAAGGGATTTGGCCATACATCTAACTGAAACCTGTAGGAGATGTGTGCTTGAGTCCCTCAGACATCAGTGGAAAAATCCCTTGCTGACCTCATTCCAAATGTCCGTGATATTCAGCATCAGATCAGCCATCTCCAGCTATGGATGCAATACCATGTCTGCTCAGGTCCAAGGAATTGTCTTTTAGAGGAAAAGGACTTGTGTCTATATTTTGTCAATTATTTTTACAAATAAATACATACTTCGGATGAAAAGTGCCTCAGAGGCTGTCATTAAACACTTCCTGCAGTAGGAAGAAAGAAGTTCAGGCTATGTTGACTATCACCAGCTTTCAAAGGAACATCCCTTCTCCAAGGCCAGAGCATCATTGTAATGACAGAATCATCAGAGAATGGTTTGGGTTGGAAGGGACCTTCAAGATCACCTAGTTGCAACCCTCCTGCCCCAGGCAGGGACACTTCCCCCTGGCCCAGGTTGCTCAGAGCCCCATCCAAGCTGGCCTAGAACACTGCCATGGGGCAGGGGCTCCCTGGTAGGGAGCTCTCTCACAAGGCTGGTTGCTCCCTAGGTGGGGAGCCAAGGGCTTTGGGTGTCAGATCTTCAGTGGCTTTGCACAGGAAACCACTGGCTGACCTGACAACCGAACCCAGGGAGTTTCCTTTTGCCATGAATGGAGCAGAGCACTATTTCACCCTGAAGCACTTAGCTCTCAGACGGGGCTTGAAAAATCACCAGCTCAGCCCTTCTTTACATACCACAAAGCTCTCTTCCCTACCCCATGGCTTGGTACCTGCAGGAATACAGTGACTGGGAGCTGGGCTCTGCCCTACAGCAGGTAGAAGGACTTTTGGCATATGGCTTACTTAAAGCCACATGCCAGCACACCAACCTGGGGTCATAACAGGGTTGACCTACTGATGAGGGTCAACAAAATCACTGATGCAGTGACATGCCCTGGGACAGACCATGGGGACCTTTGCTGGCAGTGAGAAGAACAAATCAGCCATGCATTGATGCCCAGGAACCAAGGTAGAGGGGAGACAACTGCCAAGTAGAAGCAACTATGGAGTAAACCTCTCCACCTCTTAAGCTCCCTGCATGACTCTCCAAGCCACACAGCAATAAAAACCAACCTCTGTTTTCAGCAAAACAAGCAAAAAGGGTCCCAAAAACCCTAAGGGGGGGAACATAGTGGAAACAGCTGCTGTGGGTTCTCAATGGTTTTGGGGAGAGGTCCCCCCCTTACTCCACAGCCAGCCCCTCTGAGCACAGGTGGACACAGCAGTGTGCTCTTCACCTCTGTGACCATCATCTGCCTCCTTATGGAGGAGGGATGAAAACCAGCCTGGAGAGAAGGAGGAGAAAGGTGCCTTGCTCTTGGTACAGGGATAGCATGAAGCTGAGGAACATTTACAGCTTGAGATTTCCAATCAGCTGCACTAATGATCCAGGAACAGCTGCTCCAGATCCCAGCCCTTTCCCCAGGGTTGCTCAGCAGGAACCCATCCATGGGACAGCTTCTCACAGTGACATTATGTTCAAGAAAGCTAAGCACTGGAGCCGGAACTAAAAACACAGAAAAAAGCAGCACAAAAGCTTCCAAAGAAAACATTTTTACATTTTGTTTACAAACAAGCAAGCCAAAAGAATTGGATGTTAGTAAAAACAAAGTAGATCAAACCCTGCCTTTGTGAGATGTTTACTGGAAATGCAACACTTTGGATGCTAAAGGGCACTCTGCAGACCTGCACAGAGTTGTTGTTCCCATCAGAGAAAAAGAAACAGCCACAGAAGTAAGAAATGCTGTGGCTGCAGTCAGCAGCAATGGCAATTTACATTTGGCTCCAAATAAAAAAAGAACAAAAAACCTACAAAAGTCAACATTAAGTAATTCATATTAAATGGGGGGGGGGGGGGGTGTGGGTTGGAGTTTTTTTGTTCAGTGGTTTGGAAGGTCTGGGAGGGGAGGGTCCCTCCCTCACATCTGCCTTTTCAGCCTCCCCACTGCTCAGCTCCCACCTCCTCCATCACTTCCCTACTAGGACAAAAGAAACTAACACCCAAGCAGGTTTTCCTTCTGAGCTGAACCCAACTTTGATTTCTAAGTGAGGTAAAATATCACAAGGGGATTTTAAAAAAGCCAAATTATATATACATGTATTAAAAAAAAGACAGAAAAATGAGTAAGTTTCCTATTAAAAAAAAAGTCAGAGTAAAAAAACCAAAGCAGCCTTTTTTTGTGGTGGTTATTTTTAGCTGGCAAACCAGCAGAACTCTTTTGGGTGCAGTCAGCCCCTCGACACCTCCATCCCAGCTCCCTCCCATGGGATGCAGCAGGCTCTGTGGGGCTGGAGGCCAGCTGTGCTCCCCAGCCTGCTGATCACGTGGCAGCCTCTTGGAAGAAGCTCCGGCTCCTTCCCTTGGAGCAGTTGCTCCAGAAGGAGAGGGTGTGAGGAAGGGAGCTGGGTGCCTGGAGTGGGCGCGCGCGGGCAGCCCGTCCCGCCGGGCACTCAGGCGGAGCGCCGCTGGGCCTCAGGAGGGCTCGGGGGGCAGCAGAGCCAGCACTGCTCTGCTCACAGAGGAGCTCCTCCGTTTCCCTTCAAGGCTGAGGAATGTCGAAGGCTAACCACATCCAGATGTGCCTCCTTGGCAGCCTGCTGCTGCCCAGACAGCACCGAGGGGACACGGGAGCAGAGCTCTCCAAGGGGATGTAAGTAACTATTCTGTGTGTTCCCTCAGGGTGGGGTGGGGAGAGCTGTGCAGCAAGCAGCCTGGGGACTGTCCCCTCTGCTTTCCTGCTCCTCCAGCCTGGGGCTTCTCTTCCTTTCTTACTGCTCTGGCAGTGCTGTTAGATACCATAAGCTGAATGGAGATGGTTAATGCACAGAGCAGGCTCTGTACACTCTCCAGCCCTGCTATCTCTGGTTGGATTTGATCTTAGAGGTCTCTTCCAACCTTAATGATTCTGTGATTCTGCTTTATGCTTCCCAAAGAACTTTCTTTGGGGGTTTCGGGTTGTTTGGACAGCAGAAAGTTTGGGGCTTCTTGAGATAATGCCTCTAGAGGCAGGGTTTCCTCCCAACCACAAAACATGTTTCAGCAGCAGCATGTTAACATTTACAAGTCATTCCTAAGCAGGAAAAAGGATGTGGAACTCCCCTCCCTGTTACACTCTGGTATGCTTTGAGCAAAACATGGGAATTTTCAAGCTCTCACAAAGAGAGGAATAAAATAAACCCAATTCAGTGAAATGGGCAGTTACTGATCCCATTTTCATCCCCTTTGGGGTAGGTTCTGATAAACTTATGTGTTGAGTATCATCTAGATCTTAGTGGGCAGGTCAGCACCTACTCCCTCTCCTGTTTGTGTCTGGGTGTGACAAGAGACTCATGCTAAGAAAGTCTCATTGCTGGGCTTGGGGCAGATCACCAAATCATTTATCAGAGCAGAAGAAAGTCTGGGAGCTCAAGAGGCAGGGAAAGGAGGGTGCTTGCTTCCATGGGGTTTCTTAGCCCTTTGTAAGCCTGCAAGGCTTTATCCTCCTCTTGGGACAGGAGATAGGAATTTTAGCAAGAGATCAGGCAAGTTCCTCACCCTGTGCTTGGCAGCTCCAGGAGGGGCCTGTCTCCCCAAAGCACTCAGGGGGTGAGCTGAGCTCTCCATAACTCTGAAAACCAAGACAACCTACACACAAGACTGCATTTGGGATTTAGGAAAGCACCTCTGGAGGCTGCTAAGGCTGCAGAAGGGAATTGTGCATTACTTTGTCCTACCTTGCAGGCAGCTAAATGCTCATTAGAGATATGGTGCTGTGCTTAGGGGCAGCTGGAGGTGTCCCCCCCTCTCCTGGAGCCTGCCATGGTGTGCCTGGCAGCAGCAGAGTCCTGCACAGGCACTGCCTCCATGGCACATCCTGCTCCCAAAGGGCCAGGAAAACATGCTGCACTGCAGAGCTGCAGTCCCCAAACGGTGCCACGTGTCCGAGGGACTTACCAGCAGGACAGCAGGGTGGTGGGAGGAGCAGAGCAGGCAGCCAGCTCTTGCTGGAGGTCGTGGGGATGGTCATGCGTGCAGCCAGCACTACCCAGGCTGCTCAGGGCTCCCCTGCACAGCTGCCTCCTGACCCGGTACCAGGCGATTCTCTGCCAGGCATGCTGCAGGCTCCTTCCTGGGACCCCTGCACATGAAAGCAGACATGTCAGCACCCATCTCCAGCTGTCACACTGCAGCTCTACAGTTTCTCTGCATTTCAGAAGAGCCTTCCTGACAGAGGTGAAGGCTAAAAGAAGGCAAGTGCAGCAGCCCTTGGCAAGCAGCTGCCTGATGCGTGACTGGCACTGGGAAGGCAAAGCTGGCACAGCCCACAAGAGAGACTGGGATAAACTGGGAGCAGCTGAGAAGCTGATGGAACCACATGTCTGAGGACTGGGGCAGACAGAGAGATAAGATACCCTGGCTTGTAACAGCATGGATCTCATCATTTGTTTGCACTGGCTGAAAAGCAGCTCTGACAGAAAAGGCTGGGAATGGTCTTTGGACCATTTTTTGTACCTGCTGGCAGAGTGTTTCACCCAACAGAGCTTTTGCCTCCAGGTGCTGCAATGCAACAGAATCACAGAAGGTTACGAGTTGGAAGGGACCTCTGGAGATCATCCAGTCCAACACACCTGCCAGAGCAGGAGAACCTAGAGCAGCTTGCACAGGATGTGTCCAGGCAGGTCTGGAATATCTCCAGAGATGGAGGCTCCAGCACCTCCCTGAGCAGCCTGGGCCAGTGCTCCACCACCCTCAAAGGAAAAAAGTTCCTCCTCATGTTCAGCTGGAACTGCCTGCACAAACTGAACTGCTAGTTTGTGCCCATTGCCTCTAGTCCTGCCACAGCAGTGGTGATGCTGTGCTGGAGACCAGAGTGCTGCTGGGACAGTGGCACTGTGGTGTGCAGCTGGACACTGCCCCTCTGCCTCTCTGCACTGCAGGCATTTGGCTCTGGCTCCTGATCCCGACTCCTAGGAAAGCTCTCAGGACATCCAGCTAACTAAATCCTCCATCCTGTTCTCAGTTTGTTTACAGACTGCTCCAGGATATCCTAGAGCCAAAAAGATTCTCCATCCTCCTTGACAGCAGGTCGAGCAGTGGGTCCAAACCCACCTGGAGGTGGGGCCCATCTCATTCAGGGAGCCAGAGAGGGATAAGTGCCTACTTCTCCAAGCTTGGAGGACACAGGAGGCAGCCCTGACAGCTAAACTTGCATTCCCCAAGGCACCAAGTGATGCAGGATGGAGATGTCCCACGTTGCTGTTGGAAGCCCTGGCATGTCCACCTTGGCTAGGGACATGCAGGGAGATGCTGCCCTGAGAAATGCTCTGCTCACAGCTCTTTTCTCTGGCAGCAAGTATTTTAGCCCTGCAATTTTTATTTCCTACGGCTGTCAAGGTGGATGAAGAATCTTTTTGGCTCCAGGACATCCTGGAGTGTCTGCCAGAACCATCCAGGAACAGTTTTTCCCATGTTGACATCCATGGAAAGAGCTTACACCTGTGTAATCATCAAGGGTTACCATGACTACAAAACCCATAAAGTTCAATCAAAGATTGACTCCAAGGGCTTGCAACTTCTTTTGCAAACTAGATGTCTACATTCAGCACTAAAAAAAATAGCTATTTAGGATTTTTTTCTTTCAATAAATGACAAGCCAGGCTATCAGCCCAGGGCTGTACCAATCCAGGTTTTTTTCTTGGCTTTTCCAAGGGTGCTTTTTGCCAGATCCTGAGATGCTGGCAGGAGAGCTCTGTAAGTCATGGAAAGGATGAGTTTCATCACACACACGCACACGTTTTGTTCCAAACCCTCGCCGATAAAATTAAACACAGGAAAGCTCCAGGACTTCCATCCAGCTCCTTAATGACCATCTGGAACCTAGCAGCTGAAACTAGATCAAACCTCCACAGAGAAAAGGGGAGGGGGGAATGCTGTTAGAGTGGGGAAGGAGATGAGACTTGACAAAGTTTGGGTGGAGATACACAAAGATCCCAATGCTCTCAGGATCCATCCCACCAGGGTCTCCACATCTCCCAGCTGTGCTGGAGACTGCTCCTCAAAGAAGCCCATCCCACCACAACAGGAGGAGCAGAAGTGCCTCAGCTTTAGCCCTCATGAGATTTTTGAGCCACAATCCCTATTTCAAGTATCTCAACACCAGCCAGCAAAAATTCTTGCTCATGATGGGCAACAGGAGGACAAACTCTCAACTCCTTTAGGATCCACTTCAGGGGGCACATTGTGGGTTCAGTGCATCTTTCCACTCTCTCCAGAGCTTCTGGAAAACTACTGAAGGCAATGTGAGGAAAAGCCTGCTGGGAACCATCTCTTTTCAGATAAAGGATGATTATCACAAGCCTGAAAGTGCAGAGCAGCACCACTTGCCAAGGGTGATTTGCACTTGTAAAATTCACACCAACCTCCTCTGTGTTTTAGAAGGGAGTGTTCCACGAGGAGGAGAAGAGCTGTGAGCCAAAAAAGACAAACAGAAAACAGCTTCTGATTATTAAAAGCATTTTAAGAACCTTTTCTGAGAGAGCAGAGAAAACTCTATAATCCTGCTGTTCCTATCAACAGTTCTGCTCTGCAGCTCAAAGCTACTCCACTTAGAACATTTGGCTGCCCTGGAAGAAGAGAACTGAAAGCTACAGTGAAAAAAAAGCCAAACACAGAAAGCCTCAGCAAGCTGTAGCAGAGGCCAGAAAGGAGCAAGAAAAGCAGCCTGAAGGAAAAAGCCTGGTCCAGAGGACAAGGACAAAGTGATTTGGAATCCCCTGGGAACGTAGAGAGCCTTACACCAAGGAAGGGATAAGCCACTTGCTACAATAAAGTTCTCAGTAGAATTGGACACAAAGCAGATGAGGTCAGTAAAGATTTTGGAACAAATCAGCTGATAGCATGTGATGATGAAATACTCTCCAGCCCAACAGCAACTTGGAGAAGCATGGAATCCCAGACTCCCAGCATGGTGGGGGTTGGAANGTCTCTAACCAGAAATGCTGGTAATAAAGTAAAATATTTTCAAATTATGAGGTCCCATCTATGAATTTTAAAGCTGGCAAAAATATCAACTGCTTTATTAATTTTAAGGAGCATTCCTTAAGTGAATGCAGCCTGATGTTCAACCAGGCACCTTTTGAGCACAAAGGGTTTGGATCAGGTGATCTCAGCTAATCCAGACCAGACTGGAATACCTTCAAAGGTAGCTCCTACTAAAAGCACAGGCAAGACAGAGCTGTAAATCACATATGGGCATAAAAGATTATCAGTGGGTGTATCAAATACTTACAGGCACTTGTGGGGAAGTTTTGGGGTAATGACTGCAGGGATTGTCATCTGCCTGATCCAGGAACAACTGCTGGCTTCCCTCTGTTCAACCTCCTTGTTGAGCTGCTGTGGGGGACAGTGGGGATGAGAGGAGCTGCCTTTGCTGCAGACACTGCACCACCTCCTCCCCTGAACTGTGCTCCCCTGCTGCTTTCTGCCTTCTCACTGCTCTCCCATGATTTATGTTTTTGTTTGCAGCTGAAGACCTGACTGAATAACAGAGGTCTCCAGGAAAAGAGTAAGTGAGCAATCAAATTCTTGCATTGCAAAAAGCAGGTTCATCTCTCCCTCAGGAATAAAACATTCCCAATACCAAGCTGTGCCTTGTTTCCCTGTGTTGGGGTTTCTTTGCTCACCTCTTGCTTGCTGGTTAGAGTGATCTGGCAAAGACAAAACCCCCTTGTGCCCCTAAAACCTTATTAATGAGAGCACCTGCAGTACCTCCTCCTCCATGCCTCTTCCTCCTTTCAGCTCAAAGAAAAGCAAGAAACAGTAAACCAGGTTAGAAAAGGAAACAATAATTGATAGAAGAATGGCTTCATTCACCATTTCCCACCTTTTTTTCTCCCAAACCTCTGTTTGCCAGAGATGGATGTGGGAGAAAGGGCTGGTGTCACCTTGTGCTTCAGGAGTGGCTTGGTGGATGATGGCTTCGTCATCCATCCTTAACTTCAAGTCACAAAGGCAGAGCACTAGGATCAATGTTGTGTTTGCAACCCATCTGCCTTTTGGTAAGCTCCTTAAGGCGTCTCATGGTCTGTAGGACTTAGCTGCTAGGTTTTTGGATGGTGTCAGAGCTAGTCTTGCCCTCAAAGCTGCCACATCCTCATGGCTGACACCTCATATCTTTATCTACAGATGGCCACTGGCACTGAGCAGCTCAGACACAGCTTCTAACAGCCCCAGAAACACCGTGGAGACCATGAGAGTTCGTCTCAAGGGAGATGCCATCTGCACCCTCTTCCTGCTGCTAGCACTTTGCTCTCTGCTCTACTCCCAACTGGAACATTTAGTCCCCTCAGGAAACAAGGAGCCAATCCAGAAGAAGCTTAAGGTAACACCAAAAACAGCCTCTGACCCCAGAGGACCTTGGAGACTGATGCCAGCAGAGGCAACAGTGGCCAGACCCCAAGGAACTCCTGTCATTAGCCAAAGAGAAGTGGTCACCAACAGGGTCCAAAGCACAACCCCACCTCTGCTCACCCATTCTGCCTTCAACTTCAAGAGCTATCTCCTAAACAAGGACAAGAGGAACTTCAATCTCCTCATTAACCAGCCCAAGAAATGCAGGAAGACCCCCGGGGGGCCCTTCCTGCTCATTGCTATCAAATCAGTAGTTGAAGACTTTGACAGACGTGAGATTGTCCGGAAGACTTGGGGCAGAGAGGGGCTGGTGAATGGAGAGCAGATCCAGAGAGTGTTCCTCCTGGGAACACCAAAGAACAGGACAGTGCTGGCCACATGGGAGACCCTGATCCACCAGGAGAGTCAGGCATACAGGGACATTTTACTCTGGGACTTCATGGACACTTTCTTCAACCTGACCCTGAAGGAGATTCACTTCCTGAGCTGGGCTGCTGAGTTCTGCCACAACGTGAGGTTTATCTTCAAAGGAGACGCTGACGTCTTTGTCAACGTGGAGAACATTGTGGACTTCCTCGCGAGACATGACCCCACTGAGGACCTCTTTGTGGGGGACATCATCTACAATGCCCGCCCCATCCGTGTCCAAAAGAGCAAATACTACATCCCTGAGACCATCTACGGGCTGAGCATCTACCCAGCCTATGCAGGAGGAGGAGGGTTTCTGCTGTCTAGCCGCACCATGAGGAAGCTCTCTAGGGCTTGCAGAGAGGTGGAACTCTTCCCCATTGATGATGTCTTTCTGGGCATGTGTTTGCAGAGAATCAACCTTAAGCCCACGCTGCACGAAGGGTTCAAGACCTTTGGCATTGTCAAGCCTTCTGCTGCCCCACACCTGCAGACCTTTGACCCCTGTTTTTACAAAGATCTTATGGTGGTTCATAGTCTGAAAGTTGCTGAGATCTGGCTGATGTGGAATCTCCTCCACAGCCCCCATCTCTCCTGTACTCAGAAGAAGCAGGTGAAGAAGCCTTTCCAATGGAAAAGGAATGCTCAGATAACGCAGGCATCTCCCCTCAGATAATTCAAGGAGACCACAGCAGGACCATGTAGCAAACCAGCAGAGAAAAAGAACCTGGAAGCCCTGCAAGCAAACGGATCAACTTTAGAAGTATTTTAGCACCTCTTATTTACAGCATTCAGAGAATGTGCCAAAATTCCACATTGGCACACACATATGTAGGCCCTGCTCCATTTATGAGCCCAAATAACTATAACAGTCTCTTTAATTTATTGTTATTTATTAGAAATAGAGAAGTGCTCAGCAGGCCAAGGTGTAAAAGCATACTGCAGAATGCAACCCTTGCAGATTCTTCAGCATCACTAGAGATGCGAGACATGAAAGAGGACAGAAGATAAGAGGGGACAAGGCACAGGGATCCTTGTCAACTTGACACTTGGACCCACTGAGAAATTGCCAAACTGTAGAGAAACTTGACTAAAGGAAATCAAGTCACCTTGGTGCAAGCTCAAATCAAATCCTCACTGCCTGGTTGGCTTCCTGTAGGCCTCAGAAGAAAAGAACAACTAACAGCTATTGAAATGGTGTCCTATGTGTTGCAGACCCCAGAGAGGGAGGAGTGTCTCATTGTTTCAAGTTAACTCTGCTGTGCTGTGTCTGAATGAACCAGAAATGCCAGGTCCTGGTGTAAGAGCAACACTTTTCCACACCAAGTTCCTCTTTAATTGGAATGAATCCCTGAAGGTGCTGGATTCTCCTGCTTTTCTGCTGAGGATATTTTGGCTCGACACACCTCTTGGGTTGGACTTGATCATCTTAGGTCTTTCCCAGCCTAAACAAATCTATGATTTGGGCTATTTTCAGGATGCAATCCTGAAATACAAATTGCTCCCATGAGCTTTCCAAGGAGCTCTGTAAGGTGTGGAAACAAGCCAGGGCCTTGCTGGTGGGACAAAGCCAGTCACAGCCCTGTCTGCTACCAGGTGTGAGAGTTATGTGTTGCTGAGCTCACACAGAAATGTATTACCTGGGATTAGTTTACAGTTTGGTTAATTATTTATCGCATAATTAAAAGCCAGCATGTGGACCTGCCTCTGGTTGTCTGAGTGAGTCTGTCAAGTCCATCTGCACACATGTTGGGAGACTAAGAGCTCAGGCATCATTCAGGAAGACAGCAACAGGAGAAATATAGGATTCATTATTTTGGGTAACTTGGTTCTCTGTCCTTATGCTGAGCTTAATGAAATGGTAATGACAGGAAAATAAACATGACTTACCTGACAACTTTTCCTGCAAGGCAGCTTGTGAGGTTCAGCAGTCCTTCCTAAGATCTTCCTTTTCAGCTTGGGGCTGCAGAGACATTGGCTCCTCCCCTCTGGAACATCCTCAGATCTGCAATCTACCCACAACACAGCATCAGTGAGTGCCTTTTGTCCCAGATCAAAGCTGCTGTTCAACACCCACCTGTGCCAGCACATAGCCTGATCACTAGCAGAGCAAGCTCTTGCCTCTGGTGTCTTACCCTTTGGAATAGCTCATTTATCTAAGGAATATTACATCTAGTATCTATTAATGCAAGAGACATCTGCTTTTGTCCCCCAGCCCCTGCTGCATGGCCTAGTTTTACAAGTTGCCCTTTGCTTCTGCAGCTGAGCTGGAAGTTCTCAGCCCCTGAGCACAATGCCCTGGGAAGTGCTGGAGGGCAGTGGTGCACCCCCTGAGGCTTCCAACTGACTGCTACAGCAGACAACAAGTCTTTGACTTCATCTAAACTGGAGACTGTTTATTTCCAGCAGATCCTAAACCCCTCAGTGTGTATGAGAACTGGCAGACAGGGCTCTCTCCTGACCTTTCTGATGCTTCTCAGCAAACCCAACCCTTCGTTTTCAAAATGACATTTCTGAGCAGCTTTTATTAGCTGGCTCATTCAAGGCACCAGTTGAGGTTTTGCTACAAACCTTGGCTTGGCAATTTTTTTTGTCATGACTAATCCATGATGAGAAAAGAAAACAGCAACATTCTCCTAAGTGGGTTCCACCAGGAGCAAGAAGAGCAAGCAGACTTCCTCCAGACAGACAAACATCTGAAGCTAATAGAGTACAGTAGGTTTTATTGAATCCCAGGGATCCACACAGTCAGATTTTGTTCTTGCTGTACATAAGCAGCCAGATTTGCTCACTAAAACGAGCAGAGCTGGCTGGAACCTCACATTCAGCACCTCCAAATGCATCTCTGAACACGTCAGCTGGTAGCCAATGCCAAGATCCATCATCCAGTCAGGCCCCTGCTGACTTAGACATCATAAAAAAGGAAAGCCAAAGATGGCTTTGAAGCAAGTGACTGCTGAAATATTGTGCTTCCTGTCTGCAGTTGAATTATTCATCTCCCTACAGCAAGTTCTGTTCTGGCAAGCAAAGCCCCACTGCAAAATAATCCAAGGGCTCAGAGTCCTCACTGGGTATCAGCACTGAGAACATTCCCTGGAAGGTGCTGAAAGACCACCAGATCAGGGAGGACAGGGAAGCCTACCCTAAAGCCCAAGCTGAAGAACTGCTGAGCCCCTGAGTTGTACCTTTCAGCTAGAACTGCAAATTAACCCTGAAAGTTAGCTCCCCACATTTCCCTAACGATGCTACAAACTCCACTGACCTTTGTCCAAACCAGTAAAACCTTAAAATCCAGCTTTTCATCATTTTCTAGGCTTATGATCAGAAATACAACCATAACACAATGAGAAAACCATCCTGAGGAATGAGAGAAGAAACTAAAGCCCCAAAGAGAAGTGCATCTGAATCCTTCAAGAGCAGCAAACAGCTCCCTCTCCAGCCCAACACTCACTCTCCACCTCATCCCAACGCAGCTCATGGATCTCCTTTCTCTCCATGCCCATCCAGACAGAAGCTCAGGGGTGAGACCAGGGAAAATCCACAAACCTGAGGCTGTTTGAGCTGGGTAGGAGTGAAGCTGGGAAATTAAGGCCAAAGAAGCAAAGGGAGAAACAACATTAGTAGAGTTTTGTAGACACAATGGAGCTACCAGGTGAGAAACAAGCAAATTTGGGATTTCAGGGGTCCAGCCCAGCAAAGGTGAGAAGGGAACACAGTGATTCAGGCTAGGTTGATTGCACACTGCATAATTACACAGTTTGGGGTGTGTTGTATTTAAAATAAACGTGCCTCTGAAGGATATTAATACTGGAATGAAAGTTACATACTAAGTAGAACATGTAGTGTAGGTGTGAAACACTGAAGCACCTAAAATGAGCTCCCAAAATTACAATGGGCAGTGCTTTAAAAGGACCAAATTAGCAGTATTTCAAGTGAAATTAGAGTATGAAAGTGAAAAGGTTATGTTCAATCATGATAGAACAACAGTGTTATAAGAGTATGTTACACCACACTAAATGACCTACTCTGCAAACTCCAGCTTACCTCTCCTGCTGGTTCAAGCACTCAGTGTTCCCAAATGGTGAAAAGGAATGATTTTGCCTACTGGAAAAAAACCACAAACCCCACAAACAAAACAAGAACCTTGGCTAGAAGGTGTGGCAGGTAGAACATTTGAGCCATGGCTTTCCTAGTTACAACTCAAGTTTGTATATAGGTAAAGAATATGGTATTGAAGTTCCACCTGAACCCTCCTCCAACTTACACAACACCCCCATGACCTGCAAAACCAAATCCCTTTGTAGCAGGAGTTTTCACTCAGTGAAAGGCCAAAACCCCCTGCTTCAGTAACTCTGATCCTGTTTTAATCCTCAGGAGTTGCATCTCTTCAGGAAATTCCAGTTTTTAATCTCCTCTCCTTTTGTTCCAACCTTACCTTATCTCTGAAACATCCAGAGTCAGACTTCACAGGACAAGCATCAACCAGAACTCATTGGTATTTTAACTCCCCAAGCAGACACACTGATGTATGTATTTGGCTACATGTCCTGTGTCAATCAGCCAAAGAGGAGAGTTGTTTTGTGTAGGTGTAACCAAGAGAGAGGAGGTACAACACAAAAAGGTGTTAATGGGGCCAGAAGTTGACATGGAACAATTCTACCAGCAGAGCTTGCATGGAAAAATGGGTTTGTTTGGGTCTTTTTGCATCACAACACTAAAAATTATTCTGAACTCCAAAGAGCTATAAACCACAACTAGTCCATATGAAATTCTGCTCTATCAGACACCTTGGTCCTTGTCCAAACACTTTGAACTAAGCAAATAGCTACAGCTTGGAGGTAACATTTCTCTCCAAGTAAGAGCCACACAGCTTCACACACATGCAGCCTTACTCTCTCCTCTCTCTTTGGAGCCATCAAACACCTCACACAAGTTCAGCTTAGCAGAGCTGCTAAGTGACTAACAGGCTCTTACCAGAGAGTGCTGGAGTATCAACCATCAGGAGGGCATGAATCAGTTCTCACACATCATCCCAGTACTACTGCAGCAAAAAAAAAACCCAACCAAAGTCTGTCTGGAATTAGAAGCACAACTGTTCCTGGCAACAGAAAATGGAGTTTTCTTGAGAGGGTGCTTGTAGGACAAAGCTCTTATCTAGAGAGCACTGCCTGAGATGCTCACAGGAGCCCAGGGACTGCTGGCAGCCTTAAAGAATGCAGGAAGAAGCTTCACCCCTGAAAAGAAGGGGACAAACAAATGAAGCACTGTGGAAAGAACTACAATTTTCAAGTTAAGCAGACATCTCCCCCCCCCCAACTCTTGATTTCTAGATAATAAAGGCACAGATCAAACTGGGCTCATATGCACAATGGGTTTTATTCAAAATGCAGCACTACCTCATGGTCTATCAAAACACTTTTATCATATGAAACCAAACTGATGGACCAAAACATGGCCAACAGGCAGGGGTTGCGTCAAACCAGACATAACTCCAGCAAGAGGAGCTGCTGAGATGGCATCTAACACAGCCTCAATGTCTTGGTCCTTTCAGGAGGGAAAGGTGCTGCACCCTGTCTGGCAGAGCTCGAGCTGGCACACCACTGCACCCCAAACACCCATCTGCAAGGAGCACCTTTGGGTTCAGACAGCCTTGTCCCCCCTGCCTCCCCTTCTCCCTCACATCTCCTCTATTACCCATTCCTTCCTCTCTCTGTTTTGGGGATTCAAAACTGCCACCAGTCCTCTCTGTCCAGCCCTAAACTTCTCATGGCAGTAGGTCCTCAAGGCTCTGCACCAGCTCCCACCACAATGCATCAGCACAGGAACAGCTTGGCTTGGCTTCACCCAAACCAAACCAAACATCTCAGAGAAGGGAGGTGTGAGCAGCTCCAAATCCAAAGGAAGGCTGAGGAAACCCAAAAGAGCTGCTCCACATCAATCTGCTCCACATCATCTCCCCAGGCCCTTCTTCAGCTCTGCCCCTCTCCCCCAGGTCAAATGCTTTGCTCCCAAGATGCAAAATTACCTTTTTGTCTGCTAGAGAGGAGCTTTTCCAGATGACATCTGGGCTGTTAGGAGAGCACATTTCATTATCTACCCTGTTGGAGTCTCTTGGACTCACCAGAGCACTGGAAGTGAGGATGGGAGTCACTGCAGTTGTGAAACCCCTGTGGTTAGCTGCTGAGATCCTGGTCCTAAGCCTGGAGGTGCAAGCTAGAGCAGCAGTGCTGACCTCACACTCCTGAAGAGTCTCCACTTCCCAGGGGTCAGGGTAGCCTCTGCACAGCCAGGGCTCAAAGCAGCTCCTCAAGAACTGATCTCCTCCTGCAGCTAAGCTGGAGCCTTTACTAGAAAAGCATTAATTAGAATTAATGGAAATGATTAGCAGGATTGCTGCTGTATTTTAGTAACAAGCACACCATCTCAGTGTAGAGATCATCACCACTCCCCAAGAGCATCCTGAGCTAAATTGGATATTCCAGAAGTGAAAGGTGCTGGAGTGGGGAGCAGCCAGCACAGGAGAAATGGGAATAGAAACAGGAGTCCCAGTCATCAGGGTCCTGTATTAGCCTCTGAGCTGCTCTGGGGTAGGCAGACTTGCACAGCTTTTCTGTTGAAGGGCCTCAGGGCAGAAGGCAGCAGTGCCAGAATTCACCTTTGCTCCTTTGACTTCTTCCATTCTGTTGTGGGATATTCAAATTCTTGGAAGTTTATTCCATTTTCATGCTACCCAAAGGCTGACCTGAGTGTAAACAACTGCATTTTGGAACACACTACAGAAGCCAGGGTGGTGTTTACCATAAGGACTTCTCCTTGTCCACACTTGAGGGCAAAAAGTTATCCTGTGCTTTCAGGATAAACTTCAGGAAACAAGCTGCAAGGTCTGTAAGTTTTCACACTGCTCCTTCAGAGAACATCCTGTCTTGGCTGGAAAGGAGGAACACTAGTCAGCTCCTTCAAATACAATGTCTGAAAGAGAGTCAACTAAAAAGGACTAAAATAAAAAGGACTATTTGATAAGAAAATAAAAGGCAAAACCATCCATGATTTTCTTACAAAAACACCCAGCAACTGTATTTAACACAAAACAGTAACTGAGAGTCTCATTTTATTTTGCTTTCAGTGTACATGCTCATTATTATTCCATTGAATTTACAGAAGGGCTATGTCAAATGAAATCAAAATTAGAGAGGGAACAAAAAGGGAAGGTGGAGGCATAGAATTTTCTTAGCAAGCAATGATCACAGGAGACAGCACAGATTGAACAGGGATGCAACAGGAGTGACACCTAGGGATAAAGGTAAACAGTAACTTTTTTCTTTATCCATTAGATTCTCCATGGGGCTTTTTTTTTTGTGTGTGTGTTTTAGCAAAACAGTTTAGAGTATCACAGTATACAGGAAGACTAAATGGCAAAGAATGTCTCTCTCACACACACACCCATACACACCCACCACATTTATCCCTGCTACTGGTCCAGGATCCAAAACTTGAGTTACCATTTGAGTTCATCTCTCTCATTCCTTGATAAACTATACAGGATTACACTGTACATGGAGTTAAAATTACAAAAAATGTCATATATTTACAAAATTCTGTACACACATAGTAAAACTCACAAAATTCTCATCTATGTATCACAAGTTGCTACACCAAAATATTAAAAATGGGATAAAATTATACATTTCTCTTGTCCATTTTTAAAAAGGGTTCAATATTCCAAAGACAGACCTTCTCTCTCCCCCAAGTAAGACTGGTTAAGAGAACTAAAAACCTAAAGTATCCTCCTGGGATAAAAATGTCACAAGCAGCATCTCCCAACTAGAAAGCAGCCAATATCCTGGCTGCTGGGGTGGGGTGTGTAGGTAGCATCTAGGGACACAACTGGTGAAAGCACAATGAGGATGTCTTTGGCTAAACCTTTGGCATAAATGAAACATTATCTATCAAAAGTAACAGAAAGAAAAAGAAAGGTTTTCTTGGTGAGGGCAGAGTTTGGGCATCTGAGATACCCTGATACCATTACATACATCATCAACAGCATCTCTTGCTGAGACACCATGACACACAGCTTTGCTTCCTCTAAGGAATAAAAGGATTTGGGAACAGAGGCAAATGAGGCAAGGCTATTTTTTCCTTACATTTTTTCTGTAGCATGAAAAAAAAAAACCACATATCAAAACCTTCTCACTCCAACCATAATTCAACACCCTCTGCCAAAATTACTTTTGTTTTGAAGCTGCATATATAACAAGAAAATAATTAGTAAACCAGCCATGGCAGAAAAAAAAAGCAACCAACTTGTTTCAGCATCTCAAGTAGGTATTAGTGCAGGAAGGTGGATAAATGTGATCCACTCTATAAATAAGCTTTTTTATGCAGAGTGTGCATTAAACAACCATCACACCCCACTCCCACCCAGGACACAGATGCTCCTCAGTGAAGATCAAACGTTTCTCAAGTACTTATAAAGTGTATGTAGTGCAAATGTTAACCACCAAGTATTATGCACATGCTACTTGCTTGGTTTGATAAAAGTTACACAAAAATCAAGATGTGGTGCCTGAAATCATGGACATATATACATCCTTGTCACACTTGGTACAATGTCCTAAGCCACAGAAACACCCATGTGTTTATCTCTAGATATATACACACACATCTGCTTAAGAGGTGACCACCACATCAATACAGTAACACAGACAGACTAAAAAAATCAATACCTGCTTCCAGATGCTCCAAGGCTCAGAAAGTTTGTGCTTCTAACTCTTGCAGTCATTAAGTGCCCCTCTTCCATATTTCCCCCCCCAACCACCTTCTGCCAGCTGGGAAGGGAGCTGGGAACAGTGGAACAGTCTCTTCAGCTCTGTGCTGCATAGGATGAGGGCAACGGAGAGGAATCGACGACGGCACAGGCACCTAAAGCTGCTTTCCTCCATCAGCAGTCCCATGGCCCAGGAGGAAGGGTTGAGAGAACTTCCCTTCCTGGGTGGAAAGGCTTATTGACAACAAAAAAAGAAAGGAACTCCTAACGTGCTTTCCATGTGAGAAGTGGCAGCAAATCAAGGCACGCTGTACTAACTCTGTAGCATTGGGATGAGCTGGCTCTGCAGGGGATGCTCACTGGGGCAGCTCGGAGCTCCTCAGCTGGCTGCTGCTGGGCCGTGTGGGGCCATACAGGGTCACTGAAGCTATGTGGTTGTTCTGCATCACCTGCAGCACAAAGAGACATTACAACAGTCACACAGCAAAGAGGAACTCCAAGAGGGAAAAGGGGCAACTACGGAACTGATCTAAGAGAAGAAATCCCAACAACAAAAGAAAGCAATGAGCTCTTGGCTAGCTCCACAAAACATGTCCATGGTACAGCCCAGCACTTGTCTGTGAAGACTGAGGAGGACCTTATCTCTCTCTACAACTCCCTGAAAGGAGGGGATAGTAAGGTGGGGCTTGCTTTCTTCTCCCAGATGATGATTGACAGGACAAGAGGAAAAGGATTCAAGTTGTGCCAGGGGAGGTTCAGCTTGGGTATTAGGAAGAATTCCTTCCCTGCGAGGGTTATCAGGCTTTGGCACAGGCTGCCCAGGGAGGTGGTGGAATCATCATCCCTGGAAGTGTTCCAAAACCATGAGATGTGGTGCCTGGGGCCATGGGTTCACAGAATCACAGAATCCCGAAGACTGGAAAAGACCCCCAGGATCATCAAGTCCAGCCTATGACCCTATACACCCAACATCTAAACCATGCCAGTTAGTGGTGAGCATGGCAGTGTTGGGTGGATGGTTGGATTCAACGAGGACTTTTCTAGCCATCATGACTCATTTTTGTTTGAGCAAGAGAATCACACAAAGTTTCTCTCCTAACCTCAAAGATCATTCGTTGCAGTCCAAAGCAAAAGGTTGACCCAAAGGGGTTAGTGTTGTTTGGAGATGATGACCTGAACAAAACAAAAACAAAGAGGAAGAAAAACCACTGATTTGTGAGCATCAAGGAAGAATAACCCCTCAGTAATATAAGGCTAATTACAGCATCTTCACCATGGCTTTTAAAGGTAAGTACAGCATGCAACATCAGTGCTTAAGACTCCAAGTGAGTCAAAGGATACCTCTGCTTCATGTCACAGAGCTGTTAAACACCCAGGGAGAAAGGAATCAAAAAGTCACTAATGACCTCTACACGAAAACTCTTTCACTTAACTGGAACAAGAACCATCCTGAAAATACAAGGATACAGAGGAAGGGAGAAGCACCATGTGATTCATTACTAGTTTTTCTGCAAGATCCTCTCCCACTCTTAAGTCTACTTTAAGTCTCAGCCTCTACCATATATATATATATTTACTATATTCTATTAATCCACTGGTTTTATCATGGGGAAAAAGATTACCCTGTCAGACACTGAAATAGAACAGTCCAAATATTATTAAACAGTATTTCTCAAGATTATCACTTCTCCTTCAGCTATTTCCAGTATTTTTTGGATCATATATATGCCAATGGCAGATTCCTGCTGACTGCAATGGATTTTAGAGTACAGAAAAAAAATCCTATCCCACCCCAGAGAGTATTCATGTCTTGGCCTTTCTTGTAACTGATCAGTTTCTCAAATTGCTTGTCTGAGGCATTTGAGACGTGCTCAGAAAAGCAAACTGTGGTTGGACTACTCCCTACAAGACAGAATGACTCTCTGAAATCACTGTTTCACCTCACCTTTACTCTACATGGTTTCTGCTCTGCTCACTGGCATAAAAAAGCAGTAAAGGGCAACCAAGGGCACCATGATATAGGTGAAAAAGTAGAATAAAAAGAAACCCAAACTTAGATGAGAACACCTCGTTTGGTGTATCTGAAAGCCATGACTGACACTTGTCTTGAGATAAATCAGCTTGCTGTGATAGAATGATAACTCTTTAACCAGATAATGCCTATTTTAACCCAACACTCAGCTCAATCCCTGTAGAATCAGCAAACTTAAGGACTGTTCCCTTTTCAGTCAGCCTCAAAGAGCTGTAGATCATCCACGCATGTTCATAAAAGCAAAGCTTCCTCAGACAGACTGCACACTGATGTCACCTTGTTGAAATGCTTGTGACTGTGTAATAAATAGTGTAAATTTTTTAATACTAAAGAGAATAAGCTGCTTAGCTCTTCTCTGGATTCTACAGTTCAAGGAATTTGGGAAGTGTTTTCATTCTGCATGTCACAGAGGTCTACATCCTCTGAGAATAGCTATGTAGCCCCTAAATGCCTGAAGTTTTAACAGCACAACAGCCCAAAAACAACTAGAGCAAGAACTCTACTTAAACTCATCCTCTGTTAGCAGCTCAATCCCTGCTCAGCAAAATAAAGGCAGATCTTTACCTGTGAAGTACCACTGGCTTCTCTACAGGGTGCCCCAGAAGATCCTGAATACTGTCCCACTGCAAAGACAAAGACTTTATGTTAAGAGCAGGCACTGGAAAACTCTTCATCTAGGGCAAGAGTGGGGTGCATTGCTGTATTTACAGGAGCATCTTGTGACTGGAGCCATCCTCAGTGATGGAAACTATCCATTACTGGAGCTGGGCAATCTCAGGGTTTATTCCCATTTTTGTCTCAAAATAGCTTTGAAGTAGAATTATTAATGTCAAAAAAAAATCCTATGGGTCTTATGGATTCAATGGGAAGTCTTGCAGCATTTCAAGGACACCTCAGAGGACAAAGCAGCCATGGGAAACCTCAAAATACCCTCTCCCATACCTTTCCAGAGGGAAAAACAGTATCACTACTACCTCTCCCAAAAGTCTTTTGTCTATTTAAGTGACAAGTTTGGAAAAGGAGGAGGAAAGCTGCACCATTTAATGACTGGAAAGGTCCAGCAGTTGTCATCACTCTGAGCAGAATTAAGCAGCTGCAGTTCCACACCCAAGACTGCAATAAGTCAAAGCACTAAAGGACATAAATCATTCAAATCAAAAAGCAAAGAGCAGCAGCTTCCAAGTTGCTGACTCCAAAATTCACCAAGGAAAGCCTTCACTTGGCACCCCAGAGCTGCACCAACCCTGGCTGCTGCCTGACAAACATCCCATACTGGCTCCCTTCAGGAGAAAGGAGGAGGGCACTGCACTCTCTGGGTTAAACACTGCATGGCTTCAAGAGCTACATTAGCTAGAAAAGCTTTAGGAAAATTCTGCTTAGAAAGATCTCTTCCAGCTAACATTCAGCCAGCACTTCCCCATATCACTTATTTCACTCTTCTCTTTCTACCTGCAGCTGCCTTAAAATTCAAAGCCCCAGTTTAGTTTGCTTGGAGCACATGCTGTTATAAATGCCTTCAACTCCTAACACACCACAGATCAACTTCTCCATTTCAAACCAACATGAAACAACTGCTTTTATTTCTTCAACTATTACAAATGCAGCAGAGATTAATGATATGGGTTAAGAAAAGAAGGAAGACTTCCAATTCTGCCCAGACTCACCTTGCTATATGTTGTACATGTTTCTGTCTGTGAATCAGCACTGTCTAAGGGAGAAAAAAAACCAGAAAAGCCCTTTGAGTTGATGCTTGAACCTCCTTTATTTTGGGAGGTTAGTCCAGACAGCAGAAGACATACAAGCATGAGATCAGTTCATATCTAAATTTACCAGCAATTGAAACCAGAATGGTCAACAAACCCTGCTGAAATGTTTAAATGAAGGTGACTAAACAAACCTGTTTACAGCAAGTTCCAAGTTCTGACACTATGTATGTTTAAGCTGTCATCTTAGAGAGGAGAATGCCAGTGTAAAAGAAACCACCTCCCTCTGCACTCAGCAGAGCCCAAACTCTCCACTGCCCTTGGAAGGAAGCTGGCTAGAAGACAGCTTGAAAGCAGCTAAAATGCCATCCTTACAAAACAGAAGAGAGCAGAGAGCTTGGGAACTACCTACTGAGCGAGGTGAGGACAGCATTGCATCTACACTTACAGCCTTCAACAGGAATTCTTTGCTGGTGGTTTCATACATACATTTGGGAACTTCTGAAGACTGACAGCACCTTCCTGAAGCAGTAGGAATTGACCTAGGCACTACCCAAGTCAAACACAGCAAATAGTCTTGGATTGAAAGCTTCTCTGTGTTTTTTTCACTTGCTGCCTTTATGTTGGAAGAGCTCAGTCTGTGCAACCTGAACTTGGGCTGTCAGTTTACTGTCTGAAGCTGAAGGGAGTTAAAGCAGCTGCATCAGGCACTGCCACCAGATGGGCTCTTCAGAAAGTTTATAACCCTTCTTTACAACTTGTGACAGGGCTGAATAAAAGCTAGAGACCAGAAAGTTGAGTTAAAAAACACCAAACAAGGAAGCCACCACCCCCAAACCAACAAAACAAAGCCCAACACATACTCAGAGAAGATTCCTGGTACTACTTGAGGCGACTTAAACTAATACCACATGAATGCCTTTGATGTACTGCACAAGAACCTAAGAGAAAATCATTTAAATGGGAGAACTTCCATGCTTAAATCTCTTGGCTGAAGTACAAATCAACTTTGATATTTCATATAAGCTTGTATAAACAGACACTGTTTTCCCAGGTTTTTATCCATCCAAGTACTGTGATAGCCACAGGAGAATTGCACTTTACCCAGGAAAGTGCTTTCAAGGAAAACCAATGCAAATGAAGAAACTAGCATCCAGCATTCCCTGCATAACCCAAATACACACTTATCCACCACACCTGCTAATTCCTACTTTAAAGGAGTCTACCTTGATCACTGTGATCTTCAACCAAACAAGGTTCCCCAAGCTTTGAGGAGATCACTTCCATGCACAGAGCTGAGCACATCTTAATCTCCTGCAGACTCTGCACTACTGATGATTGATTTTTTCCAGTAGAGATTTTCAAGTGAACACAACTTCACCTTGTTTACAGCACACAGAGCTAACATATTCTAGATCTTTGTTCTCATGCCCAGCTAAAATAGTTTCTATGAAATATGGTGAGTTAGACCCTGGGGGTTTTTTCCAACTCAGGGCATTCTAGGAGTAAATCTTTCAAGAGCAAGCTCAGCAGTGGATGGGCCAGAGCAGCTCAGACTAACACTGTCTGGCAGATTTTGAGCCTCCAGGTACAAGGTAACTGATTTGAGCAGAGTAGCAGCACTACAGAAAGTCAGCAATGTTGCAGCTTAATATTTGTACAATCCAAGTTAAAAAAGTAGTGCAAGTAAAATCAGACAACTGCTCTCCTGTCCTGAAGTATCTTTTTCACTTAAATTGAAACCTGACCCCCAAATTTCTCCTCAATCTCAAGGATTTTCACTGTTAGCATCCTCTGATAAAGAGGGAAAGCTGATCACCCCTCCCATTTGAGCACCCTAAAGCAGGACAAGAAAGGATCTCTGCTCACCTCTCTTGATGACTAGTGGAATCTTGAACTCACAGCGATGGTAACTAGAAAAGGCAAACCAAAAAGCTCTTAGAAACAAACAAAGCCAACAGAAACTGCCTAGCACAAACTCAGGGCTCTTAATGACCCCTTCAATGAAGAATAACATGAGAGGCTCAGTGTTAACAGATGAAGGCAAGCTCTCATCTCTATTTTCTCATTTCTATTTTCTCCATCAGAAAAGGCAGCAGCCTGGGGATGTCCTAACACAGAAAGTCCTTCAGCACAAACCACTCTGCTGTTACACAGAGTGGATGGAGAAATACTCAGTTTAGAAACACTACTATGGATTTCTCTGTCACTAACTGCTTTAATCAGACATCCAATCACTTACTAACTCATATTCCTCCTCTAAAGAGTTTGCATTTAAAAAAGGTACTAGAAACATGTTCAGAAGCACAAGAGGATTTAGTTTTTAATCTCTAACTGAAATGATGTCAGGAAAAAAAAATAGCAGCCAATAAATGAACATTTTTGCCAATACAAAGTGTGCCTCTAGCAAGAATTTTCCCATTATAGCTAGACCAAGGACTTCCTTTCCTAATTACTGCTTTAAGACACTTAAGGCTATTTATTAGCACATTTTCTTTTTACTTTTAATGATGGCTGAAGCCTCCACAAGTTACCAGATACAAAGACACTCAGGAAAATATGCTGAAATTCTATAATGAAACAACAGGATTTCCTTTTCAGATGTTTCACACTAATTAAGAGATTAATCATTTCCACTCACATGTTGAAGTTGTAATGCCCAGGGTAATTTGTATGCAGGACAAATTTCTTCACCTTGTGAGTGTTTGCATCAAAGAGAATATCCTGTTGAAGAAAAAGGAGGCAGACATGAAGCAATTTGAATAGAGGAAGGTAGCTTTGCCCAAGTTAATCTGAGATTGGTTACAATAGTACCTGCATATAGTGACATCTATCTGTCTCATTGGAACCCAAAGGAACTATGAAAAACAGCATTGGAAAATGAGACTATTTGTGAATTCAGACAAAGCCACATTCCCTCCAGCACTCAGTCACAATCCCAGTTTCAGCTGCTAACATTGGCAAGATTTCTAGGGAGGCCTTGGTTTTTCCTGCATGCTATTTATAGTAGACAACAGCAGAAGAGCTGTGAGGAGGGAGAGAACTACATCCCACAGCTCAG
Organism: Bucco capensis; assembly: GCA_013396975.1. Lineage (NCBI taxonomy): Eukaryota > Metazoa > Chordata > Aves > Piciformes > Bucconidae > Bucco > Bucco capensis. The sequence goes on from VWZO01005038.1 coordinate 36,247, forward strand.
CAAGCTTCCACACACACACAGCTCAGACATGTGGGACTGCAGTGGAGATTTCAGGAACAAGAACTAGTGTATCTATGCAGCAGAGGGAGGAAACCTAAGAGAATGCAGAAGTGCCAACAAAGAGCTCTCCATTCACTGGTTGAGATGATAAAACATTACTGATTGAGTCTGCAAGTGCTAGAGAAAAGTCAGGGCTGTTTTTCACATCCAGAGATTCCTAAGGCAGCAATCAGGAGTTCTGCAGTCTCTCAGTTCCCACAGCTTTTAGCCTTCTCAGAGGCTTGCAGTGTGACTACCTCAACCCTTTACATGCATTTGTTTAGCACAGCTTCCCACTCACCACTCCAAGGGTGAAATAGTTGAAGAAGTAGTCGTTGCACTTGGATGGGACCTGCTTGTGGGGTGAGGGTGAATGGATCTTCATCTGGAAAGGAACACATTTCTCCAGTGTGGTTAATGATACTCACCAAGCTGGACACCATGAACAACATCACTGCATACAAACAAAGTGCCCTGATCTCATCTGAAGCCCTTGTCAAATGCATCAGATACTGTGTTTGATGATAGGACCATCAGCTGCTTACCAATGGCACAGTGACACATCAACTTTTTTCCTTTTTGGTTATCTGAAGGAAAAGATTTACTCATGTGCTGCCACATAAAACCATGAAGAAAGGATCAAAGTGTATGCTGAAGTGATTTTACACAACATCATAGAACTAAAAGAATAGGCAGTATACATTTGCTAAGGCTCACCTGGAGTCAAAAGTGAACCCACTTTTACCCATCTTTAAACCAAATCATGCCATTTAATTTTATTTCTTTTTTATTGAAATAGAGAATTTTGTTTTAAAAAGCTTTTTTTTAAGCTAAATCAATGCAAGCCTAACAGCTCATCCTGGTCTATCGTAAGCCAAGCGAAGCACTGCTAATTTGTGCTGCGTGGCAATTACAAAATACAGGCTCTGAGATTAAATCCAGGCAGCACTGACCACAGACAACATCCTGCAACTGACCAGATGTCCTCACCTTATCTTCAGACTTGTAGAAGACTTTGTGTGGAGAGCCCAGGGTGCTCAGCACATCCTGGCACGAGTCACCGAAGTAGACGCAACGCTCGAATACCCGCATCTTGGCATCGGCTAACACACCTGGCCCACAGCCTGAGGGATGGAAAACAGCCCACAAGTCACCCCTCCCCAGCACAGCAGACACCTGCCAATCAACACCACAAGCTTAGCATTCCTCTTTTTATCACAAAACAAACAGCTGCACTCTTTAGAGCACAGCATCCAGCAAAATGGATCCATTTATCTTGCAACAGTCCAAAGATTTCTGATCAAGGAGATGTGCTGACTCACACAGATCCTTGCCTCCACCTCCCAATCCAGCAATGCTCCCTTCACTTCTCTGCCATTCCCGATCAAGGAGATGTGCTGACTCACACAGATCCTTGCCTCCACCTCCCAATCCAGCAATGCTCCCTTCACTTCTCTGCCATTCCCGATCAAGGAGATGTGCTGACTCACACAGATCCCTGCCTCCACCTCCCAATCCAACCTTCACTTCTCTGCCATTCCCTTGAACATGATTTGTTTCCCTAGTCCATCTCAATTTGAACAGATGGTTTTTAGCAGCAAGTACCAGGAACACAGAGATACAAAAGGTTTCTTGATTTCTCATGAGGATTTTTTCCAGTGATGTACTTGCATTCATTTTACTCTACACATACACTTGGTGACAAATTCCTCAAGTCTCTAAAGACTACCTAGGACAAGGGCTACAATTCTCCAGGGTTTCTGTGAGGCCAGGGAAATGCAGCAGCAGGCAGGCTCACCTTCACAGGGTTAGATTTGTTTGGGTTTGTTCCCAATAACTCAAAATAAGGTCTGTAAGAACACTTTGAAACCACCTGTAAGAACATCCTAAACAACCTATGCTCAATCCACATAGCTTTACCTCTCCTCCTGAAGAAAGCAACCAGTTCAGTGCTGTCAGTGTCACCCATACCTGCAGTGAGGAGGCGAAGCCTTAAACCTGAGGGGCCAGTCCCATCCCTCAGGACATCGACGTTCTCAGCGTAGACATTGCCAAGGAAACAGCTGAGAGGCATCAAGGGAGCCCTGAAACCAAGCAGACATCTGTATGGGGATTCACTTCATCCTCAGGTGTTCCATTGACCAGCTGGTACCAGCTGACCTGAACACAGCACTTTCCTTTTGACAAAGGTCAATTTAACTCAGGTGGAAGGTTAAAAGTTATATGAAAACAGAAGGATCAGAAAGGCTGGGGAAAAAGGAACAAGGGAGCACTCTAATGTTGAGCATGAGTGAAAAACAGCAAGTGTCAAAGGCTCCAGAAATTACAGAAACTGCACCTAGCCTGTGGATACATGCTATGAGGAGGAGCTGTCACCCTAGACTTCTCTAAGGAAAAATGGATAGTTTTTAAAGATACCTATTCCTTGAACTAGGCAGAAACACAGAATCCTTAAGGTTGGAAAAGACCCCAAAGCTCATCAAGTCCAGCCATCACCCTCTCACCACCATGCCACTAAATCCTATCAACCAAGCGCAGCAGAAGAGCCTCTCCATGATGCTCTCAGTGCTCTTGGGAGGGTATTCCAGAGCCCAGAAAGTGACATCAGCCTATGCAGGTACACCACAACTCCACTGCTCTACTGGGAAAGTTCATTTTAATTCAATTATGGTAGCATCTGAAAAAACACTGACAGCCCCAAGTGAGACAGTTTCAAAGGAAGGGCTGATTTTCTGTGTGATTTATTGTGCAAAATTCCCTGGTTTTAGGTGAGTTTCTTCTCTGTGTGAATGACTTAAGCTACAAGTCTGGCTTTGAGCTCTCACCCTCAGAGCCCCATGCAACCATCAGTGCTTCCACTGAAGCTCACCATGTCACGGATGGACACAGACAACACCACTTCTCTCAAGGGCACTTATTTCTAACTAGGAGACAAAATCCACATAAACAAGGTTCCCTCCCTCCTGAGCAGTAATCCAAGGCTGTGGTAATCATCACTTGACATTATAAAACAACTGTCTCTGCAAAAACTACCACCTTATCACTTTGGGTATTTAGAAACTGAAAGGAAGAATTTACAGAAGTCCTTTCAACCTTCCCTTGAGGAAGGAACCCTAGGAACAACGTAGAAAGAGAAAAGCATCAAATGTTGTGTAATACATTACTGCTTAGGAGACAACAGAATACAATACTATTTAAAACATTAACCATATTAAAATAGAATTATTCCATTAGTATTAAGGCATGGAGATTAGCTTCCTCAGAAAACCTCAGGGTAGTGATGCACTGGCACAGGTTGCCCAGAGAGGCTGTGAATGTCCCATCCATGGAAGTGTTCAAGGCTAGGTTGGACAGGGCTCTGAGCAATCTGATCTATCTAAACATGTCCCTGGCTCACTGCAAGGGGCTTGGAACTCAACTCAAGCCATTCTATGATTTCCTCCTTTACTCAATGAATTCATTCTCAGGCCAATTGAATTAGCCTCCTACAACTGAACCCAGGTGATTTTATAGCAACACAAACCAAACTAACACTTGACTACAAGGTCTGAGAATAACACCTCTGGAAAACTGGAAGAAGTTGGTATCGAGAGGCATTCTGCTCACTACCAAGTTCACAGAAAATCCAAGCTGAACTAAAAAAGTATGATCATATTTAGCATTGGCAAAGCCCTAAATAAATGAGGAAGAAAAAGCATAATCTAAATGCTCAAAAGCAGCAGGCCCAGCTGTACCTACTTGGTGTCCTGCAGGCTGTTCCCATTGTAGATGTACATGCGTTTCACAGTCGCGCCGTGAGGAATCTGCAGAGAGGCTAGGCCATGGGCAAAGTTGGGCTGTGGACATACAAAACCATTCCTGTTACATGACACAGCTGACACTTCAGGCCAAAACTATAAAATTCTATTACATACAGTACAGGCTCAGCAATTAAGGTTAGTCTCTAGCCAAAAGAAGGGGAAAAACAGCAACAAACCTCCTTCTCTCGCTGGTGTCTCTTTAGTTGTCTCGTTGCTGAGCTGGGGTAAAATGCTCACTGTGCTTATCCACCAAGAGATGGCACTAGGCTGACAAATAGCCATGGCACCTCCTGACAACTCCAGTTTTCTTGCTTTGATCCCTGGCAACTAGCAATGTCAAAGTACTCGGACTGAGTCTATTTCTTAGAACATACATATAGCATATCTTAAAAGGCAGAACTTCCTTTTGGCTCCCACTGCATTCATTTCAGCCTTTTAACATTTTTGCTGGTTTGTAAAATGCCTTTAGCTGATTTAGATTCATTCCTTAAACAGATTTTCTGTTCTCCTTATCTCCCCATTCTTTCACACATTGGTTTTGACAGAGATTTTGAGTGTTCTCGTTAAATAGAAAAGGTGCTGAGGAAGTCAGATTCCTTCTCCTAGTGCAGTAAGAGCCTATTTCTTTCAGCTCTGAAAATGATGGGACCCTCCTCAAGGTTGCCAACACACTTGGCTTGCACTGGACAGAAAAGAAACCAAGTCTGTCACAAGCAGCCAGCAAAACCAAGATGCACAATATGCAAAGTGCTACCCTGCTCTACTTTAGCAGGACATCCCAGAAAGTAAACACAAAAAGTTAATCTGAGGGGAAAAAAAGATAAAATTAACCCAGAGCAATGACTTTCACTGCTGTAGGTATTTAGAAGGAAACCTCCACTACTTAGGAAATCTAGAGATGCCCTGATGTCAATCCTCTGTCTGAATTTGCCACAAACACAGCTTTCTGAATCAGACTTGAGATTCATACTTATGCCTTGGCAACAGAGGAATCTTCTCGAGTGCCTGGTCAATCTATGCCTCAATTTCTTACCAGGAACAGTGTAAGTTTTCATGTTTTCCTCACCTCATCACCAGCAAACTAAAACCCCAAAGTTGTCTTCAGTGCTTGTTTGTTTCCATAAGCAGAGATTTACACTGCTTCATTAACTACTTCCTGCATCCTCCTCTCTGAACCTGAAACATTTTGACATCTTCCAATTTCATTTCTCTTCAGTCTTTCCTGATGTTCCTCCCTGAAAGGCTCCACAAACAGTTCTCTTCCCTGAGGACTGTTTCACAGCACTGTTCTCTAAACTATCCTATTTCTAATCCTGGGGAGAATTTCACCTCTCACTCTGTGCAAAGGTTTTACTAACCTCATTTGAAACAACTGGATGGAAGACTTTGAGAATGCCTAATTATTTTCTCCACTGTTCTAGCAGCTGTGAAGAACTGTGTCATCCCCAAGAACCACACTATGACCCTTGGCATATTCACACCAAGCACTCTCTAACTATCCCTAATTATTTCCTTAGTTAACTGTGCCACCTGCCATAACAAGGCACACAAGGCTAAAATTGATTCTAACAGTTTCATTTCAAGAGCTTTGTTGGGTTGTTTTTTTTTAGGTAGCCCTGCAAGGAGCTACCTAAAGGAGTCAATGATCCTTGATAACTCCCTTCCAGCTTGAGATATTCCATGATCTTCCAAGATCTTTTGGTGTGACCACTGACTTCCCGAGTAGCTCAACCACTTCATTCACAAACACCTTGGAAACTCCTGCATGGAAAGCAACTACTCTTTGCCTAGTGGCCAGCCCAGTCCTGATCCTCAGCAGTACAGATGGAAGTAACAGCAGACCTGATCTGGCTTCCACCACACACAGTAATTTCCAGAGATTCCAGAGAATGCAGTAATATCTTCAATTATTCAGTACCCCAGCTGAATGCTTGGTGAATATGCAAAGAAGGATTAGAAACAAAGCTCATTCATTCAGCTTTCTACAAGCACTTCAGATCAAAATGTACTCCATGAACTCTCTCCCAGTTTAGTTTCATAATCACTTTGGTTGACAGACAAAAATATCTGATAAAAGAGCAGCCTTCCAGCAGGTTGCTTAATATTTACATGTTTGCATATTTTTAGCAAGTTCCTCTCAACAAGAGAGCTGCTAGTCCCAGCCCATGATGCAAGCAAAACCTCTAAGCTGAAAGGAAGAAAACTTTGAGCTTTTAAGTGCTTACACAGCATGAATAAGAGCACAAGTGAGGAGTTAAATGCCTTCCAAATGACTGGTTTCTTTTGCTTGCAGGCCAGACATGCTGGAGGTAACATTTTGCAAGGACCACAGAGGTAAAAAGACTTATCCATTAGCCAAGAATGATTGCTGACCTCGTACTTGGGGGTTTCAGTCCAGGAGTCTAACTGAAAAGAAAAGGACAGTCCTCTGAAGTTGAGGTGAAACAGTTGCTCAGCTGAATTATACACTAAAAGGGAAAAAGAAAAGTAAAAAACAAAGTTACCAAAACAAACCAGGAATGCTCCAGTTCAGATCTAACAGCACTTTCATCACCTCAGTTCACTGAGGACATCTTGAGACATACTTGATTCATAGGACAGTAAGTTTAGCTTTTATTTTGTTGCAGTAGAACCACAGCAGTAAGAGTTTCCTGTGCAAGCCTGCAGGCATCAACTTATCCCTAATGATAACAATTACACAGTAGGACACAAACAATTATACCTTAATATCCCTGCAGTAGTTCCAACAGCCACTCTCAGTATAACACTCTTCTGCTCCTTGTTATGCAAAACTCTTGTGTGCTATTATCCAGAAACTCAGACAGATGTGCCCAAAATGCTGACAAAATTCCATTTTATCACACCCCTGGGAAGCACATTCCCAAGTTGGAGCTCACAGGTGTTTTCCTGCCACTTCTACCTCTTGCTGCTGCTTGCACACCCCAGTTCAGCTTCCTATCAAAGAATGGTTTGGGTTGGAAGGGACCTTTCCAGGTCAGCTAGTCCATATCCCTGCAGTCAGCAGGGACATCTGCAACTAGATCATGTTGCTCAGAGCCCCAAACAACCTCACCTGGAATGGTTCCAGGCATGGGACATCTCCCACCTCTCTGGGCAACCTGGGACAGGATCTCACCACCCTCCAGTTCTCAGTGGAGGCTGCTGGGAAGTGGTTTATGTGGCACAGCACAGCCACAAAGATGGGCTCCCCTCAAAAGGAGGATGCTTGGGGGTCTAGTGCCACACTGAAGGGGGTGACCCCAGAGCTTGCAGCCTCATCAGCCAGGCAGGGATTAACTTGGAAAGGGAGCAAGTTCCCCCTCTGCCCCATGACAATGAGGTCTGCTGAAGCTAAGCAGGAGTTGGGACTCAGTGTGGATCACTTCCAACTCAGGACATTCTTCTGGCTGGGTGCTGGATTTCCCATTCTGTTTGCCTCCAGGCAGCCACAGCAGCTCCTGAGTAATACTGCACTGTGGTACCCATGCTCCTGAGTAACACAGCACGAGGAGGAAATGCTTCAGACACCCATTTACAATGAGAATTAAAAATAGCATCCCCAGGAACCCCAGCTGAGCAGTCAGCTCTGAACAAAGAGCAGTGACACATTAGAGCACATGCAGACTTCCAGCTGTCACCACGTCACCAGAGGTCCTGATTGACTGCAATCAGTTGCACAACCTCAACTATAAACAGTGATAAAAGTCAGCCCAGGACTCACTGGTACAAGACATTCTGTTTTGTGAGACTGTGGAAAGCTTAAACACAATCTCAGGAGACTGGAAGCTTGGGAACGTTTTGGGGATTGATGCTACCAAACTTCAACCTGTGCCCAGTAGCTGCTGGGGGGAACACAGTGTTCTTGCAACACACAGCAGCTGGTTCATTTGCAAGAGTTTGAAAAGAGCAGAGGTAAAAAAAACCAGTAAAATAGTCCAAGAGGAGCTGCTTGCTTCCACTTAAGGAAAGTGGCTCAATATTCCCTTTTTCCCTTACAACTGTAGTATTTAAAATGATGTAGCAGAAAGAGAAAACGCATGGAAACATAGATCATTCCCAGCCCCTCCAAGTGCCTTTCAATTATTCAAGTTGAGACACATGTCACAAGATATCTGGACAATGCCAGACTGCCCAGCATGGAAAAATAAAGAGTTGAGCAATGAGCATTAAGCTTTCAAAAAGTCATCCTTTGCCTGTTGCACAGAATGAGCTAGTTCAGAGCATTCTCCCTGCTTGCCACTCCAAGGAGAATGTGTGGGGAAGAGGGAAATGTTTTGATCTGGAGGAAAGTGACACACATCTCTCTCGTGATCAGTTCTGAGGCATCTTTTCCATAGCCCCCAGCCAGCTGGAGAAGTGTTTTTCCCCTCCTCATGCCAAGTGTGATAGCTGATTATATAAATCACAACAGTTCCCATTCCCTCCAATGTTTGCTGATGCAGAGCTTTAAGGGCAAGGAATGGGTTTGTGCTGACAAAGTTCCCTCCAGGCATATGTCACCAATCATGTGATTCAATAAGGGAAGGCTTTCATTAGTATTATTATTATTCATTTATTTACCACATAGGTACCCTGCAGAGTAATTCCAGTCCTAATTGCTGACAGCAGCAAAACTACTGCTTCTCTGCTGCTGCACTCTGGCTGAAGGAAGGACAGAGAGCTTGCCTTCCAGGAAAGCAGCAGTGTCACCAGTTGGGAAGTGGTTTTGTTGAGCAGAATGGGACAAAGCCACTGACACCAGCAAGGCTACAAGATAGACACAGTCCTGAGAGAAGCAGAGGCAGAGCCAAAGGCCAAGTCTTCCTGCTATCAAGCACAAGACTTTTCTGGCACCTCAGGGGGGCCTGGACAACCTCTGAAGTCTGAGTCATAGAGCAAGATGACAGGAGCCTCCCCCTCCATCCCTGCAGGGCAACTCTGCTAGGAGGGAAGGATGTTTTTGTCTTCTACCTTGTGACTTCAGTTCAATCCCACAGCTCTTCTCCATGCTGAGCAGCACTTGGGCACACAGCCACAAGGACTCCAACAGCATGAGATTTCAACAGAACCACTGGCAAGAGCAAGCACTTCCCAGCAGGAGGGCAGGTCAGAAAAGGATGGAAATATGGGATAAAATCCTGGCTTGGATGAAGCTATTGCCCTCCAAAGCAGTCATATTTCAACCAGCCTCATGACAAAGATACTGCACTCTTTCAAACGAACGTGAGCCAAAAAGGAATAAAGCTGGTTACAATTTTCCTGATGACTCTTTTCTTCTAAAAACCACTGATTTGGCAAAACCAAAACTGCTCACTGAAGGTCAGTTTCAACACAAAAGCACTGCTAACCTTTCAAAATGGGTTTTGACACTACCACTGTATCCTGCTGCAGGAAAAGTCTGCTACAACCACCTTGGGTTTAAGTGGAAGACAACATTTTATGGAGGTTAACAGGGAGAAAAAACAAAGTACTTGTAAACTTCAAAGCCTTGCCTTGGTGTTTTGGAGGAGTATTGGTATAGAGAAGAAAGGGGATTCATGAAAGCTGGTATTTGGTACTTGGGTCACATGAAGAAGAGAGTGTCTCTTCCCACCTTTCTCTCCCTATCCTACTGGGACATGATTTTGCCTTTTCTGAAAGGAAAAAAAAAGCTATCAAAAACCTGTAGTGCAAAATACTGTTCCAACTGTCTGACAGAGAGCTTAATTCAGAGCATTTACTGCTAAGTCAATGGCAGTGACTGAATTTCCAGTGAGGAAACTGAATAACAAGTGCCCTAGTGAGATGGTAAGAGAGGCCAACATTTTTATAAACACATTTTCATGTCTTCATGTCACTGACTGAAAAGATGTTATGAAAGACTATCACCAGATGAAGCAAGTGTGCTGGTTTTCTTAATTGAATGTGACAAGCACACAAGAGCCTGCACATTCAGCATCAGGCCATGTGGTGCCAAACTGTGTTTTTAAGTGCTTACATACCATTTTATGCAGGGATAAACCATGCTCTTCCTATCAAAAGCAATGCTTACAGCTGGGGATGGGTTTTTTTTTTATGGTTCATAAACCATAAAACAGACAATTTTGCAAGCACTTTAAATATTTGCAACTAAACCACTGTCACAGAACAAGTAAATATTATAAACTCTTAATGATACAGAAGCAATTTCAGACTTCCTAAATTCTACAGTGTCTCCTGCACTTACCTTTTTTCATACTAGATTTAACTATAGATCTCAGTTTCTGCCTAAGAGGAAATGTTAAGATCAAGACCAAACTGAAGTTTAAGGAGGCCAGTTCTGGTCCTTGGAGTATTATGGCCAGAAATCCTTCAGGCTTCATTTATCTCCACCTGATATTCACCTACTACAAGCTTTTATGCACTATTACTTTAGCCATAGGACCCTCCACAGTCAATAAATCCTCTCCTGTAACGTGCAAGAGACTGTCTGCAGAGGACAGGGACAAAGACTGGAGAGGCAATCCTCATCAATCACCAAGAATATCAGCCCGACTCCTATAAACAGACTAGGTTAAGCTAAAAGGAGAAAATGATGCTCTAAAAAGGGGTACCTTGCCTATAAGGAGTTAATCTCCTCTCTTGTGCCAGTTTGTGCTCCATTTCTTGAAGGTTCCTGAGCAGTTTCATTATAAATCTCCTCTCCAAAGTTTCACCACTGCCTTGTGTTCATCACCTAATCAACCCCTGAAATACACTCTCCATTTTCATATGTGAACAAGGAGCTTAAAGAAGAGGCTTTTTCCTGCTAGAGAGGTGGTGAACAGGCAAGCAGCTATGCAAGAGTCAGAGGGGAATGAGGCAGGTTAATTCAACTGGTCATGCTGCACACAGGCTGCCTTCCCACCTCCCCAGTGCTCCCAGTAACCTCAGTAACAGGAGGGAAGCACAGGATGATGCAAGCTTGCTCCTGCCCTAGCAAGGATACAACCATGTCCTCAGAGCACAGAGTCTGTGCAAACAGTCCTGGCTGACTCTGCACAAAGATCAGCTCAACTCTCTGTATGTTCATGGTATATTTAATCCCTAAGGACACTTGAGAGCTGACCATGTGTAAGAATGTGTAAAAACAACAGCAACAAAAAAAACCTCAGAGTTTTCCAGTACTGGCAGTTCAAATCAGATTATTGATGACATCTGAACACACCATTCTGTGCCAATGACTCTCTGCCTCACTATTTCACGTCAGCAAAGTCAAAACTGAACTTAGAATACATTTGAGATGGTAAAAAAACCCTCTAAGAATGTGACCATTCTGGAACACAACTTCAGAAGCCTTCCACACATTTTTCCAAGCAGACATACAGGACAGATTCCCTAGAAAGAAGTCTGTCAATCTAGGTGTGCTCCTTAGCAATACATTGGCTTACCTCCTGGATGTGTTGCTCCAAAGGACTGATCAATCTGTTCTATGGTTGGAGCAATTGCCTGAGAGTTAAAATGGACACCACTGAAAAAGAAAACAAAATGAATCTGCCTGAAGAGTCCTGAAAAGATGCTACAAACATTTATTTACTAAGGGCAGTAACACATTTAAGCTGAAAGAGCTCTCCAAGACTGAAGTGGTAATTGAACCAAGTGCTATGTTCAAGAAAGGATAATTGCCTCCATTCTTTTTTGACAGTTACTCTGGGTGGTTTTTAACAAGAATAATTGAAAAAATGAATTCAGAATTAAAAAAGAAAAAATGGGGAAAGATACCAGTCACTATAATCAAGAAGAAACAACCATGGAAGAACTTGTCTCACTTACCAATATTTTAACTTCACCTTAGTCAAGTCATAAACTTCAATCACCTGAAAGACAGCAAACAGGAACATTACCAAACTTCAGACAATCATTGCAGAAGCAAACCCTTGTCAAAAGGCAAGGCTGGTTACTGCCCTCCTTACCAGAGCTCTGCCAGGGTAAATCACAGGGATGGAGCTCTGACAAGGGACTCAACAACTGCCCCTCTGAAATGAGTACTGAAGGACAAGGATGGGTTCAGGACAGCCCCTCCAGCCCCCATGTAAGCCAGCACTGACCTGCAGCAAGTCATCTTTTCACTGACACATCAGCATCTTGACTGCTGTAAAGATTACTCTTCAGTCAGTTCAAAGGAGAGTGAAGGTTAGCTAATAACCCTAACAAATGTCAAGCTGTAGGACCATTCCTTGGGATGCTCTTATCACCCTGGAGAATGCTTGTGCAGGGCAACAAGCCCTAGCACTGACTGCACTCTTCTAACTTCCCAACTCCTCCTAAAGTAAAAGTCAAGCCTACCAAGGCTAAGCAGTAGTATTCCATTCCAGTGCTACACAAAAAGACATCTAGCAGTCTCTCCATGCATTAAAGATCATTAGGAGAGCAGCCCACAAAGAACCACAACAAGGCATAATGCCTAGTTCTGATATTCATTACTTATTTTAGCCCTTCCTTACCATTCCAAGGACATCCCAAAGGTTGGGATCCTTTGTTCTGAACACACTACTACAAACAGGCATCCAAGATTGAATTCACATGACTTTTATGTCACTATTACTGGATCTTGAGACTAGACTGGGCTTTAAGCAGATAATTTTTGGCAAGCATGATCAAAACCAAACTCCTTCCACCCTACATATGTGTTCCTGTGTGAGAAAAAAAAAGAGTATGTAGAGCACATCTTAAGTGTAGTAAAGAAAAGGTAAAACTTTTTGTGTTGCTTTGTCTAACCCTCCAACAAATCCCTGGCTGGTTTAGAAAGGACTCACTCTTCAGCTACAGAAGAAAGCAGTATTCCCCTGGGAGCTTGCTACCAAAATGTGGCTTTAAAGGCTAAAAATATCACCAGCTAAGAAGGAAGTCTTGGTTTTGGGAGATGCCCAGCAAATAACCCTAAATCAAACAACTTGCAATGATTAAACCACTCACTCCCTCTCTATATATATAAAGTAAATCTATGTTTACTGGTATGCTGTTGACTCAAAGAGCTGGAACAGTTCTCTGCAGCACTTTGTTTGCTCAGGGAGCCCACACATGTCAGGATACAGGCAAAAAGTACAGCACAAAGCAAATTACAAATGAACACTCTGGCAGAATCAACATCAAGAGGAGCAAACAAATTTTTCTTCTTGATAAATATACTTTGAATGCTGCTTCTTGGAAAAAAACTAGCTAGCCAGTTTTTCAATTCAAGTGCAGTTTGACATATTCAGATTCCCTTTAGTGCATAGATTGTTAAAAAAGCTACTTTTATGAAAAGCTAGGAACAGTTTTACATTTTTTTAGTGACCTTGTATCCTTTCTCCCCAGAAAAATGTTTCTGCAAATAGAAAAAACTCACACACCCCCCAGACCTAGTTTTGCAGCAGCTACCAGATAGCATCAGGCAACTCTCCTGAAGTTCTGCTGAAACATGCTGTGGTTTGCTCTGGAAGACAAAAGGCCAAGTGGACCAACAAGGAGCAGTGCATGTTGGACAAATGTGGTCTCCCCTGTGAGAGAAACACCAGGCACTCATCTGCCATCAGCCCTCTTCTCATGATTCTGAGCTACTGATGTCAACATTACAGCAGACAATTCAGCAAAATGTAAAGGCAGTCAAAAGATCACATAAAAACCATGTAAGAGATTGAAGAAACCCTGCACCAGACCACAGCACTAGAAAAACATCTATCACTTAAATACAGAAGCTACACTGCCCAAAGGATTAATGTGATTCTTTCTACGTGCCAAGGAGCCCAAGGACTGCTCTGGGATGAGTTTACCACTCCATAGCCAGCAGGCAGCTGGTTTCAGTGATTAGAACCTGATGTTTGCTCACACTCACTCTTCTGATAATTACTACTGAGTAAGACTAAGACAAATCTTCACCTAACTCCTCCCCAGCAAGAACAGAGCGAAGCTGTGCAGCCTCATCCTTCTCCACTTCAGGATGAGTGTATGCAGAAGACTCTGCTGGGAAAACTGACAGTCATGTTCTCAGAGCCTGGTCCCAGATCTACTGTCACTTTAACTCTGCACCAATACCATCACCTCCTGCAGCACTTTGGCTACTGAAAGGGAGTGGAGACTATGGCCAAGCTTTCTTCCCCTCCCTGGAAAAAAGGAGGAAGATTTTTTTTTGACTCTGGCTTTATTGCTGTACCAGCCAGTCGGGGTTTGTCAAATTTCTATTTGAGCAGCCTGGATTTCAATCTCTTTCTCACAAGCAAGTGTATGTTAAAGAAAACACCACACAAAGCAAAGCAAAAAAGCAGCTTGATTTTTCCAGTTCTGCTGCTGCTGAGCAACACTGAAAACAGAGTCATATCATCTGAAAAGCAAGCATTCCTTACCCTATACCTACACTATTTTTTAACAACTCCTGAGGCTCACTTCTCAACTGATTCCATAACATTTTTGTCCATGAAAGCTTACTGAATACTTCTGCACTATCAGCTTTCAGAGCATTGCATGTTTTTACACAGCTTTACTCCTCATAGTTAAATAAAGGTTATCACTGAACCACAACACACCACAAGAGGTCCCAAAAAGGGCCCCAAAAAGCAAAGCTATGTCTTTGAAGTGATTATGCCAATCTTGAGTTCAGTCCCCTTAAGAACTAAGTATATTTTGGAAAGATTTTGTACAGCAGGTATAGCTTACACTGATAAAGATCCATCTGACAGAATTTTCACAATATTATATTAAAAATGGCAAATGAACTTCCACAATCTAAATAATTAGCTTCTAACTCTTGATAAAAATGAAAACCCCAATATTACAGAATGACTTCATAAACAGAAATTTCCATAAGGCAATTATTTACAAGCTGAAATCTGGCACACACAAAAAGTGCTCAGTCTTTCCCTCATCAGAGCTCAGCTTGAGCTGTAAATTGCTCTTCAAAATGTGTATTATTATAGCTAATATAAAAGAGCTTTTGAACAAGAAGAAAACAAATGTACTGTGGTGTTGGAGGTTACTACTAGAAAAATAAGTACTTCCACCACCTCCTTATTTGGCCTCCTGTTCCTTGGAAGGTCACAAAGTGCTCAAGTTCAGCTGTCAGCACATTGCTACACTCTCCCAGTTCATTCTTCTGAGAGTGCTATTTTGCTGCTGGTTTTACTAGAGATACAAGTGAGGGGAAGGATGCTCCACTTGCCACTGCTCCAAAGCTTGGCAGTATGGATGTGAGCACCATATTCCAGACTTCCCTTGCTTCAAGGGTAAGCACTCCATGTTTTTAGCATCACATTTAACCCTACTCCACTTCTGCTTGCCCATGTTCAACAGGAGAGCAGTTAGAGCAAGTACACACTCACCCAATTAGCCAAACCAACACCTTGGCACTTTGGGACAGAGAAATTCATGCATGTCAGGAGAGAACCACACTGACAACTGTTCAGGACAGCTAGGTCTGCCAAAAGGACCACCCTGAACAACCACAGAGTTACACAGAAGTATATTAGATGTTTCAG
Source organism: Bucco capensis (assembly GCA_013396975.1). NCBI lineage: Eukaryota > Metazoa > Chordata > Aves > Piciformes > Bucconidae > Bucco > Bucco capensis. The sequence continues at coordinate 51,512 of VWZO01005038.1, forward strand.
TTAAGCAAGCTCTTCATAATGCTGTGCTAACCTAGTTTCCTAGAGTTCCACAGTCACCTCTTTGGTATGGATGTACTTTTCCACACTCAGAACAGATTTCCTGCAACCATAAATGCCATGGGAGGTCAGGGACCAGCCTGCCCTTTGCTATCCATCTTAACCACACAAAGCACCCTGGAAAGAAGCAGAGCAACACTTGGTCACCTAAAAGCACAGGAGCAGAACTGTTGGGCTGAGGACTTGGAATATAAGAACTCATCCAGAACAAAGTGGAGTCAGTACAAGAAGCAGCTGCTTACAACAGGACTCTCTGGGAGAAAACACACACTCAAGTGCTCTGTGAACCTAACTCCATTGAAAACTACTAGGAGGAAGTCAAGTTTTCTTTCAGAACTAAAATGGCAGCACAGATAAAGAAAGAGGAAATAATCCTGTCTGGTTTACACCAACCAGTGATCCTCTGCTGCAAATTGAGACACAATGGGCAAATGAGACCACACAGGACCACCATACTCCTGCAATGGTAGGATGCCTGAATCCTATAAACCAAGATTTAACCCCAAGCCAAAGAAATGCAATTTACTATCACAACAGAGCACTATTCATGGCAAATTAAAAGCCTAAAAGAACCACAGGCTTACTCTCTATTAAGTGTCAATATATCCAAGGGTTTTGGTGTTTTATTACCTTAAGTCTCTGATTGAAAGCATCAAACAGCAGTTTGATTCCATCCTGAGTCAGGTTAAGGATGAGGTCATGGCTAAGAGGTGACTGCAAAACAAACAAAAAAGCTGTTAGGCTTTTAAGTTCAAGGCTTCTTTGTTAAGATACATATGATATAAGCATAAATTTATTGCTTAGGAAATCCTCAGAAAACAACTCCTTGTTCAACAAATAAGCATAACAACAATGCTTTTGGCCAATCCTCTCAACTCAAGTTTCCTTAGGCAAAGAAATCAAAGTGCTCGTGTAAGATTTGCACCCTGCAAGAACTCCCCAAAGGGTAAGCTGTTCACTACTTTAAGTGGAGAAAAAACAGAAAAGGAAAAAAGGAACATTCCCAAGTTTGGCACGAGACACATCATGCAGGGACAGGGTGATGCTTTCTTGGTGCACAAAAACAACAACCCAGCTCACCAGGTCTCACATCAGAACCAAGTGTACACTTGACAAAGGGATGGTGAGAAGCTTTCCACTTCAAAAATCCAAGTGTTCCAGTCTTTTCCAGGCCTCAAAAGGAAGGCTTCATAGACTCATGTTGTAAATTTAGGTTTCCTTAGTTACTGTGAATCATAACAACTGAAGGCTTCATTTGCAGTCTGCTGGAGTCAAGAGGAGACATTCCACTGGCTTCATTGCTGTCTGGATAGGCTCTGTGCCACACTGGAAGCTGCTCACTCCTGCTCCAGTGCAATACACACACACACACAGCTGGTCCCAATTCAGCTGTTTGATCAGGTACCATCTAAAGCACATTTGCTTCAAAAAGCTCTGCCCTCCACAACTGTCTCCTCATCAGAAGAGAAAAAAAAAAAAGCTGAAGGACAGGCAGGCAGCTATATTCATGCCCTAGAAATGCACCAAGCAGTCATCTAGCACAAGACAGAATGTGGATGGGACATCTGGGGCATAAACAGGCTAGAATGCAGGCAGCCACACCACACAGACCTTTCTATCATCTTAAAAACTGCTACTCTCCCGTGTTTTGACTGTCAGTCTCATTTTCACCCTCAAGTTTCTCCCCTTTTAGTCTCACCTCAGCACTGTCTTCTAGCCTGTAGACTTTTTGTGCATTGCCACCTCCACCTCCCACCCCTCCCCAAACTAGAGATTTAAGTCATGTTGCTAGCTCAAAACAAGCCTCAGGGCTTTCAGTCCCCAGCCAGGCACATTTCCCATCTCCCTTGATCGCTCCAGGAGCTTCTCCTGAAGCAGGTTCAGCTCCAGCTCCTCTTTCTGGAGCTGCCATTCAAGCTGTCTTCTAAAAGTCTTCCTAGCACCCTGCATCAACACTTCATGATCACTGGCAAACTGTTATGGCACCATGCAGAACTGTAGCAGCACTGCAACACAGCCATGAGCCTGAGATAAAAAGGTCTAGTGTGGGATCCTGATGGGCTCTGCTTTTAAATCCCTCAGAAATCCAATTTAGAAAGGGTACAGATACAGACAGAAAAAAACCCAAACCAACACATAACCATGTGTCATGTTCCACTGAAATATACCAAGAGTTCTTCTAGATGCTCTGCATCTCACTGGTTTCTAAGCTGAATTTTTATAAGGTTATTCCAAAATTCATGAGTGTTACAAGTAGGTGGAAAAAAAAGCCTAAACATCTGAGGAAAAACTTGATAATTAGTAGAGCAAATAGCTTCTTCTCTATGCTGGCATGTTTTCTAATAGAAGCAAAGTTTCAAGGGCACAAATTTAGTTCATGTGACTTTAACACACAAAATAGAAACTCAAGTAGGAAAGATGATGCCAGGAAGCAACAGGAGAGTTCTTGCTGAAGGAAGCAACTCAGATGTGCACTTACACTGCTTATTTACAGAAAGCTGCAGGAAAAAATTATCCCTCAGCAATGGCATCAACACAAATCCATGGGAAGAGACTGAGGAAAACACACAAAGGCAGTTAAACCCACCAAAAAGGAGTTGAAATTCTTCAGTCACAGAACAGGGTTCATCAAGCTCTTTTGGCACAGTTTGGGCATCCCATTTGTGTCACATTAAAAAGAGCTGTGGGTAGATCTAATTGCATTTAATTGTCATATAAATTTTGGAACGGAAATAGTCACTGCTGGTGTTCCAGGATCAGAAACTCAGCATTTTGGATGCATTCACTTGAAATAACATCTGATCATTCTCTTAGAAAACAAAGAGGAAAGACACCAAGGCTCTTCAGGTTTAGCTAGGTAGAAGTTGTGCAAGGGGAAAGTTTATTTAAAGCTCTGAATCTAAGAACTGCAGCAGCAGCTCATGAAGTGCAGGATGCACTTCAATGTAGCTTTCCAAGAGGTGTAAAAAGCCAGGGATAGACCTTCCTTTCTGTGATCCTACAAAGCTGAGAGCAATGAACATCTCCCCAATTGTCTAAACAAACCTAGAAATAATTCAGGAGTGCACCAGGGTTAAGAAAAACTGTAAAACTTCCAAAGCCTCCACAGCCCAGGGAATGCATTCCCTGCCAGGAGAAAGCTTCCATGCATTAAGTACAAGAAGCTAGATTTTCCATTTGCAATTCAGCCATCACAAAACCCCTAAATCTACATAAAGGGAAACAAACAAAAAAAAGGATAAATTTCTTTAATGAGATGAAATATATCTCCAGCAGAATGTCAGAGTCCAGCTCCTTCCTTAGCCATTTAGTAGTCACAAGCAAACAGGTGAGGCTTCCATCAGGGTTTTGACACTAACTGACACTCCAGCAGACTTGGCCTTTTTCCTGATGCCAAGATCTGCAATCTACAGCCCATGAATATCATCTCCTGATGAACAAGCATTTCACATAATGCACATCTGGAGAGTCACAACCCTCCTTTGTCCCCTCTCCTCTTCCCTTGCACCTCCTTCAAAGCAAGGTGGGTACAGAACATCAGCAGAGAGGTCTGGGAGTCTAACATAATGGCAATTTAGTGCTTAGTTATGAAGAAGGATTAAAACATCCAGAGCTGGTCTAAATTACTGCAGCCCTTTCTGCAGGCAGAACTGCAGATCCAGAGAGAAAGAGTGGAAGCCTTTTCAGGGAGCTCATCACCACAGAACCAAACGTGAAAGCAGAAAGTAATGAGCCATTTAGTACTTCAAAAATAATGTGATGCTCAGCAATGAGAATGTAAAGAGACTAGAATTAAATTATCCACCTAATTACAGAGCATTTCCCTCCTTAAAGGAGAAAAAATGCTGCCTCACCATCTCATATACCAAGCTGATAGCTGTTAAATCACTGCACTGTGCTGAGGGTTAGAACAGCTACACCTCCAACCTGGTGGCAGCAAGTTGGTAGAATTCCATTACAAGTAGCTCCACAATTCAGGATGACCCTCTAAGTCCTTAATTCTGGAATACAAGGAGGTGGCTAGCCCAGGCAGACCACAGCCCACTCACCTGCTCACTGTAGAGAACCTGGACGTTCTTGATGATGCGACAGTGCTTCTGCAGAATTGCCACAGCCTGAGCCAAGGGCATGCCTGTCAACCAAAACCAGGGACATTCCTTCAGTTGGAGACCAGCTAAGGGTGGTTTTTAAAAGAAAGGTTACAGATGAGACAACAGAGCCACCATCAGCAAACAGCCCATTGCAGCAGACAGGGATGCAATCAGCAAACAAGGAGCTTGACTCACGCTATCAGCCCAGACCTGGGTTTGGAAACAGGAAACAGTCAGAGAACCACAGAATATGAGGGGTTAAAAGGGACCTCTGGAGCTCCAACCCCCCTGCCAGAGCAGGAGAACCTAGAGCAGGTCACTGTTTATCTACCAGTTTGATATGCATATAGGAAAGGAAAGTATCTCCAGCCACAGAACTCAACAGCAAAGTGCAGGCAGAACAAGCACAGGTCTTTCTACAGTCCTTGCACAAAATCATCTGCTTTTTTGAGGTCAACAACCTGCTAACTGACAGAGTAGCTTGTACCAAACTCCACTAGGGCACTCCTAGACACACCTTCAGTAGGCTTAAGGAGCGCATTTTATGGCACAGTCTTTATCCAGAATCACAGGGTTTGGAATTTGCTTTATCAAGCTTGATAAAGTACTGAGCAGTGCTACCAGACAGCTACAAATACTGCAAGGGAGCAATGATGCTCCTCAGACCTAACATTAGCTACAGATACAGCCACCTTTGTGTCAGGGAAGGAACTTTATCTCCCCAGTCCACAGACAAGACAAACATACTAAACAATCACTTAATAACCTTCTAACTCAATTTCTAGAGTTATTTTTGTTGTTGGGTGTGTTTTCTTCAGTGTCTATCTTATCTGTACAGCTATAAATTCTGGAGAGTGCAAGGCAACAGCTGATTCTGCAGCACCACACCATCTCATCCTTTATCACACCTCAAGCCTGTTACCTTTCCAAATGAAATGGGATTCCTGGGTTCAGAGCAGGTTATGAGCTCACCATAGTTAAGTTTTATTTCCCTCCTAATTGCTGCAAGCCAATTTAGATTAGTTTATCTGACATTGTATTTACATTCCTTGCCCTGTTCTCCATTTCTAGCTTTTAAACATTGAGAAAGTTGCCTTGATTAGGGAAAAATTTACCACAGGACCTACACTTTTATTTAGCTAGCAGTTTAGGCATTCAGATTTTTATTTACCCGCTACACCTCTCAAATTCAGACTGTACATTGTGTTCCAATGCACCTTTTAGACATTGTCTACTGTACCAAGGTGAAAAAACTCCCTCTCTCTCCCCATATACATATATATCACACACATGCCTAGATCATCACAGGTACTGCTTTAATGTCATTTTAAAAACCTCATTTTTGCTGTCACACTAAACCAGGTCCCTGTTGTGCCCACACACTGCAGCTTTTCTGCAATGATGAAACCAAGTTTTGGCAAAACCAGGCTCATAGGTGAAACCTCCAGTGATGTGATTTGTAAATACCACATACAATTAGCTCTGCGAAATTGGGTTTTTTTCATGCTAGTCCTTAATCCCCAGAAACAATTTTTATTTGCAGCTAGAAATGATAGACCAGAGGATGATAAAAAAAATGAGAGAGAAGAGTTATTTTAATAACATTAATAAAATTAGCATGCACAGAGCCACACAATTAAGCAGCACTGTTTCCTATTAGCTAGGAAATGGCAGTTGCCTTGCAGTCTCAGCAGCCCTTCTAGTCTAAGACAGTTATTAGGTAATATTTTCAACAGACACATAAATAACAACTAAGATCAAAGATGCTGCTGTCAGATGTTTCACATTTCTTAACCTGGTACATGCTATGAGCACAAAAAAGTAAAGATGACCTAAAAGTACAGATGACCTAAAAGTATAAAGTAAGGATTTCTGGGGGCCCTGCAGAGATTAGATCAGGAGCTCTTTCAACAAAGAGGTGGCAAAGGCTGAAGCAAAGCAGCAGACAGAATCTAGGTGCCCATGGCAAGAGCCAGGAGTAGGTAAGGCTTTGGTCAAAAAAAGCATGTGGTAAAAAAAGTGTACAGAAACACAAAGTTCAGTTTGTAGCCTGATGTAAAGTGATGCAATCTTGGGTTGGTAAGCATGCAAACAGCTGGCTCATGTGACTCCTTTCCTCAGAGCTTCCCCAGACTGCAAGAAGTGGTCATAGGCTGATTTGGTTCAGTTTTCAGTGGCTGAGAATGATGCAGATTTTGATGCTGAGCAAAGCTGAAGAGAGTAACTGAAGTTCTCCAAGAACATGCATGGAGGAGTCAGCATCCTCCCTCTGCCTCCACCAGCAGAGAGCCAAAGGCGGAGGAAAGGAACTGGGTTATTTTTCTCCACCCTTCTCATACACACACCCCACCCCCTTTGCCTCAATATTCATCAGCCTTTGCAGGCAAAGAGGAAAACAAAGAATTCTTTTTCCCCTGCTCACCAGCCAAGGGGAATGGGGAAGCAAACAAGGTTTCCAGCACATCAGACAACCAACCAAACTGAGCCATGGCAAAGAACACCCACAAGGATCAATGCTAGGACTCACCCACCACAAACTTCTCCCTTCTCTAAATGCTGGAGTGATACAAGCAGCACAAGACACTCCTCTCACATATGCTGGTCGTGAATAACATGGCTAGAGGTGTTTGTCTATGCTAAGACTATTTGTCTTGAAGGGGAGGGTGGCAGAGAGGTGAATCAAGATCAAAAGAGAAGAACACCAGAAAAATCCAAGAGAAGAAGAATTGTAACACACTAAGTAAAGACAAGTGAAACTGAGGAAAAGAAAGTATAAAAAGCAAGAAAAATGCAAGTGTGCCTTAGAAATGATACATTTCAAGCACTACTAATACAGCTATAGGCACTACAAAATGTTTAATTGTTCTCCTTTAAAATGGCAGGAGTGTAGCCCAAGAGGTACAGTGACACAGGTATCTAATTGAACACAAAACTCAGCCTTGGCTAAATTTCTTCATGCTGTGGTCACACTGAGTCAACACTTGGGAGGCAGAAACAGAATCCAAAAAACTCATCTAAGAAATTTTCCTGGCATTTCCCCTCAGTCATCTCCATTGTGGGCACAAGACTGGAAGGCAGAGTCAGCAGTAGGTCAGGAATACTTAGCAGAGCTAAACAAATGAGAAGTGGAACACCCCTGGCAGCCAGAATCTCCTTTACACCATTGCTTTCAACCGCCCTACCAGCAACACAGCTGAACCAGCTCTGTCAGCAGGGACTATCTTCATCCAACATCTCTAGAGCAGGACAAAGTTGAGTGTCTCCAGCCCTAGTCAGCCTCCTGCTCTGCAGCAGCAGGTCATGCTAATTATATATTAGACACATCACATGGTGGCTATGTTTACTCCAAGCATTACAGCTGAGTTTCCTCCCTCTTGCATGTGTGTGTACATACAGAGAGACACGGATCATGGTGTTAACCATGAGACTGCCCTCATGGGCATATTAAAGTCACTTTCTCTCTTCACTTTTTTGTTTATAAGGAGGACAGGGGGAAGCTAGCACCATATATTGATGAAGATTGTCAAGACTCCATTTCATTTGGGGTAATACAGATCACAGAAGGTCATGCAGAGTTAAAGAGTACAGCCACACGCTAGCAGTACAAGCAGATCACCCAGATTCCAAAGGGTGCGACCCAAGGTGCTATAATTAACCCCCAAAAGCCATTCTAATGCTCCCTGGAATCATTCAACTGTACTTGAGCCTGAAGTCACAACAGCGTGAACAAGCCCCTTTGTGTCTGATGGGTTTCACACAAACAACTCCAGGTCACAGCCCTGCTCCCACCCCTGGTGTCACTCAAGTTCCCAGCAGCTGTCTAACAGTGTTTTTAAGGGACAGTCTGTCCCCCTGCTGCCACAGGTGACAAGAGCAGAAGTTCTGGCAGACACAGAGGGCTGCCACACAAAGCCCTGCTTACATCACCCAAACGACTACTACCATTAACTGTGCTTTAAACGGAGCAACAGCAAATAACTCTGTTAAGAAAAGAGTCCAGTGTGCATATCTCACACACTCACTTGGAAAAACACAACAGCTACAGCATTTTCTGAGAGTTTTAAGGACTACCAATATCTGCCTATAAACACAAGCCCTCTGAAGAATCCATACCATCTGAGTTACAACTGTCCATTGAAGTGCCCTGGGCTGAAGACCACCTAAATTTCCACCAGCTGGGGGCAAGTTCTTTCTCGTGGCAGTAAACAGAGCAATGGCTGCTAAGGGAGAACCTCTCTGAGAGATGGAAAATACAGACTGTTGTTGGTGAAAATACTTCTTATCTAACCCTGAGAAAACCTCTCAGAAGTTTAATTTCTCCACTCTGGCAACCCAACAACAACACCAAGAATGATGAAACTCCACTCGTGAAGGGTTTGTAGAGAACAGCAGAGTATTAACACTAAGTATTAGTGCACAGTTGATATCACCTGACACATATTCAGGTGACTATCAGCACATCCCTACCTCCTCTTTTAGGAGTGTTTTAAACAGCCACCAGCCTAGGACGGCAAGGCCAAACAAAACAAGGCAAACGAGTAGAACAAAGCATACAAGCTGATAAACAAAGCACAACTTGGCATACAAACGCCGAAGAGGAGACTACACAGGCTAAAGGAACCCTTAAAGCTCTAACAGTAGTATTTTTAGCGACAAAGAAAGGCAAGCTTTGACTTTCTCTCCCTTTCACTCTTGCACCCCCTGAAAGCGTCAGGGGAAAGCTTACTGAATATACAGACACCCCCACCCCCACCGCTCCGGGGCAGTCAGGCAAGCTCCGGGGGAGGTATAGAGACACTTACCCAAGGTGAACTCCCATTGCTCGTTCCCCAGAGACCGCTCGGGCACCACCTCCAGATCTAGCATTGGCTCAGTAGCGCGGAGGCCGCGGGCTGGCACGGCAGGTCACCGGGAGCTGCGCCGGACCTCTGAGGGAAGCAGGAGGGAAGCTCGCAGCCTGCGTCCCGGCCCCCCGCCGTCCCCAACTCCCTAGGGCTGTGTGGGGCAGCGCTGAGTCAAAGCAGAGCCCACCGAGCCGGGCAGAGGTGGGGGGAGGGCCCGGGCACTGCCGCCTCAGCGAGCAGCCCCCTCCCCTTCTCCCTCCCTCACGGCCCCACTGCCTCCGCCCGCCCTGCCCGGGCCGGGCCGGCCACCGAGCGCGGGTAGCCGCTGCTCCTCCTGGGGCAAAAGGGAGCCGCTGCCGCTGCTTCGGCGCTCAGTCCGGACCTACCAACGGCGGCGGTGACCCGCCGGTAGAGGCGAGAGGAACGGAGCGGGGGGTCTATAACCCCCTCCCCCCGCGCTGCGGGGCTGCGACTCACCTCACTTGCGGCTGCTGAAAAAGTGCTTTGCAGCTGTCGTCAGGCGAGGCCGCGCGGGGGCGGGGCTGAGGGCGCGGCCCCGCCCCTCGGCTCTGGGTGAGGGGGAAAGGCGTCAGCTTGGCGACAGGGAGAGCACTGGCTCGGCTCACCTCCTGCCGCCAACCCGCTGCCACCAGCTTGGAATCACTGAGGTTGGAAGAGACCTCCAAGATCATCAAGTCCAGCCATACCTGTCACTACCGTACCACTAAACCATGGCCCTAAGGAGAGCATCTAGATGTTTCTTAAACCCCTCCAAGGCTGGTGACTCCAGCACCTCCCTGGGCAGCATGGGCTAAGACTGAACAATCCTTTCAGGGAAGAAATTCCTCCTGACATCCAATCTAAACCTTTCCTTGTGCAAGCTTAGGCCATTTCCTCTCATCCTCTCAGTGTCTCTGTGTCCTTCTTGTCCTGAGGAGGCCAAAACTGACCCCAGGACTCTAGGTGTGGCCTCCCCAGTGCTGAGTGCAGGAGGATGATCACTGCTCTGCTCCTCCTGCTCACACTAGTTCTGCTCCAGGCCAAGATGCTCTTAGCTTTCTTGGCCACCTGGGCACTCTGCTGCCTCATGCTCAGTCAACTCTCAACCAGCACCCCAGCTCCTTCTCTGCCTGGCAGCAATCCAACCACTCTGCCCCAGGCCTTGCATGGGTTTATTGTGACCCAAGTGTAGCACCTGGCCCTTGGCCTTGTTGAAACACATCCTATTGGCCTTAGCCCAGCAATTCAACCTGGCCACATCCCTCTGCAGAGCCTCCCTACCCTCAAGTAGATCAACTCTCCCTCCTATCCTGGTGTTGCCTGCAAACTTACTGAGGGTGCACTCAATCCCCTCATCCAGATCAGTGATAAAGACACTGAACAGAGCTGCCCCAACACTGAGCCCTGGGGAGCACCACTGGCCACTGGCTGCCAACTAGAATAAACACCATTGACCGCTACTCTCTGGGCTTGGCCCTCCAGCCACTTGCTTACCCAGTGAAGAGTAAACCTGTGTAAACCAAGTGATGCCAGTCTGACCTGGTAACCAGGCAAGTGTCAGGGACACTATGCAAGGGCTAATGACACCGTGTGGCAGCCTGTCATGGTAAGCTCAGGATTAAACAAAACCAAACAACCCAACAAGAAACCCACACCAGCCCAGTTGCATCCAGTTTTTCCAGCTGAAAGGGCAGGGAGGGGGAAAAAGTTCAGGAGAAGTTAGTCAGTTACCGGAACAGGCTCGGGAGTGACTCAGTGAGGAAGAAAGTCCTAAGGAGGTCATTGTTTTCTCAGTGTTCTTTGAGAACAACCCCAACTCTCTCAGCCTGTCCTCACAGCAGAGAGGGTCCAGCTCTCAGATAATTTTGTGGCCTCCTCTGGCCCTGCTCCAGCAGCTCCCTGCCTCTGTTGTGCTGAGGACTCTAGAGCTGGACCCAGCACTGCTGCTGAGGTCTCCCCAGAGCAGAGTAGAGCAGAGAGGCACAATCTCCTTCCTGACCTGCTGGGGATGAGCCCAGGACACAATGGCTTCAGCCCAGGACATAGCTGGCTTCTGGGCTGTGAGCTCACAGTGTCACTGCCAGGACATTCTCATCTTGGGACCATGCCAGCCCCTTCTACATCCCTGAGCTTAAAATACATCCCTTAAATAGCCAGAAGGGCAGAGCCAAGCTATCAGGGGGGTGGTGAGGACAGGAGCACCCTGCAGCCAACATACTGGTGCTTTCTAGGTGCTGCAGAAGGTGCTTTTTCAGGAGTCTCTAAGGCAAGGGGTCCCTTCTGAACCTCGTGGCTCGGTGGGAGGACCTTCCCCACCCACCTCACAAACTCCTACCTATTCTTTAATCAATACCCCTGCACAGGAAAATATCCACCACACACCTCAGGCATCTTCCCTGGCCTCCAAGAGGGCTGGACTCCCCTCAGACCACATATCTCCCTCTACCAGCTAAGTAAAGGGGAAAAAAACCCCAAATGCAAAACCCACATGTCCCTAGAAGGAAGAAATCCACCCAGAGCTCTGTTTGCATGGATGGTGGTTGCATCACCGAAGACAAGCAGCTTGAAGGTGGCTTCTGAGCCACTTGCTCCAAAGGCATCAGGAGCAGAGCTTGCACAGGGGACCATCAGCTCTGCAGGGCAGCCAGAGACCCACCAAGGTCACCTCCATCTCCTCTAGGCACTCCCCTCCCCTGGCTTCCTCCTCACCTGGAGAGGTCACCCTGGGCAGGGATCCAACTGGGATAGGGTTTGGTTGTTTTTGTTTGCAAGCTCAGACAGTGATTATGAAAATTCCTGACTTCCTCCAGCATCAATCCTGTTCCCAACACAGCCAGCACCAGCCTGGTGACATGGAGAGGGTTTCCCTTTGGACACCTCTGTGCTGCAGGTTGTGTCCAGGGGCTAGGACAAGAGACCAGCCCCCACCTCTCTCCAACTTCCTTTCAGGGAATTGTAAAGAATGAGAAGCTCTCCTCTGAGCCTCCTGTTCTCCACACTAACCAACCCCAGTTCCCTCAGCTGCTCCTCACCACACTTTTGCTCTTGACCCTTCCCCAGCTTCCTTGCCTTTCTCTGGACACACTCCAGCACCTCAATGTCCTTCTTGGAGTGAGGAGCCCAAAACCGAGCCCAGGATTGGAGCTGTGGCCTCCCCAGTGCAGGAGGACAATCCCTGCCCTAGCCCTGCTGCCACACTAGTGCTGATCCAAGCCAGGATGCTGTTGGCCTCCTGGGCACACTGCTGGCTCAGCTTCAGCTGCTGTTGACCAACAGCCCCAGCTCCTTTTCCTGGGGGCAGCCTTCCAGCCACTCTTTTCCTTTCCAGGGTGGGATTGACAACTGTAGGCAATTACTGGGTTTTTCCCTTTCCTAAATCCCAGACATCTGCAGGGAGAAGCTAGCAGAGATGAGCTGAGCTTTGCATCCCAGGTGGTCAGAAGAGAGGAGAAAAAGGCAAACACTGCTAGGAAGAAGCAAACCTATAGCAGGGCTTGCAGGGTGTGGGAAAAGCAGTGGTGGCTGATGGTGGAGGAGAGCTGCCCTCTCCTGATCAGATTCCACAGCCACACAAAGCACAGCTGGAAACAGACCTGTCCCAGAAACCACACTGGAAACAGACCCCAGGCTTGGCAGAGCTGTTTGCTTGGGGGAAAGATATTTGCTGTAAAGCTCTACAGTTTTTTGGAGGTGGGTTTGCTGGTGAGAAGCTTTGGGCTTGCAGTTTGAAACATTTCCCAACATCATTTACATCTTCTCCTGGCTGCAGAGCAAGAGAGGATTTGCTTGTGCTCCAGAGGGAAACACGGGATCTCCCTGGGGGGATTTATCCCAGCTCTCTGGGGGGGAATTGATCCCACTTCTGGGGAGAGGATTTATCCCACAACCAACAGCTTTGATGCTCTGGGTCCCACTGAGGTGGGCAGCACCCCATGACCCAACTTGGGTAGAGTGGTGCCAGGGCAGAGGTCCCCAGGGCAGGCAGAGGCTGGCAGTGCCCTTCCCATGGGAAGCCCCTGGCTCTGCTTTTCCCTGGCTCAGCACTTCTCCTTTCCTCACCCATGCTGAGCAAGCCCTGCTGGGATGTTTTCAATCCCCCAGAAACCCTCTGGTGCAGCAGCCAAGGTTAACATGGGCAGAATGTGCTGTGTCAGCTCCCAGTTGGGGAGTGAGGAGCTGCCCCTCTGCTCTCCCTCTGGATGCTGCAGCTGAGGAACACAAAATGCCTTGTCTCCACGGGACACTTACCTGCACACACACAGCCTACAGCATGTCATGAGCTTCATCCAGAAAGCCTCCATAGGCTGGGGCTTGCATGCTCCAGGAGAACATCCTCCTCCCTGCTGGCTCCAGGGATTTGCTGGGCTCAGAGCCATGCAGCCTGCCAGGAACACAGATTTTTGAGGTGATGCTGTGCTTAACCCAGGGATAGGAAGGTGAGGTGCACCCAGCACATACTTTGCTCAATCAGAACTATGCATTGCTTTCCCCAATGGGGCTAGCTAACCTGGAAAGGTCCCTTCCAACCCCAACCATTCCATGATTCTACAAGTCCACAGCCACCACTGTAGGGTGACAGCAGTGGCTGAGGCAGCATGAGGCAGCACCAGGCTCTTCCATGCTCCTTTTCCTCCTTCATTCCTGAGCTTTAACCAAAAAATGAGCCCAAGACAAGTCAGGAAATTCACTTAGCTCAACCTGTGATTGAAGAAGCTCTTTAATAAAGTTACCTACAGCCTGAGCAGCTCCTAGTCATGCAGCAGCTCATCAATATGCATGTCCTGGGATGAATATGCATGTCCTGGGATTTCCATTCCATGGCAGGGTGAAGACAGGCTGTCAGGCAAATGAGTTATGGGAAACATTGCCTATGCAAATGGAACTTCCCCCCCTTAATTCTCCTCCTTGAAGCCACTTTTGTCATTCTCTGATTTGCATTGGAAATGCAGTAACAAAAATCACACAACTTTAGAGAAGTTGGTCCTATTTCTGAGCAGGCAGGATGGGTTCCTAAATTTATCTCTACTACGAGGAGTCCTGGAACTCATGGTGGACCAAAAAAGTTGTGCTAAGATCCACACAATTCTGGAGTCCTCCAAACCCACATCTCCTCCACTCAATTTCCCAGCCCCTACCTGAACAAGGTTTAACAGGAACCTGAAGAGGAGAAACCCCACAGGTCTGCAGCAGGAACACAAAAGCTGCTCTTTGCACCTAGTTTCATTTTGATAGCTTCCTGCTTTCCGGAGGTTGAGAGCAGGACAGCTAAGAGCTGCAGATTCCCTCAAGAAAGGCACAGAAACCCTTTCATCCAGGTTTTTACAAGCACTGTGGTTTCTCTCAGGTTAGAAAGAGGCTGCGTGACTGCAAGAGGTTCAAAATGCAAACCAGAAATGACCATCTCTCACCTGCTTCATTTGGCCTCCAGTGTCCTTCTCCAGCGTTCCCATGATCTTCACCTCCCTGATTGAACATAGCCATCCACCCTCAAGTCACACTAATTGAGGGAAAGAATTGGGAGCTTCTAAAACCTCTCTCCTGCTGGAAGTGCCTCAGATTTTCAGACTCTCTCTGCTATTCATGCACCTGAGAAGCAAACTCAGTCCCATAGGAGTCAGGAGACAAAGTGTCTCTGCTCTTCAGATGCTCCACTCCAGAAAAGGCTTTAGGAGTAAGTTACTTGTGATGCACCTTGGGCAGAAAAGCCCTTTTGAGGAGGTCAACTGAGGAGCTGTCTGCTGGCTTTCTTAAGTGCTCTTTAAAGATGCCTTTCAAAACCAGCTCTTTGATGGCAGAGCCTGCAGTAGGTGGCAAAGATATCTCCTGCCATCAGGGACTCAGAGTAACCTTGTTTGGCATTTCTGTCTGCTTCAAAAGCCACCTCCAGAGTGTCTTCAGAGGAACCTCAGCTCACCTTCAAGGCTGGGTTTAGTAGGCACTCTCTGATCCCTTTAGAAGTATGAAATAAGGCTGCATTTTGGCCTTTTGCATACCAACACTTCCACAGCAGCCTGCAGGTCAAGACAACAATCCTCTGGAGGACTTTGGTTCATAACCACCATTGCCATGCAGTGTTAGCTCAAGTTAGACTACCTCCAATTCCAGCAGCTTCTGAGGAGGTTTTCAGGTGCAGCATCTACCATCTCAATTTTCCTCCCAGTCCTTCACCCCTTCCTCCATTTCAACATGCAAACTACCTCCTTATTGTCCTCCTCCTTGTCCAGAGCAGTACCACCAGCAAGGCTGAAGAGCTGCTCTCCTACAGACCCAAGGAGGTAACACTTCTCAGGGGCACACTGAGCATCTATCACTCACCTATCATTTCCAGAGAACCAGAAGAGTTTCAGGGCAGCAAAATGAAGGTTTTCCCCCAATGTGCACCCTCACAGTGAAGATTTCGGGAGAGCCATGGATACTCCCTCGTGCTCTAGTGAAGCAACCACTGGATGTCACTATTGCCTTAGCCACAGCCACAGCAAGGCAGCCCTGAGCCGGCAGGAGGTAAGGAAGTCACCCCAGAAACCCTTCATCTGTCAGCCTGGACTAGCAGGAGGTCAGAAAGAAACTTACAGCATCTTGTTTTTCACTAGACAGAAGTTTATTATGAAAGTTAAACATACAACACAAAAAGGAGCAAAAGCAATCCTGGAGCTTAAGGCAACTCTTAACAGGAGATGAATTCAGGAAAAGATGATGCAACTTCAGTTTAAATAGAAACCATGAAAAATATCCAAATTGCATCAATAACTTAAAAATGCACTTTAAAAAGTCTGCACTAAAGCAGCAGAGGGGAAGGGCTTTGTGATCTTAATGCCAGCATTAAGATAGGGGAAGCAGCAGAATGCTAACTGATGATAGGGAGAAAGTTCAGTATTTACACACAGATAGCAAGGTTAATATCTGATAGCTTCAGTTCCTGTGTACTTCTGGTTCAAAACCACTGTCTGAAACATTAGGAAAACCTCTCAAAAAATCAATCTTCAAGCTATTCCATCCAAAAAATACACAGCTGGCAGGGAAGCTCCCAGGTGAGGGCAGCATGTGTGTGTATCCCTTCAATACCTCACTGCAGAAGCACTGGAGAACAACTCTTGCTTTGGAGGGGGAAGGAGAGCAAGGTGGCCACAGGATGAAAAAAAGGGCTATTTTTTTTCATTATACTTCACATTTTGAAGTATCAAAACAGTTCATTTTGGTGACATTCTCACAGTTTACTGACGTGTCCAAGTGACTAATATTCATGTTATTAACACACAGATTCTCCTTCACACTGACATCTACTGAAGTTTTTGCCAGACCTCTTTTTGCATCCTTTTGCCATTATTGAGGAAGGTAATTAGCTTCATTATAAAATTTCATGAGGATTTAACTGTTCTAAAACCATACAGAGTTTCTGTTTATTAAAACTGAAGAATTCTAATAACTCTTACAACACTGAAGTCAGATCACCTGCTTTAAAGAGGTGTTTAAGTGACATTTTAATTCACCAGGCTGTACAGGAAGCACCACATTTTAACAGAGCCAAATGACATCACACTTCCAAATCAATTTTCTTCCAATATTGGATGCAATGAACACATTTGGGACAAGTCCATTCCCCATCACCCCAAAGAGAACGAGGTACAGATGAACCCAGTCCCTGTTGGAAGAGGCAGCACAGACTGCAGTGGAGTGCATGACATGAGATGGAATCCAAGTGCCCTGTGTGAGATCTGCTGCACACAACCTCCACTCCTCACCCTTCAGCACAACTTTACCAAAAGCCTAAAAGATATAAAGTCTACTTGAAGCAGTTATCTTAAAACAGGATTGATGAGAGATCCCTTTTGCTCCCAGTGTAACATGCTGTTGGATCTGGTGGTGGAGTTGCAGTATCCCTTTTAACAACTAGTTAAAAAAATCCCTGAATAAACTAGAAGCCAGCCTGTGACTTCCTGGGAGTTTCAGTAAAGTACTATATATACAGGGGGGTCACCACCACCCAAAACTTGCTGGATACACAATAAAAGACAGATCCTGGGGGCAGAATAATGCATGAAAATAGACATTTTGGAGGTTTCATCACTGAAAAAGTGAAGCCAATGAGTTGGTAGCAGTGAGGAGAATACTGCAACTGTCACGTCTGCAAACCCACAAGGTCTGGGAAGTGATTCCAACAGCTCTGATTCACTGGGGTTAGCTTGGAAATCAGACAAAAATCATGTCAGCAGTTTGAAGAAGGGCTTGCAAATTGAGGGGGGGGGGAAGGAAACTGGAATGCAGATAAGAATGCATATCTAAAATAAAGCAGGAGCACAAGAAGGACAATCAAAATTCCAAAAGCCCATATTAAAAATAAAAAGAAGCTTGGAATGCATTGGCTTCCAGCAGTTTACAAAAAAATAAACCCCCAAAAAGGCTGAAATCTGTAACATCTTGACCTATTTTTAAGTGATAATTTTTATTACAGTTGAGAAAAAAAACAACAACAACATGGTTTTATAGCTGCTTAAAAGTTTGTTTCACTAAAATAGTGCCAACAAAAATAAAGTTTGCATAGAAAAACCCAAAATTTCCAATTGCCACCAGCTACATGCTTAACATGGGGAATAGGCAGGTACTGTAACATGGAGATAGTGCAAACCATGGCAGCTCGTGGTGACTGGAGCTGCTGCAGGTCAGGAAACAGACCATAATATACCCAGGGATCACAGTTTCTGGTCTTTTATTAAACCCTTGGCCAAGTGGAAGCAATGCAGGGGCTCAGAGCCCTGTGGGGATGCTGCTGCCGTGGCTAACGGAGCTTCAGGTCATCACCACTGCCCAGGTTGGAGCCAGGACTAGGGTCTTGCTGTCTTCTTGCCTGTGTTAACGAACATATTTGGGATCAGAAAAACAAAAAAAGGATTTGCAAGCTGTCAGTTTAGTTTTTTCAGGGCATTGACACAACTCAGACCATACCCACACAAACTTCACATTTCAGGCAGTAACCGATGCATTCGTTTTTAACACCAAAACCACCCAACCCCATCCCCTGAATCCAATAATCCTCCTGCACCAACAGAGAGCTGTGGACTCAGCCTCTCTCTCTCTGGAGGGGCACAGAGCTCTGCCTCTGCCTCTCCATCCAGGCAAGGAATAGTTAGGCAACTCACTTGTCTCTCTTTTAGCCCCAACACATATTCTCCCTTGTGCAATTCCCTTCTGTCAACCTTTTTCTCTAAGTGTTTTGGGGATCAAGGCTATAACAGGTATGTGACAGCATTCCCAAATCAATATCCCCTCAGCTTTTCCTGGAATAAAGAGACTTATGTTATACAATTTAATCTCTAGATTAACACACATTTTAATACAAGTCAAAAAAGTTGAGGTTTTATGCAGCATAGGATTTGGTTTTCTTCCCCTTTGGTGCACCTAGAAAGTTAGCAATAACACAAACCTGATGTTGCACCCCTGCATTAAAGTCATCTTGAAATAAATGATATTGTTAATTAGTTAGAGTTGAGGGCAGTTTAAAGAGGAAATAAAGGATGGTCAGTCATGGTAATGCCCATCACAGTCAGACACTGCTACCTACTTGACCTGTAGGTTGCTTTCAAGTAGCAGACACAAAAGCTGAAGGTAAATCCTTACAAACACTACTATATTTTAAAGCAATCCTTTGAGTCTGGGAGCATAGACTCTATGTAGCTGGTTTTAAAGACATACTAGTATCATTACAGAATGAATAGCTAGCACCTTTACCTTCAGCAGCTGCTGTAACCTGCCACAGTCAGGTCTGCAAGGAAAAGAACCAACCCAAACCACTGAAAAACTGCAAACCAGGTGACTGCTCCTGCCCTCCTGGGAAAAGCTTCTTGTGGTTTGTTGAAATACAGTTTCAGCAGTGACCAGGTTTGCATGGTCCAGCTGTGACTAACAGCACCATGGGTGCTGCCCTGAGGTGCTCCCCAGGCCCTTCTGAGTCACAGCTCCTGCCAGAAGAAGGCTTCCTGCCAGGCAGGGACCCTGCTGCTGCTCTCAGCTCTCCTTCTCTCTTCAGTTCTTCCCCTCTTATCTGCCATTCCTCTTCTATGCCCCCAGTACAAGTGATTAGCTTCACCCAAAAAGAGAGCTCTTGCTTCCTTCTCCTGTTTAAATACTGATTTGAAGATAGGTTTTCCTTTCCTGTGCACACAGAGCTCATCCAGTAAATTCCTCTAGGAGCCAGCAGCTTTCCAGAGGATTCAATTCCTTCCTGATCCTACTGCCACTCTTGGAAACACCCTCCTATTTTAAATATCACAACTGCCACCTACTACCCTGATGCCTCCAGTACTAGCCTGATGCCTCCAGCCCTGTTGTTGTGTTGTAGATGCTTAGGGATGGGATGATGACCTTGCTCTGCTCTGTCTACACTGGCCACACTCTGACTGAAGGAAATACTCAGCTTCTCCTACCTGCAGCAGAGCTGTGAGCATGGTAAGTGACATCACTGCTGGTGTCCAAAGCCACAGACTTCTCAGTAATCTGTCTGAAGAATCACACTAAAACAAGCAGCACTGAAGAGATTAGGTGCCAAAGGCTCATTTCCCTGCAGCCCCTGCTGCAAACTGCTCTCTTGGTAATGAGGCAGATTATTAGGAGATGGCATTTAATTGAGTTTCATATCATTGCCAAAAGCCAAATTGAGTTTCACATCATTTCCAAAAGCCAAATCACTCAGACTCTCAAGATGACTGTGGAAGAGTTAAAGGAAAGCATTGACTTTTTTTTCCCCTCCTTCAACAGAGAATTAAACTGTGCTGTGAAGATTATTTTTAACACAAAATGGTTGTTCAGTGAGTCTAAATAAATACTGCCACACTCATTTCAGAGTTGTGCTACAATTAACTGAAGGATAACAGTGCCACTGTGCATACTTTTCTCCTGTTGAAACAAGATTTCTTCTGGTTGTAACTGCTGCCTCTTTCTTCTAAAAGGAAACAAAGGCATGCTCTGTCTTCAAGAATTAACCCAAATCTTACTTACACCAATCTAATCACCAATTTTGTATTTGATAAACATTTTTACACTCAAAAACAAAACCCAGCAACTGAATTGCTGCTATCCTCTTGCTCTAAAAGCAACAGAATTTGTTCTTCAAAAAGGAAATCCTATGCCCAGCAATTTTGTTGTCCAATTTCAGTGAGGACTCCAAGGTATGAGCATCTGGTTGCATTTATGCTTTGCCTAAAGTGGCCTTTTTTTCTCAAAACATCTGAAAGAATTCACATGATCCATGACCTCATTGCTACTTGCAGAGCCTGCAGAAGCCACTACTGAACAGCTACCACATTTGCCCTTTCAAGTCATGTGCAAAAAGGCATGACAAATTACCCTCAAATATATTGAGAGCAGTCATTACAATATCTTACACTAGTTTATGTGGCTAAAGGTGTAATTTTGCATTTCAGGAAGGGAGGATTTACACAAGCAGCTGCAAGATGTTAGAAGAATAGCTCCATCTCCCCAAGATGCCCTCCTTTATTTAGGCTATGCTCCAGTGAAAGAATATCTACACCCTTTTGCTATCAGTCACCATCCTGCCAAGGCAGATGTGCACAGTATTGAACTACAACTGTGTTTTCCATGCTGGAAAAATAATATAAAAGCACCATCTATGTGTCTACAAAGTAAAAGTGACTCCTAAAAGACAGGAGAAATCACCTGGTATGCAGACAGCAAGCACACTGCAGAGCATCAGGCATTGTTTTTGTCCACTGACAAGGGGAAAAATACAACTTTCATTAGAAATGCCACAAGATCCTGAGCACTCCCTTGCAGGAGGAGTGTGAGCACCAGTGTAGTAGTATCTGGTAATTCTCCTCAGCCTGTTACAGGAAGCTAAAAGGTTCCCTTATACAGATGTAAAACGGCCATTTCCAGAACTCTCTCACAGTTTGGGGTCCTGTGCATTGAGCACAGCTCATCAATCCTCTGAACTGCAGTATTTGCTGTAATTTGTGGAATGCATGCCTTCTGACACCATGCAGGAGTATCAGAATTACTCTGAGTGAAGAATGAGCTCAGCTTCTCAAAGATTAAGGAGGTTTGCTTCAATTAAGAAAGATTCATCTGTCTTTGCCACTGGGAAATGGAATACTCTGCCATGAGTCATGCAGAACGAGTCATGTGAAAGCAGGAGTTATTCATCTTATCTGGGCATGTTTCATTTTTCAGTCAAATCCCAGAATCTCAGCATGGCAGGGACCTGCGGGGATCAGCAGGTCTAACTCCCCTGCTAAAGCAGGGTCACCCACAGCAGCTTGCCCAGCATCACCTCCAGGTGCCTTGGGAATCTCTCCACAGAAGGAGACTCCACAAGCTCTCTGGGCAGCCTGGGCCAGGGCTCTGCACCCTCACACCAAACAACTTTCTCTTCCTGTTCACATGGAAGCTCCTGGGTTCCAGTTTGTGCCCATTGCCCCTTGGCCTGGCCCTGGGCACCACTGAGCAGAGTGTGGCCCCAGCCTCTTGCCCCCTGCACCCTTTAGCTCTTGCTGAGCACTGAGCAGCTCCCCTGGGGCTCTGCTCTTCTGCAGGCTAAGCATCCCCATGGCTCTCAGCCTTTCCTCCTGCCAGAGATGCTCCAGTGCCCTCAGCATCTTCCTAGCCTCTGCTGGACTCTCTGCAGTAGTTCCTTGTCTCTCTGGACCTGGGGAGCCCAGACCTGGCCCCAGGACTCCAGAAAAGGCCACAGCAAGGCAGAGTACAACGGGAAGAGAAACTCCCTCAACCTGCTGGTCACACTCTTCTTAACCCTGAATTTAGTTCTGAAGGAACATTACTTCACATGTTATTCATCTGCTATTTAGTGAAAGGATAATATCTGCTTGAAAGAAAAACTTGTCAATAGTACACAGATGCCACCACAGCTCTAATTTTCCTAAAAATTGTGTATTTTTGCTAACACTGCCAGTTTCCTTCCAAATATCCTGAAATTAACACAACGGACATATAGGGAATTTCAATACCACTCCCAAAATCTTCACACTCAGCTTTCAGCACATGAAGCCATGCAAGCCTTCTGCAACGTGGAAAGAATCAGAACTGGCCACAAGCTACTGAGAACCTCTAAAGCTGGAGACAGTATGATCAGCAACTGAAAACACTTCCAAGCCTCCTAAAACATGTTATTCTAGATTTACTCATATTGAACTCATCAATGTGACACCACAGGGCTAATAGCATGCTAACAAAAGCGAGCAGGATGCACACAGGATGGGATTTAGCAGAGTTTTGCGTATCTGCATAGATGGAGACTCCAGCATCTCCCTGGGCAGCCTGGGCCAGGGCTCCACCACCCCCAAAGCAAAAAAGTTCCTCCTCAAGTTCAGCTGGAACTGCCTGGGTGCTAGTTTGTGCCCATTGCCTCTAGTCCTGTCCCTGGGCACCATAGAACAAAGCCTGGCCCCAGCCTCCTGACACCTACCCTGTAAGTATTGATAAGCATTGATCAGATTCCCCTCAAGCTGCTCTTCTCCAGGCTAACCAGCCCCAGCTCTCTGAGAGGTGCTCAAGTCCCCTAATCATTTTTACAGCTCTTCTCTGTAGCCTCTCCAGAAGTTTCCTGTTCTTCTTAAACAGTGGAGACCAGAACTGAACACAGCACTCCAGATGTAGCCTCACCAGGGCCTCCCTTGCCCTCTGAGAAAGCCTCTCTAACACCCTCTCTCTTCCTGTGCACGTTCAGAGGCCTCCAGCATACCTAAGGAAACCAACTCTGCTTACCACGAGATCATCAGGAGCAGATAACACAGTCCCACCAGGTGGTTTACATGATAGCTCTAAGAAAGCAGAACCAGGAAAGCTGGAGATAAATGTAGTCAGGATGGAGAGAGCTGCCATGAAGATGGCTCCTCCCTTGCACTTGAACAGCAGGCAACACTGGGAACTGTGCAGAGCAGGCAGTGAAATCCCCAGCTCATCTAGCTAACTTGAGACACTGGGCAAGAGAAAGGAAGGAAGGGTGAGATAAGTTGAAGAAGGGTTCTCTCTCTCACAAAGAGTAGCCAAAATAAAGTTTCTCCATGGACAACTCCACTGCAATTCTTTCATTGCATTCTGGCAACTCCGTGTTGCTCCAACAGACAGAGAGCAGATGCATTATGTGCCTTGGCATCTGTCATCTATAATTTACTAAGTAAGTGAAAAATCAGGCTGTGTTATGAAAACCTAAACAGCGAACATTTGGATTCTCTTAGAAGGACTGCAAACCTCCTGAAAAGGATTATAACAACCAAAAACCTGAGAACACATGGCAGATACTTTTCCAAAAAGCAGACAATCACAGGAGAAAAAAAAACCAAAACCAACCACCCAAACAAAAAAACCTCTGAAATGAAGACAGCAATGCTCCAAAAAAATTGAGTAGTAACAACCAAGCACCCCTCCACGGCAGCCCTGCTAACTGAGGCAGAACAGCACCAACCTGAAAGCTCTTCTCTGAGCTGCTGGTTAGTAACAGCCTCTCCTGTAGAGATGTCACCATGGTTAAGATGCTGGCCATGCCTCCAGTTACCCAGAACTCAACAGAAAAGCAAGGGTAGGAAAATTCAGGCTTCTCAGAATTGGAATCAGCAAAACCAGGCCACTACAGCTTAGTAAGACAGACAGCTTATATCTAACACAACTTCTTGGTTACAGTTAGAGGCTGATGAAGCAGCCCTGTATGCTCTCAGGTCTCTTAGGGGCTTGAAAAGAGACTCTCCCCCTCTCAATATTCACTTCTCTAAACAACTTCAGCTACAGCAGCAAGGTGACCCCATCATCATCATCATCACCACCACCTCCTGCACCTATCAGCTGCTAGCAGTCAGCAGGGGACAGGATTTTCACCACATTCCTAGCAAGAGAAGCTGTCAGCATCAGACTTTGGAGCCTAGACCCATTCTCCAGAGTTGCTTTGTTTCAGTCAGCTCTCCTTTTCCCTTGAACCTGGGGAGAAGTCTAATTCTGTCAAGCATCACTTAAATTATGCAAAGCATGGAAAACAGCCTCTCAAATTTGGCAAGAGGTCTGGATGTTAGTCTAAAAGTCCTTGTAGAACAATTCATGTTATGAACTCTATACCCAATGCTCTTCATTCCTACATCCCTTCCAAGCTCAGCGAAGTCAAACCAAACTATTTTCTTGACAAAGACCACAAACAGAAATCATTTAGCACCTATCTCCACCCAGGTTTCATTTCAAGCTTCCAACAATGTCCTTAAGAGTACTCTCCACTCAGAACACACAGCACTGGTGTCATCTACTGAGGCTGCTCTCACCCCTACCAGCTCCTAGAGAGCTGCACAGCACAACCAGGCCAAACAGCACAATTTCCTGGCACATCTCTTGCCTGAAATCTTTGCAATGGTTGCAATCTTTGTTTAAAATCTATCATAAAGCTGCACATTCTGGTACCTCATGGACTCAAGGAACAGCCAGCAAGAAACAGAAGAGCATGGCAAGAGTGCAGCTCTGAAGAGCTTCAAGCATAGACTAACTTTTTTTTACCTCAGTATAAAAACTTTTCCAAACAACAAAAAGAAGCTTGCAATGCTCCCTTTTAGGAAGTACAGCTTGAAGGCTGGTCTAAAGGTTATAAATTTATAATGACTATTGATTGCCTCCAGACAGCATTCCTGTTGCTCAGGCCCTTTCTAACCCTTCATTGACTGAAAAAAAGATGCTTACAGTATTCCCTGATTTGCAAGATTGATCTCCTGTGCCCCACAGCCAGCATTGATTCTGCACAGCACAAATGGTTGCTCTGAGATCTGCATTCCATTGCATTTTTACCCAAACACCAGCTATTTAGAGCTCTGAAGCCATCTCCAGTCATAACATCACCAGCCTACTCCTACTGACATCCTAGAACCTTTCAAGGCACACACATACTTGAATGCTTTTCATCTAAGCTACCTTATATTCATCCTGAATATAAACAAATCTCATATATATATATCTATGCTCATAGAAACACACACAAGCATATACCTAGTCTGCACTATCCACTGCATATGAAATATCAACAGTTTGGGTTTCTTTCACAGTCAAAAAGCTGTATTAAAAAGGTTATGTCATTTCTGTATCATTGTCAGTTTGGAAAGTACATACAGTAAGGAGTAATTAAATTCATTCTAGATTAATTTTTGAGGAAAAAATGTTAAAAATCAAAGAGTCTGATAAGCAAAAATAAACCCAAAAAGAACCTTATTGGATTATTATATTTTCTTCTCAAACCAGTTCTATTGGGCAAAAATAATTAGAGCATTTATTTACACTAGTGGTTTCATATTAAATCCCTTTTGTGTTTTGTTGGGTTTTTGCAAGAAGAGAATAATTTCACTGTCTACAATCTTGGAAGAGCATGGAAGTTAATCCCTCTCCTTGAGTTTGTTTCACTTGTGAACCCTTTACATGTCTGCAGCAAAATCCTGTTTGTTTTCCACCAGTTCACAACTAGTCTCCCATTTCAATTCCTAATTCCCAACCAAGAGCAAAAATGCACAGAAGCAGTGGGCAGGGCTGAGGATTGAAAATTTAGGCAACTTTTTCCTCCAGCAGGTTTGGGGTTTTTTTTTGATGGGGGAGGTTGGTAGTGTGTTTTGGTGCTGAGAGGGTTTTCTACTGGAAGAAACCAGTTTCAAAACAGGGAGGTGTTTTTTTTCCCCCCCCAGCAAAAAGAAGAATTTTTAAAATGGGAATTTGATGCAGTTTCCCAAAATGGCTATGCTTAGCTATTAATGCCATTTAAATTTAGCACCAGACCACAAGCAGACAGATTGCTAGACTAGAGCATTTCAGGGAAGAGCAAACCACTCTGCCTCTGCAGTCAGGGTGCTGCTAAAATAAAGAGCATGGCAGTAACATGGGAAAGGAACACACAGCAGAAAAAGATGACATTTAAAGAATGCCAGAAAACTAAGAGATCCAAGTAAAGCCATCAGAAAAACATCCTTAGTGGGATGAACTATGCACTCCAACAGATCACTTCAATTCTGAAGCTGGTTTGCCTATACAAAACAAATCTGCACAGAGTAACACAGAAGAGAGCTCCTTCTCTTCATCCACCCCCTTGAAAATTCACTGCTGCAGCTAAAAGCTTGCAGGAGGCACCTGCTTGCTGCTCTTTTAGGCTGAACACAGGCCATTTCTTTCCATGTATTCTAATTTCACCAATTTAGGGCCATTTAAACCTCTCCAAGTCATCCTGTAACACACTTTGCATCATGCTACTACAGCTGAATAAAAAGCTGGAGATTCAAGCACATCTAGACAGCAATCTCACTCAAACTTCTGCAGACCACTTCTTATCCCAATGGTGAACTCTGGGCATTCATACTGAAACCATGCCAAAAAGAAGGAAATACTAGGAGTGGCTCTCTCAGGCAAGACAGGAGGGGATAATAAAGAGAGTGAAATCAGTCTCCTCACTCTCTTCTATCAGTTTGGCAAAGGGCAACATACAACTACTTGAAGTTCATCAGTTCCAGAACACATCCCTAGAGGAGTGTGGCCTTGGACCAAGCTCCCTGTGGTGTGGCTTTGTTCACTGAAAGAGAACTTTTTGCCTGGACTGCTATAAAGCCATTAAGTAGTGCAAGTTTGCCAAGGAGTTCAGCACTCCTGGACTTAAGAAGCTTCATAAATCATTTATTTTTACAACAGTTTTTAACTGGTGCTAATGCTTTTCTTCATGTGTATCAGTAAACATTTAATGTCTCAGCATTCCAACCTTTTTGTAGGAGGGAAAGCCATTGGAATGCATTATTAATTTTGAAGGCATTAATTAGAAACACTCACTGACTTCAAAAGCATCTTTGAAAGACAAGAATCCTGAACAGGATTTGCAGTATCTGATGTGACCAAGCTACTGATAGAAAAACCCCAAAGCATCTTGTATTCAAAACTGAAACCATGTTAAAAATAGAACAGAAATAAAGCTCAGCTCAGAGGCACTTCAAAACTTCAATGAAACCTCCTAAATCCACTCACACCCTATTTACATTAGAGGAGTGCTGCAATTGCACAAAACCAGGATAACTTCTGGAAATTCAAGCACAACCTAACCAACCACTGACTGATCCTGCTCTCAGCTGCAAAGAACATACTCATGAAAATAAAGCTGTCAGTGGAAGGAATACTCATGGTAAGGAAGGCAAAACCCCTCAGAGTGCTGGCAGGTCGGTATCTGGGTGATAAGTTTTTGTTGTTCTACTTATTTGGAGTTTTACTGCTTGATTTTTTTTTTTTTAAGAATACTTGAAAATGAAAATGAGTAGAATGATTATTCTTAAATTCTTCCTGCACTTGCTGTTTTTCAAAGCATCACCAAGCTCCACACAAGCCCTTTTAACTGTTTGCAACAACCTCTGCTCATCACTCCCCTAAGCAAGGAGACACCACTTTTGTTTTAAAACTCTACAGAAAGACCTAGAATAGGCAATCTTTTCCACACAGAAAGCTGTCTAAATAAAAGAACTGAATCTGATCATTTTCATATGCTGCCAGGCTTTGGATGGATAAATGTTTCCAAGGAGCTGGCGCCTCTGTTTTGGGTAGGAGTGGGTAGAATATTGCAGGATTGCCCTCCCATCCCCCACTGAAGCAGAATCTGGTCTCCATTAAAGACATTTCAGCTGGAATTCTACTGTCTGAAATAGCCTCATTTTATACAGTCTTGCAACTCAGAATCACACAGAAGCGTTAAGCTTGGAAGAGACCTCTAAAACCATCGAGTCCAACCATAGCACTAACCCATGTCCCCAAACTCCTAAAATAATCATTAACACTAATGAGATTCTGCTCCAGCTCTGGCAATTCTGAGTTTGATTGTCCATGGGCAGCTTAGTAGGAAAGAAAAACTAAGTTTTAGTAATGATGAGAAGTGTATAGATACCATACACACCTTCAGCTGTGTAGCATAACACACATAACACTTGACTCAGCACACTCAGGACTCACCTTTTCCAGGTGTCCCATAAAAACCTTCAAGCCCCATCTCTAGTGCAACCAAAGATGTTATTTGACCTATGGAAGTGACACAAACAGCACACAGCTTGGACTGATGATTTTATAGCTGTGGGCAATGCAATTGTCAGGGGACTACAACTGACAACCTGCATTTCCAAGCTGGCTGAGCATCTGAGCATCGGAAAATTCAATCCATAAATATAACAACAAACATGGGAATGTACATTTATGCATCACTTTCCACTGAGGATTCTATCTGATGATCATGAGCACTTTATGGAAGTGCTTACTGATTAAGCTCATTTGCTTCTGCCTGACTGCTGCATTAGAACACAAGGGAAGTGAAAGGGAGGGAAACAAGGAATGGTTTGGAAACCTGATTCCTCCTCAGGAATGCACTGTAAGTCTATCTCCACTGTCTCCCTTGTCCCACTCCAAAAGATCCTGCTTTTTATGCAGTCCCAAGAGCCAGAATGCAAAAGCTCATCTGTAAACATTCCAGAACCTCTTCCCCCAAACACACAAAGGAAAACTGAAAAAATCTAAAAACCAATTACAGAACTACAAGTAACTGAGGCAAAGATCTCTTGGTTAGACATGTTAAAATGTACAGTAAAATGAAAAACAATATAACACAACATACTGCAATTATTAAGAACCTGCATTTGACATCACACAAATCTGACTCATGTTTTTCATCCTGCTTAAATAGATTTCAAATCGGTCATTTTCCCCTTTTCTTCCTTTCTGTAGGTGATTTACACCACTGCTTTAGAGCTGGGACAAAGACTATTGTTGTTTTAAGAGGAAATGGGTACTGGCAGCTAATAAGGACATCATTTACTAACAACTGCCTGCTGCCTTATTAAGCAAGAGCCTTCTCAGAAGCTGTTGAATCCAACTCCTGCAGCTGGCCAGGGAGGTTGCTTTTTGTGTCTCAGTGTCACAAGTTGTGACGTCTCTCACAAGCACCAGATGCTCAATATTACCTCAAAGTCACTTTTAATTGAAAGGGTTTTTTTGCACATCCTTGGTGCAAATAAGCATTTTCTACACTTGGAGCAAAAGATGAAGTCTCCCAGAACTCCAGAAGTTATTTCAGGAGACCTCATTCCTTTTTAATCTTCAGCATGCAGCAATCAGACAGCTTTTTCTAAATGGGGAAGAAAGGCAGAGTAAAGGAAAACAAATCAAGAAAAGCTTGAAAAAAAATGGAGGTCAAGGACATAAGACTGTGTTTAACTGTGCTGTTAAAATTAAGGCAGGCTGCCAGAGATTGCCACAAACAGCTTTAATTCTACCTTCCTTTTGAACTGAACTTACAAGCAGGTTCCAGCACTACTGTGACAGAGACAGAATGATTCAGGCAATCTAGCTGTTGCTCCAAGGGTCCAGGAGGCCTCCAAGGCAAGGATTTTATCTTGGATAAAGCTGCCATCTGAACAAGCTCCATCAGGGTTTCCACACAAGCCATCCCTTCAAAGTTGAGAGGTGTTATTTCTCTGCATCTGCCTTTTCTCCCTCATTCTCATGCTCATCTGTCCTTGGAAGGGAAGAAAGTCTGTCTAACCATCTCTAGTATCAGTAAGGATGCCAGATAAAAAGTAGCTTAGCAATAATAACCAAATTCTCTAAAAACCTGAGAAGCAGCAGACTGATCACATTTGAGTGTAGTAAAGTTAAGCTGTGCTGATGAAGCAGGAATTAGGCAACACAGTTACTAAGGGAAAGAAATTCAAAGTGTTTCTGTTTTCTCCCCATTCTCTGCCTGACTTAACTTGCCAACACTCCTTTATGCATCACTCCTCTCACAGCTCTTGCCTTTTTGACAGCTCACAGCAGCTGGTTTCCATTCCCTTCTCTGGCTCCTCTTTTCTTGATCCCAGTAATTTCTGCTCTCACCAAGAAAGAGCAAGATTCAAGGCTGTGAGGCCCTAAAGAAGCAAAGAACAGGATAGGAGGAACTATACTGATGAAATAGAGGAAGACTCTCTTCCAGCAAGAAAAAGGTGAGAGGACACTAAAACTAGCCAGCACAAGGAAGCAGACTGTGGCATCTGATGAATTCCCAGGTAATGTTCTCCACAGCATGGGACAGCAAGAGACAAAATGAGGTGCCTGCAGCTCCCAAAGCCTTTCCTACACTCATGAGGAATCACAAAATCATTAAGATTGGAAGGGATCATCAAGTCTAACCATAGCTATCACTACCATACCATTGAACCATGGCCCTAAGCAGAGCATCTAACTGTTTCTTAAACACTTCCAGGGATGGTGACTTCTCCACTGCCCTGGGCAGCCTATTCCAAGACTAATGTATGGGGCAAAAGGTTCCTCTCTCTGCTGAAGTATCAGTTGAGAGAGATATGGCAGCTCTGTGAACACAGGTATCCTTCCAGCTGAGTACCCACAGAAAAGGGCATCTACAGAAAGGAAGAAAGGCTCAAACCAGAGAATTCTTATCAAAACTTCAACAGTTGAATTACAAGAGTTAAAAACAAAGCATTATGCAACTTTTACGTGACAATACCAAACAGCAAACAAACACACAACACTGTACAAAACAGACAAACAGACACAATCTGAAGTTTTGGGAGAGTACTAACCAGTCACTGAGAGCAGCTGTGAAACCCTCACCTCCATTTCCTCCCGATGGGACCTGTCTCTGTCCTCAAACTCACGAGTTCTTCGCCGAGCTTCTTCAAAGGCTTGTTGTGCCAGTGCATCCTCCTGCTACCAAACCAGACAACAGTGACACCACAGGCTACCCGCCCTTCTCCCACACCACACTCCTTTGCACTCGTAGGGATCACTTGGCAGCAAAGTCAAGTATGTCCTAGAGAATCTGCCAGAACCCAGATGAGTTCCAGCAAATGCCAGCAGAGGTTAATGAAGTAACACTCACCTTCTTCACTGCAGCAGAATTAACCAAAGCTGCAAAGCAGCTGCTACTAAAATACATTTGCAAGGGAGATCTGCTTTTTCCAAGCTGCTGGCTGTTTAGAAGCTAGGAATAGTCAGAAGTTAGATGAAAGAGGCAAGACAGCTACAGCTAGAGAGAGTTCACTAGCATGGTACAGAAATAATCCTAGTTTAATTTGGTTACAAACCAAATAAATCCTCTAATTTATCACAAGCAGTTGACAGTGCATCACCATGAACATTCCTAATTGCTATGTATCACTTAAATTATTGACATTTAGATGCACAAATGCAAAGCAGAAGTTTCTCCCCCCACACTAATCTGTCCATATTCCCAATCGATGCAGAAGAAATCTGTGGGTTTTCAACAGGTCCAGGGCTTATTCTCAACAATGATTTATGCATCTATTTTATTAATCTATTTATTAATCCTTCAAACCATATTTTCTGTTAGAAAAGGCTTTAAATAAAGTGTTTCTAAGAAGTAAGGCATTATTAATTGGGTCACAAATTATTCCTCATAAAGAGACCTCTTAGCAGGTATTTTGCCCAGAATGAAAAGAGAAGGCTCTGCTCTCCACCAGAATGTTAATGTTCAGAATGGAGGAGCCAAGCCTAAAGACGTTCCACAAAACAGGGAAGGATAAACTGCCTTGGTCCTCCCTCCTCCTAACTCCTCAGCTCTAATTACTGCTATTTCTGCTCAGGATTCCCACAGACCCAAATGTTATTTTCAAGTTGATAGTTGTAGTTAAGAAAACCCCACAGAACTCCTAACCTTGACTGTTAGAGGACATAGAGATGTTGAGAGCCCAACTGAATTTTCATAACCCAAGGGATGAAGTGCATCAATTTTTTAATTGAAGCTAAAGCATCCCTGGTCTGAGGGAATGTTAAATTGCCTTTTTTGCCTTTGGCACACTCGTGCACCCCTGAAGCTCCTTTGCTCAGTGAGGTGGAGGAGTGTCTCTCGTGGGCTAGCACAGCCAGACACACACATCTGTCAGGCAGAAAGCAGGCACAGCCAGCTCCCCAGGCAGCTGCCTCCAAAGGCAATGTTTAAAGCTGCCAATAAGGTAGCATTTGAACACCACTTACTACGTTTAAGAGCAGGATTTGGCCCTTTATAGAGATGTTGATATTCCTGCAGTGCACAGCAACCAAGGTCAGCTGGTGGAAGTTTGTTCTCAATAATGCAGCAGGGTTGAGATGAAAGAGAAGCTTGTCTCCCAGATGACTGCAGAAAAGCTGCCTTCTTTCTAATTTACAAAGCTATGGATGGCTTTAATACTCTTTTTTTCCCCCCAAAAAAAGACTTAAAGCAGATTTTTTCATAGAAAAGATTTTTGTCTTTTACCATAATTTAAAGTGGTCATGAAACCCAAGGCTAGAATAGTTTAAAGCAATGGTCACA
Organism: Bucco capensis; assembly: GCA_013396975.1. NCBI lineage: Eukaryota > Metazoa > Chordata > Aves > Piciformes > Bucconidae > Bucco > Bucco capensis. The sequence continues at coordinate 83,800 of VWZO01005038.1, forward strand.
AACCAAAGAAACTACATCAGAAATTCACAGGAGATAATCAGTCTGCTGACATCCAGAGTGAACACATGTTGAAAGCTAAAACACTGCCTTACTTATGTCTGAAAAGGGGGGGGAAGAGGCATCAGAAACTTACCAGAACTTAAATGGCAAAATTTTAAGTTATAAAAAAATTACCCCAAACATCTCTGGACCTTGTACAATAGCAATTTAAACTTTATTCAAGTGTCACTCCAAGCTAGTGAATCCAGCTGGAGGAGACCCACTTATCCATCTTAATTTTAATCAATAAAAATAATCCTGGCATGAAAATATTGAGAAAAGAAGAATAAGCAAAACATGTGCCATATCAACATGAGAAGAGAACAAAAGAAACCCCTTACCCAGGAAAAAAAACAACCAAGACAAGCTTTAACATCCTAACTCCTCCACATACCCCCCTACCAGCAGCCCGGTAGGACAGGACTTTGTAAGAACAGCCACTCAGAACTCCTGAATCAACACAGCTAGGATGAAGACAGAAACAGTCCTTGAATGACACTGAAGACCACTATCAAATACAGGGAAATTGCAGCCCCAAGTGGGGAAGATATTCAAGGACTCATGTAGAGCTGTGTGTGTGTTGGTCCACTGATGCCTGGACAAGCAGCTAAACTGAGACTGCTGAGCATTAAATATCAGCAAGCTGTGAATTAAACAGAGAGAACACTAGCTTAAAAGTGACATTTAATACTTTGTTATGCATGTGGTTTTTCTTTCTAAAGTATTATTTTTTTACCTGAAGGATAGTGTAACCACCAAAGGATGACAGGAAAGAGTGTATCTGATCCCAGTGTTAGTTAGTTAGAAGCAGTAAGAGAGGAGAATGTGAGAGCATTATGTTTTGTTGAGTATAGTTTAGGGGTTTAGCTGCTGGAAAGCAGAGAACAACCTGGGAGTGCTGGTGGGCAAGTTCACCACGAGCAATATGCTCTTGTGGCTAAGGTGGCCAATGGTCTCCTGGGGTGCATGAAGAAGAGTGTGACCAGCAGGTCAAGGGAGGTTCTCCTCCCCCTCTACTCTGCCCTAGTCTAGACACATGTGGAGTCCTGGGGCCAGGTCTGGGCTCCCCAGTGCAAGAGAGACAAGGAACTACTGCAGAGAGTCCAGCAGAGGCTAGGAAGATGCTGAGGGCACTGGAGCATCTCTGGAGGGAGGAAAGGCTGAGAGCCCTGGGGATGCTTAGCCTGCAGAAGAGCAGAGCCACAGGGGAGCTGCTCAGTGCTCAGCAAGAGCTAAAGGGTGCAGGGGGCAAGAGGCTGGGGCCACACTCTGCTCAGTGGTGCCCAGGGCCAGGCCAAGGGGCAATGGGCACAAACTGGAAGCCAGGAGCTTCCAGCTGAAGAGGAGGAGAAACTTGTTTGGTGTGAGGGTGCAGAGCCCTGGCCCAGGCTGCCCAGAGCGCCTGGGGAGTCTCCTTCTCTGCAGAGATTCCAAAGGCACCTGGAGGTGATCGTGGGCAAGCTGCTGTGGGTGAGCCTGCTGGAGCAGGGGGCTTGGACTGGATGATCCCCACAGGTCCCTTCCAACCCAAACCATGCTGGGAGTCTGTATAGGACAAAGCGTTCCAGAAAATGGGACTAAGGGGTATGTGTGAATGCTAACAGCACCTCTTACTGCAGAAGGCAGTGGGTACCAGAGGCACTGCATGACATGGTAGGAGGCACTTAAACCCCTTCTGACATCCATGGTATTTTGGGATCAAACTCAGCAGTTAGGTCAACTGCCACTAGCAGTATTAAAACAGCTTTAAAACAGGAAGCAAAATGACAGATACAGGAAAAAGGAAACTGAAGAATGTAGAAGATTGCCCAAGTGTTTGTAATACTAACAAATACAAGTGTGCAGCTACTTCTGTCTGACACTTGGAACTTCTAAGTACAACTGCTGTAGCAAATAAGATGAACAATGACCTCTTCATAATCATTGAGAAGCACAAATGGAAAACCAATTACACATCTGCAACTGAGTGCACAGATGTGTGCAAATCCACCTGTGTAATGCCTCCAGCTCAGCACCCTGTACTCCGAACTCCAGCAAGCAGTGTCACCTGAGAGCATGAACAGATCCCCTCACAAACCAGATTAAGAATAAATCACATGCTCAGTGCGCAAACTTGAAGGCAACAAAAAGGAATTCTTAAGTGTAGTTGAGACAGTGTTCACACATCAGGAAACCAAAACAATCCAAGAGCATGGAGAAATATGCATGGCGAAATGAAAAAGAACACAACACAGATCACAAAAGGTGGCAGAACTGTTCTCAGAAAAGCACATCCTCTCTTTCTAAGCATCCTGAAGAAAGCATGTGGGGCTGTGACTAGTTCAAAGACAGTGCTTTAACTCAAAAGTGTTTCTATTGAACCCAGAACTTAATCACAGTAACATGACCTCACTCATGTGCAAATCAGTTGAAGTTAGGGAGAGGCAAGGCACCACAAAGCTTGCAACTACACACACATCCAGACAAAATTTGATTGGAATACTTCCAGCCCTTGAACAGAAACAAGTTCCTTGACGTGCCCTCCAGTTCTGGATGCCTGGAACAGAGGAGTGCTCTTGGGATTTAGGTGGAATCAAAGGGTTCCTATGTGTTCTGTCGTGCCCCACTGGAACTGTAGAGCAAGGGAAGCCCCAAGGAAGTGAGGGCTGAGGATGGAACAGAAGAGGCACCCTTACTTCAATCAGTTCCAGTGCAAAATTACCAGGAGCAATCCCCCAGAGGGCACAAAGGGAAAGGAAAGATAATTTGGAAAACCAGTTCGTGTGAATATTAACTTTTTGCAAGAATCACCCATATGTATGAGGTGTAACAAAGAAGGTAAAGTGTCACACAAAACAGTTCAATTATTCACATGAACAAGTTGCTTTAGGGCCCTGAGTTTAAGTGAACAAAAGGAAAGAGATAAAGAAAGCTCTAATTTTATTACGTTATCAAGATGAAAGAGACAAGAGTTACCATTCAGGAGACACTGAACAGTGGTTCAAAGTGAATTACTCAAGTTAGGGGAAGTCTTGATGGTCTTAGGTGAAAGAAATCTTCAAAGAGAAGTTAGGAGAAAATGGCTCTGCACAGGGACAGAGTGAATCATTAAGAACCATTTGCTACAGCAGCAATACAGGATTTGAGGGAAGGTGGGAGAAAGGCTGCAGGAAACTGCTTGCCCTTCTTCTATCTGCATGCTTCACAAACCCTTGCATTCAGAAGCACTTTGGGCTATGCCTTCATGTAGTTCCAACATTGGTAAACCATCAAACTAGAGAAATGAACTGCTGAGCTCACCACAACACAGAGATGGTATAACTCTGGTAACTGATGTTACTCCATCCGTATTACTGTCCCCTGCAGAGATAGGTGATCTCTGTGGAAGTCCACACAGACCTGCTTATTATCTGTTAAGTAGCTCTGTTACCAAGCTACTTCTCAAAAGCAAAGCTCTGCCTCAACTCTGACTAAATAAAGGAACCCTACAGATGGGTAAGTGAATCTTATACTTGTGACTTAAGAAGTTATCTCCTCTGTGTTTACTTAATTCTTCTGTGTGTCTAAAGATTCAGCTGCTAGACAGTCACTTTTTGGTGGTAGGAAGATTGAGAGTAAGCTCTCAAGAGTTGCCCATACCCTAACAGAGCAGAGAATCTATCACTGTTAAGAGAACAAAGGAAATAACCCTATCTATCCTCCTCCCATATCTAATAAACTAAAAAGCTACTTAAACCCAACAACCCTAAAGTAAACAGCTAGAATAGACTTGCTAGTTAAACTTTTTACAAGTTACAGCCAGCTTTTCCAATGCTTGAAGATTTACTACTCTGTAGCACAGGAACAGTGCTAGCTCACCCACAAAGTTGTAAACTGCAGATGGTTCCTGCCGCTAATATTTTGATCTAATTAAAACACTACTGTAGCTACAACCACATATTTCTGAACTTCTATACTCTTAAGCTTTCTTTGGAATTTGTGTTCAAAGTGAAGGCAGAAAACAAGCAAATTAGAATGCATATTTCCCTCCAGAAGGCCAAATGTCTAAGGCAGAGCAGCCATGGGCAGACTGTCTTGTCTTACCTGTGCTCTCTCTTCATCAAATTCCAGGCAGCCCATCCCATCCAGTCTCTGTAGATCTATCCAGCCTTTCCAGATTACACAGACACCATTGAGAATCATAGGTGCCTTCAAGTACACCTGAAATAAAAGCAAACACACATGCTATCAATCTGAAAGCACTTACACACATGCCTGCACAAGGAAAACACTGACACAGGAAGCTTCTCTCTGTATTCTTAGAAGAGCCTCCAAACCAGCTGGTAACATGAGCCTCCACTTAACAGCTTCTCCTGTCTCCTTTCCAAGAACTCATTTGAATCAAGTGAGGGCTGTAACTTTTGCCTACTGTACTGGCTGGAATAAATTTAAGCTGTTTTCTCATTTTATAAGCTGGCATGCACCAGGATTTGGTTAGAACTGTGGTACTGCTTGCAGGATTAAGTTAACTGTTTTTCTTGTCAGCTTACCTTTGTGTCACAAAGAACATGGCACACTGCCAGACAGCACATTTAAATAGTTAAATGAACACATGCTCTGCTGCTGCCAAGGAGCACTCCATTTTACCCCAATACATGAGCTCTTTCAACAAAGAACAAGCACCAGTTTCAGTCCTCAACTACTTGAAAAACTGGTCAGAGTTTACTAAAATAGACTATATATACACTCCATGCTAAAAACAAGGAAATCTCCCTGTGCCTGCTCTGGCATTTGTGAAAGGCTTCTCAAAAGAAGCACCACCAGATGACCCAAACCCATCTGCAGCTCAGAATAATGCATGAGCTTAAGGCCCTACATCTAGATAATGGCAGAGGATAGGAGGGATTTAAAGCACAAGTATTTCCCTTTCTACAGGCCAGAGATTCATCTCCACACAGGAAATCTGGAAGGAGCAAAATACAGCCCTACAGCAGTTTAACATTTTGTATTTAATGAGATCAGCACAAACAAACCCACAGCAAAATTACCTAAATTGTAAAGGAAAAAAAAAAGAAATCAACCTTCAGCAGTGATTTCAGCAAGCCAAACCCCCTCATGGAACAGAAGGTTGTCTACGTTGAGTTGCCAGAGAGGCAAACACGCATAGAGGTCTGCACCCACTTCAGATTTAAAGACTACCTTTCAAAGTCCTATTGAGCCTCTTCACTCCTCAGGAGTGATGCAGCTCTGGGTAATTTTAACACAGTTATTCCTCTGGCAAATCCTCATCAAAGTCTAATTGATGTCTAGCACTACAGCACAACCCAAATCACCCTGACTGTGTCTCCTTGCTCAGTCCCACACTTAGCAGCTAAGGTGGGACCCAAGCAGCAGAAGAAAATGCTTAGAGTGGGAAGGTAAAGCTTCTTTATGCAAGTGCTGTCCTGGCAAAATTAAGCCCTGAACAACAAAAAAGGCAACGCATGAGTGGAAGAAAGGGGACAAATAACCTGAAACCAACTGACAAACAAGTCATGTTATTTACCAAATACACATTTGAGCTTGATTTTTACACCTCTATTTTTTGACATACCCTCCAAGTTTTAATTAGTGTGATACATAGTAGCTCAATAATGAATCAATAAAGTTTAGTTCAAGCACCTCTTCTTTGTGTCAGCTCTCCTACTGCAAAGTCTCTGCTCAGAAGCACACAGGCTGGTTTTCTGCCCATGTAGTCACAGACTAGCTATGCAAGTCATCACACCTATGTGTTTCCTGATGACAGCACACTATGCAGGCTGCAGATCTACTGGCCAGCATGAGTAAGACAAGGACTACCAGGAAACCACCTCCTCCAGCCCTCATGTCAAGATCAATCATCTCAAACATACAAAATACAGCATTACTCTCTTTCAGCACACTCTTCACTCATTCATCTCACAAGAAATAAATCAAGTATGCACCAATTTAAAAAGAGACTTAGGTTCTGTTAGTCTGAGCAGGAAAATAGTGCTGCCACTATCTGCCTCATCTCACTGGCTGGTCAATCACCTTGGTCACTGCAGCTGCTAATGCACTCTGTGCAACCTTCACAGCTCAGGGCCAACAGTAGGTAGCTGAGATGCAACTGCTGAGGACTCAGAACTTCAGACACAACATCCCACCATCACCTGGAAACCTGAGCAGTGATAGAAATCCTGTAAAGGTCTCCAGAAGTCAAAGGGGGAAAGGGAAACAAGTTGTGTGAGCTGACGGATTAAGATGCCTACTCTCTGCTTTAAGCACCCTGCCCAACAGCAGAGCTCGTGACAAGGCAGCTTCTGCACCACTTGCATAGCCTGACCTTGTGAGATAGAGTCCTCTCCCCCTGCTCCTGAATCAGAGCCCTTCAACCTCACCCCACTGGGTTCAGGACATCTTCAAACCTCAGATAACAAACATATTTCAGCTCTGGAAGGATGAATTCCTTAGCAAGATATCAGAGTTTTGAAATTACCAGATAATCATTCCAATTGAGTGACATGGGTATTGAAAGCACATGAGCTTATGCAGACACTTTCCTCTCATTAAAACACACATGAAAGCATACTTTACAGCTTCTTCCTTTATTTTAGAGAAAAGAATTTAGACTCCTTTTGCCCCTCTCCTCTTTCTGGACAATGTTAACTACCTAAGACTGTAGCCAAAACAATTTAACCACATTATTTCCTTCTTTCCGGATAAAGCTATGATAGTTCCTTTTCATTTTCTCAACTTAACAGAATTATTACTAAATGACTGCTCTTGTCTGAGAGCACCTCAGAAACACAGCACAAAATTGTCTTTTAAAAACTGGCAGAATTCTCTATTCTGGAAGTTGCCTTAAGACAGTCACAGCACAAGAGCAAAGGCAAAAGCCACATTATTTCTAGATAGAGCTCAACTTCCCCCCTTAACATTACTATGCAGTTTGATTGAGAGGAGATAAAAGGATATCTTTGTTAGAATAACTCTTTCAAGGTTTTGTTGCTAATCCCAGATTAACTGCATCTATGCAAGTTAATAAATGCTCCCCATAGCACTTCCAGGTGCTTTTCATAGTAGTACCTGGAAGTCAGCCTTGTGAAACTCAGACACTTAGGTGAAAAGCACTAGAGAGAAGGAGGAAGGAAGAGGGTTGGAAGCCAGGCAATCCCCAATTTCATACTCAGTGGATGTATTTAATGCTACATAAAGAAACACCATCATAGGGGCAGTCAAGAGGAAAAGATAGAGTGTACAGCTGTCTCCTTCCAGAGCACAGGAGGCTATGAACCAAATACTCTGCTTGCTGACTGAACAACCAGCAAGAGTCAACACTAAATGTCTGATCAGATCATCTGGATGGAGAATGAACAGCACTAGAAACAAAAGAGAACTTGGGGACATACAGCATGAATATGTTAGGCTTTAAAATGTTGAGTTGTTTGTGTTTTTCAGCCTAGAAGCTAGCTTGATATCAAAGACCTCTCTCTGTGCCACACACCTTCACTATAGAGGGTATCTCACCTTCCCTTTTGTACCCTTTCAACTACTCTATTTCTTTTAATCTGCATTTCAATGAGCAACCCTCTCCTCCAACTCCAACCAACTGGGAGTTAGCTTTGTTGTTAAAAATAGGCAAGGCCAGGGCTCCTGTAACATCATTTGTCCATGTTCTAAAAACCAAACTTGATTTGAATATAGCAAAGCAGGCAGAGAACAATTCTCACTGACTTTGAAAAAAAGCTGGTTTACTTGAGCACAGGACAAAAAAACCTCAGTTTCACATCCTATTTTAGTCCTCTAGTAAATCCTTATCTCACAATGCCAGGGTATTTAACCCATGTGCCATAGATATGCTATCTGTAGACTCCATCCACACATCCTGCAGTTACAGAAAATGCTCCTTCTCCCTACAGCAACCAAGCCACTTCCTCCCCCAGAGATTGCACACAGTTCTCACCACCCACTGACTCATGAATCAGCACGCTCACAACAGCCACCACCACCACTCAGGAGACCAACTTCACCCCCCCAGGAAACACCAGTCCCCAGTGAAGTGGTGTGGGTCCCCTCCCTTCTGTTTGCATTTTCCCAGCACACACTGGAGGAAAACTGCCTGCTTTCAGCAGAGCCTCAGCTCTGACTCACCCTCTGCCTCATCACACACACATCTGCCCATTCACAACGGCTCACACAAGCTGCTGCTCTCTTGGCTGGGTCAACTATGTCCATCCCAGTTTTGATCCCGCCTTCCCCTGATTCATATCCCACTTTTAAACGTTTAAGTGACTGCATTTATGGAACACTGACCTGTAAAAGCTGTAAACGTTCACTCCCAAGTAAGAAAGATGTTCAATTGGTAAAGCTGTTATTTCAGGTTCTTTCAACAGTCTATAAACACTGCTGAGTGAAAGAAGGCTCCCTGTTCAAATAGGAAATTCTCGATTCAACAGGAATCTTAAAGGAGAATATACAATTTTGTAAAGAAAACGTGGTGGTCTTGCCTCTAATCTTATGAGTTTGGTCCTAACCTTAATGATTCTATGATTCTGGTCATGTCTGTTAGAAAAGTAAAGTTGAGTCAGTCATGTGTGTGCCTGTGTCCCCTTTCCAAATACCCAGGCTCACTTTTATATCACAGTCAGAGAAGAGTCTCTAGCCTGAGCTTCAAAAAGGGAGCAGAGCAGGACAAGAAAGCAATCTACAAAACACTAATGAAAAAACTTTCCTAAAGCTCTGAAACAGAACTGATAAGAGTAACATCCTCAATTCCTTTGGGAACAGAACAGAACAATGCCTTCAGCAGTGTAACAACAACTGAAGCTACAGCAAAAATTGACAACTTCTACACAGAATCACCAAGGTTGGAAGAGAGCTCTAAAACCAAGTCCAACCATACCACTAAACCATGGCCCTAAGTAGCTGAGCATCTAGATGTTTCTTCAACCCCTCCAGGGATGGTGACTCCAGCACCTCCCTGGGCAGCTTGGGGCAAGACTTAACAACCCTTGCAGGAAAGAAATTCCTCCTGACATCCAATCTAAACCTTCCCTGGTGCAACTTGAGGCCATTTCCTCTCCTCCTTTCACTGTTAACCCTGGAGAAGAGACCTATCCCCATCTCACTCCAACCTCCTTTCTCACTCCAACCTCCTTTCAGGGAGTTGTAGAGAGAGCTAAGCTCTCCCCTAAGCCTCCTCTTCTCCAGACTAACCAACCCCAGTTCCCTCAGCTTCTCCTCATAAGACATTCTTCAGACCCCTCACCACCCTCACTGCCTTTCTAATGTCTCTGTGTGCTTCTTGTCCTGAGGAGCCCAAAACTGAACCCAGCAGTCAAGCTGTGGCCTCCCCAGTGCTGAGTGCAGGAGGATGATCACTGCTCTGCTCCTACTGCTCACACTATTTTTGATCCAGGCCAAGATGCTCTTAGCTTTCTTGGCCACCTGGGCACACTACACTTCTATTTTAAAAAGAAACTCATATTTTAAAAGAAACTAATGAAAACCAATCAAGTCATGGGTAGAGTTCACAGCATTCATCAGACTTTGCGCATTTAATTCTGAAACAAAGCCCTTGCAAGACAGTTCCAACAGGGAATGAAACAGTAAACACAAACAGTTGAAGAGAATCCCATTCACAAAGTGGCTCTGAGTGAAATAGACTTTATAGTGTTTTTCATCTTAGAACAATAGACACATCACTACAAATCAAGAGAGCTCAAAAATCCCATCAATTTAGATCAATCCTTCTGTCTCATGCCTCCAAGCACATTATTCTTCCTTTACACACAAAGAAAATGTTTTGTAAGTTATTGTGAAAGCTACATCTTGGAACAGCTTCCACTACATGAAAATGAGGTTTTGTTACAATTCAAGCCTTACACTAGTCTGTAAAAAACACAACTGAAGTGACACTTCCTGACAAACCAAGAGCCTTTAGCCAACAGTTGTAGATGGATGACCTGGCTGTGGCTTTCAAGATGAGCAGCTCTAAGTTTCTCAAGGGTGGCACCTATGTGACAAGTGTACCACTGCAGAGCTGATGACAGGCCCTGGCTGCCATGGTGGGAAAGGTTTGGAAAAGCCCATCTCACCTTCTTAGTTTGCTTCTTTCCTCTGAGTTACCTACACCCACCCAGAAACCACACACAAATAGACCAAAAAACAATCACCCAGGCCTGAGGTTTTTTTACAGAACATAAGAAGAATTTCTGGAAAGAAAGTTTAAGATTCAAACTGAAACAGGGTTAACTATTTCATCAATTAGGATGGAGGTTGAGTCCTCAAGCAAGCCCAGAAACATGAACAAAACTGTGTGCCTGATGAAGTCTCACCTGCACTGTTAAGCTTAGAGAAAAAGAAAATGAAGAAAATAGACTTCTACATGCAACCTTTAATACCACAATGTTTTAAGATTGTTTTAACTAAGATTTACTGGGCCCTTCACTCCAAGAAGGACACTGAGGTGCTGGAGTGTGCCCAGAGAAGGGCAATAAAGCTGTTGCAACTCTACAACTCCCTGAAAGGAGGTTGGAGAGAGGTGAGGATTGGTTTCTTCTCCCAAGTAAAGAGGGACAGGATGAGAGGAAATGACCTCAAGTTGTGCCAGGGAAGGTTCAGGTTGGATATTAGAAGCAATTTCTTCTTTGAAAGGGCTGTCAAGCCTTGGCCAAGGCTGCCCAGGGCAGTGGTGGAGTCATCATCCCTGGAAGTGTTCAAAAAGCCATGGAGATGTTGTGCTGAAGGTCATGGCTTAGTGGTGTCTTGGCAGTGTTAGTTTGGACTTGATCTTACAGGTCCTTTCCAACCTTAATGATTCTAAAATCGGCAGAGATTACAGCATTTTATTCCTGGATTACTACCACTTGTCAGGACTTAGACACTAGCAGAGGAAAATACTCAAATACTACTGCACAGGAATTATACTCACTACTTATTAACAAATAAGTCTCCTGACACAGTTCATTGTTTGCAATATTGCAACTGCTTGCCTGAGCAAGAAATACACTACACTTGCCAAAACCACCCCAAAAAACGCCCAAAATAAAGCAAAAAGTATGTGGCTTCTTGTTCTTAGTGTCACTACAAAAGAGGCCTGATGCTTCCAAACATGAAATGTGTCTCATGCTCAGACTCACTCCATTTGCCTTCCAAAAGGCAAAACCAACCACAAAGAAGCAACAAAAATGCAAAGAGCCAACTATAAGGATGATCTGAAAGGCAAATACATACTGGGGTTTTCCCCTGGGAGACTTTACAGGGTCTTTTATCAGCACATCTTTACCACTAGGTTCTACATGAGAAAGATGCCTGCCTTTGAAAGCTCTTCTCCTGACGTGGCATGTATTAAGAGACACAATTTTTCTTCCAGTATTTAAAAAAAAGCATGTTTTTTGCAGCAAAACATTGCCAGGAGGCTGCTGCAAGTATGGATGCATGTCACTGACAAATGCTCACACTCACACCACCAGCAAGGCAACAGGGACACAAACTGACAGAAGAGATGTTCCAGATGTAAAATTCACAATTGGTTGAGAAATTGAACCTTTTCAAGGTTCCAGAAAATAAAAGAGCAAAAAGCAGTTATAACTAGAAACTCCAAGAGAGGATTAGAAAGAGAAGTTTAGCTAAATCACACCTGTGATTTGCACACCTGTGTGCAAATAAATATTGTATAATGCAAAGATACTCAGCTAGAAGATAACTGATTTTGACAACACGGGCAGGAAACTTAAGGATAAAAACCACCCAGGAACTGACCAGGCAGGAGAGGGGCAAGAAAAGTTGCCTCTTGTGCTGTTTGGCTTTCATCACATCCTTGAACACTTCGACAGCCTCACCCTTTCTTTCCCCTGAAGCAGAATTTGAGCCTGGAAAAACTGCATGAACATTTAATTCAAGAAGTAGTGCTGCATCAAGCTTAAAATAACACAGGTTAGTAGTCTTTTTGTCTTTGGTATAGGAAAGATAATAAGGAATGGCTATGAATTTTCCTTAACAGAGCAATTGGCACTTTCAGGTCTGTGTTTAATACCAAGTTCTCCAAACAGCAAAATCCTGAATAAAATCAAAGACAGTGAATAATACAAATATCTCTTTGGTTAGCCAAAATGCACTAAGAATTCTCCCAGCACAAACCAGGGAAGGACAGAAGCAACCTTGGAGGATCCATGGGAGAGGGGAATGCATTTACAATTCCTATACACCACCTACTGATTATTTTTATTTAAGTTAAATAAAAATAAATGTATAGCTGATGCAAGTTATATTTCCTCAAGTCTTATTCTCAAGTTCCAGGTATCAGAACAGAGGTTCCAATAATTCCATACTGTTTCTCTGAAGCTCTTGTCAGGAAAATAAGTACCATCCTGTGTGTTTCACAAACAGCCTCTTGCAAGCTCTTCTGAAGAGGTTAGAAACATCAGCTTTCTGCTTTGCCATCACTAAAAACCTGACAGCTCTCTGCAACAAAACCCCACTAGGCTACTAGGTTGTGCAATCACTTTGCATGCTTCTGTACTCTTGATTTCCCACCTTGGAGCATCTGGAGATGAGATGATTGCCCATTCTCTCCCTCTCCAAGTGAAAATACTTGTCCTCAATATAGTAAAAAAATAAATAAAAGAAATCAGAGAAGCATGCAAGCTTTAGAAGGAAATCCCCAAACACTCTTCAACAGCATGAGAAAAATACTCTGCTGTAGTTGTTTTACTTTGTCTAGATGCCTTCCTGCCTTAGTTTTCCTCTTCTTAAGCATTCCTTAGGCTTGTGTTAGTTTTCCAAAAATAAAAAGGAAAGCCCAGTAGTTCCTCTCCTGAAGAATGTCAGCTTTTCAGCCACATTAAAATAAGGGAAAAGCAGCTAAAAGTTTCTTCTTGTCACCTTCAACCTGCATTGTCACACACTGCTGGCTACTCCTCACCTGGTGTCCAGAGCAGTATGTCACTAGGAGGCTTTGTGTCCTAATAACTGTGGCAGAGCTGCTTTCTGCCCTGGATTTCAGGCCTAAAAGTATGGGAAATACTTGACAAGACACCACTCTGTCCTTGGGCACTGCATTTCAATAGAAAAATTAACAACTGAATGAGTTTTACTGTAAACATGATGCCAGGTTTAAGGATTCCCTTTCACCTTCTGTAGGTTTTATGGTGTGTTTATACAGCTCAAACAAGCTGCACACCCACAACACAGGGCTGCTGTCTGCATCCCAAGTATCTGAGACACAGAAAAAGGCATAAGTTCTGCAGAGTCTCCTCCAGTAGCTACAATTTGGATCTCCTATACAAGCCTAGATATTCCTTTACTGGAAAATACACAGACTTTCTGCTTAGAGCAAACATCTGCAGCATCAGATCCCAAACCCATTCTTTTATTAGCACTCGTTTTCCTGGACTAGCAGTCTTGTGCACAAGTCCTCTATTCTTTTTTCCCTCTCCATATTATTGTCCCAGTACATATTTCACCAGGCTAACTTGTTAAACATCCAATATGCAATTATGCCAGCTAATTAGCTCATTTTGTTACTTGTGCTTTGGACAATAAAGCCTGAAGAAACATTTCAGTGACTTTCAGAAAAATGACAGTTTCTAGCAGCAAATGCTTCATCATCTTATTGAATTTCTCTCTTTTTAATATGAAGTATTAAGTTATTTCCACAAAGAAAGAGACATCTTCAGCAGCCATGCTCTTACTTCTCTCATTCATTTATAAGAAGAGCAGAGAAGCAGAATGTTAACAACTCTTAGTAAGTGGATACTGATTATGCAAACAAGAGGATTCAACAATCCAAATGCCTGGATTTCTTCCAGTGTCTATGCTGCAGAAATCTCAAGTGTTGCTTTCATCCACACAGCACTCATCTGCCCTTCTATATGGCTGGTTCCCAAACGCAAAATTCAGCTCCCTCACTCTGGTTTTGTTCCTCTTCTGGGAAACTTTAGGATGATGGTGTGAGTACATTTGAAGCCTTGTCTATACAACTCCACTGGGTGCACTCAGACAACTGGAAAAACTTCAAGGTTACATTTAAAATATGACTAACTGCTTCCACAACACGTAATAAAAAACAAATCAAAAGCAGGTTTGCTCATGGCAGTTCTGAAGTACTCAGGAGCTACAGAAAGGGTTGGCAGGTAGACATCACAAACAGCCCAGCCATGCCCTAAGCACTGCTCCCGAGTGTGGTTTCACCATGGCATCATCACTGCACCCATCAGAATGCAGCACCAAGGCTGCACGTGGCACTAGAAGGATCTACAGGATCCCAGGGACAAGGCTGTGGATGCTTGTCACATGAGAGATGCCTGCTGTGACTCATGCTCTAGTGGTGGAGGGCACCCTGTGATAAATCACTCTGCAGCAACAACTGTCCCAACCTCACCCAGCAGCTGCTTGCCAGCACAGGACAACACGTACCTAACAAGCTATGAGCTTCTCTGCCTCAAACCCAAGTTCCTAACTGCTAACAGTTGACACCTTGGATGCAGAGAGAAGCATCTCCCAGTTCTGAGGAGAAGTGAATAAGCCAAGATACATTATGACTAGCTGGCTTCAAACTAAGTTTCAGCTCAAGAGCTCTCCTCTATGCAACAAGTAACACCTCAAAGGACTAGGCAACACAAGAGAAAGTTGCACTCTCCTCTAAAGCAAAAATGCTACAGGATCATAGACACCCACAGAGTAGTAATACCTAAACTCACAAACATCTATAGAAAACAACTATTTTTACCCAAACCATATAGATGATCCTGGATGAAAACTGATCAAGATGATCACGCAGGGAAAGTGGATTCTTCTCATCCACCAAGCCTTTGCAGGACTGCTGTCTAGCCAGCTTGGGTACAAATGGGATACAACAAACCCATTTATCTGCTGTCAGAACCACCACACACTGAGTTCCTTGTTTAAAGCTTATACTAAAAGCTTGGAAGATCAAAAAGGAACAATGATGTGGGCTTCATCAGGGCAACACTACTTCCTTTGGCTGAAGCAGGCAAAAGCACCCCAAAGGGCTCAAGCACACAGATAAAGTTCAGCAGCTGATGTGCCTTCAGTGAACTGCTCTTCACTAAAGAATATCTCCCACTTATCACCATGTTTTGGGGTTGTGGGGTCATCAGGTAGACCCCAGTAGGAGGATGACCAGTTGTTTATGGGTGCTCAGGAAAAGCATCAACTTTAAGGACAGGCAACAGGCTGATCCTTCACTGCTGCACGTTCCTGAAGTAAGTGGAAACTAAGCCAGAAGAGGAATTCTGTGTCATTCTGCTAGCACATAGTGAGAGAGCAGACCAGCCTGATAAAAATCTGATCCCAAAATATCATTATCCTAACCCACCACTCCGTTAAGGGACTAGCCAAAAATCAGCCAGGGACTGTACAGAGCTAGGCAAAAAACCTCAGTGACTTCAGATCTGGAAGCAACAAGGGAGCAACATTTACAAGCAGGATAGCTCCTGGGAAACACAAAATGTCCTCAGCAGATGCCCTCACATAGCAAGGGATGATCTACAAAGAATGCCAAGATACCCTCTAAAGGCTGATATCTGCTAGTTTAAGTTACATCTTACACGTCCATATGCCTCTGCCATGTACAGTGAGCTCAGTGATGTCCAATTCTTCAGGGCTGTAGCATTGTCTCCTGAAGTTCTTCACAATAATTACTACAGTATTAAATGACTACAGACAAGAGGATGAAGTCTTGCTAATTGCTAAGACCACCTGCATCTCATAACTGAGATAGCTTGCCCTATATGGTAGCACAACACAGTACGAGCTTTCATTAATATTATGGCTCCAGCACACTTCTCTCCCCACAAATCCCTACCATCAGACAACCTTTCCCATTGATCTGGAAAGAACTACTTAAGGAATATTTAGCACTGCAGTGAGGGTATAACAAGAGCTGAAACTGTACATCAGTTTCCCAGACATCCTTACTCAGTTTTCAGAAGTGACCATACCCTAAAGAAAGAAAAACGAAGGCTGCTACTCCAGCTTTGTGTGAATGACTAAATGTTTCACCTAAATACTTCATAAAGTGGTGGGGACCAAAGTAAAACTTCCAATTCAGTACAGGTTAGCACTGACATTCAAAGATTTCTCATTAAATTAAGCCATCATTTTCCAATCAAATTCCACTAGGTACACTGTGATCCTATGTTTGACTGGCGATTGCATTTGCTCAGAAAATAGAGTCACTAATTCATCATCCATATAATCTATGAAATGTTATTGCTAAAGTCAGAAAATAAAAGGTTGATTAGGGGACAAGTGGCAACTATCAAACCTCTGGTGAGAAAAGATGACCTAAGTAGAAAAATGGTGCTGCTGGCTGCCACTTGAATGTAGTTTTTATTCACATACAGCACCTCTCTTAATACAGTTCTGCAACTGCAGTCATGTCTGCAGCACAACAGATTTTCAGCTTTTTGGATTCATCCAAGCTCTTCACATCAACTTCTAGCCAAATAACATCTTCCAGTTACAACAAAAAAACCTCTACAAGTAGAAACCCAGCATCTTCAGGAAGCAAACTGAGAAGTCTGGCAATCTTTAGTTACGGCTAGAACAAAGTTGACAGTCTAATGAGCAGAAATCATAGTTTCATCACACATGTGGCACAGCAGGCCCTCTGAATCAACTTAGAGCATGTCTGAGGAGCTTTCCTCCAGAGCTCACAGCATATCACACTGAAGTAAGGCCATGCTGAAGAGTGGTTTGTGAGCAGACAGGAAGTTCAGCTGTGCTAGAAGTGAGATGGAGAAGAGCATTACAAAGGGGAGGGGAAGTCAAATGACTTCACACACTCCCTCAGAGCACTGACTGGTATTTACACAATAAAAAAAGAGAACTGATGTTCTCTCAGGTGAGAGACCAGAGCTATATAAACAAACCAATACAAGGGACATTTTACCTTACATGATTTATTTTGTCTGCTTCTTAGTAAGGGAAGTTGATCACACAGCTTTGAACAAAACAAGGGGTCTTCCAATGAAATTAGATTTTAAGAAGCACTGAAATCCACACACAGAGAGTCCAGCCTGAAATTTGTATGGTGTCAGTATAAAACTGAAGTACTTCATTAAGCACAATAAAACCAGTCTAAGTAATACAAAACCAGAGAACCAAGGTGAAAATAAAGCTCCTCATTTCATTACAGGGTTCAATAATGTGAGATTTTAGGCAATACGTTACACTACTACACTGCCTGCCTCTGAATTTCTTAACAGTATCTATTCATTTCTTATTTAAACAAACAAACTAGACATTAGCTGACAAAGTATGAGGAAGCCTTGGTCCGGTTCAGCTCTCCAGACCCAGGAGATAACACTGAAGCTGACACACCCCAAACACCCCCACAATCTCAGTGAAATACAATGTCCTATCATTTCTTACAGTCTGGGGACCTATTTTTAGTGCTACTTTTTCTTTTGCTATGACAAAGCTGAAAAATTGCTCAAATACACAATTAAATTTGCTACAGGCCAAAGATAGCCCAGAATGTTCAAACTATCTCAAAAAAGAAGTTAAGCTTGGGTTTAAAAGGAGTAGAAACATTAAATGAACACTTAGCTGTCCAATTCCAGAGCTAATGAAGACAAGGCATCCACCAGAGGCCTACCCACCCATTGTGAACATCAGATGCATCAAATTAAAAGGCAAATTAAGCACAGGGAAAAACCCCTTGGTTGAGAAATACCAGAGAGAAAAAAACCCTCAAGCCTCTGAAGCAGATACTCACAGAATCCTGACTTTCACAAGGGTGTTGCTCTGTAATTCCATCATTCAAGCAGCAATTCTAGCAGATGCTGCATTGGTACCTTGGTCAAGCTGTATCACTGCTCAGGCACAATAGGGACATACTGCCACTCTGGATTAGCTATTTTTGGGCCATTATTGCTTAGCCAAACACCAAAGCAGAATTCTCCAATACAAATATTCTCCTTTTGGTTAATTTTATCTCCATTCTCAATCTCAAACTGATGCCTAAAATAATAATTAACTGACAGCCTTTTTTTTATTCATCTAATTAAAAACATGCCTTGCTGGCTTCAGTCCAGGGATGAACAAACACACATTATGCACTGCCTCAAGAATCAAAGCTCATAAAACAATGCTGCACAGAGCTACACACACACAAAAAAATCCCATGGTGTTAAGGGACTGCTGAGGTCTAGGAAAGCAATTCTTAATAAAGCCAAAGGACAAAAGAATCTCAGACAATTCACATGAATCACTCAGCTGTTTCTGTTGATAAGGTAAGAAACACCCTCCTGTTCTGCTCACTTCTCTTCTGAATTTAGGGGAGTGGCTTACTTGCTGAGAAGTTTTAATGCTGGGCATTCACACTCATAGTTTGACTACAATAGTGAATTTGTGATTTGCTCACACTAGAGCATTAACACTACTCCCATTTATTAGTCTGTCTCCTTCTAGCCTTCTGCAGATGAATTCTCCTGAACATTTTAGTGAAGCACTCTAGAATTTACTGTAAACACACATAAAACAGGGAGTGGCATTCATTAGGGAAGCTCATGTTCTATTTTAATACCCAGCACATCTACCACAGTCTTATACATGATTAAAACAACACAAGAAAATGGATGGAGCAGTTCAGTACTTTAAGAACTCATTCAGAGAAAACAAAGTTAAAAAAAGAAATCATAGCAGTAAATAAAATTAGTTTTGAACTGGCAAGAAGAGAGACTTCAGTCTTCTTACACATTACAAGAAAAATTCCTCATTCAATTGTGAGCCAGAATCAATATTTTTCAATAAGAGCCAGATTCAATTCAGTTTCCTTAGCAAAGCAGTCAGTGCCCAGGCATAGCCAACTTCCCTCCTCCTCCTCCTCCCCCCCCAATTTGTCAAACTTCTGCAAGCCTCACAGGGCTCAATGGAAAACAATTTTTTTCCCCAAAAACTCATTAACTTGAATTCCAAATACCATATCTGCCCTCAGGAATTTTTTTCTTCCAATCAAGCTTTCCCACTATAGGAAATATTTACCTTCCACCTAGCAGCATTTAAAAGACCCAACATGCCATTAAACCTGAATATGCTTCAAGTATTTCCTGCAGCCTGGTAGGCTGGGTACCATTAGCTGTGAATTTTAGCAACAGTGGATAACAACTTTTAGGCAAAAGCAAGGATTTTGTAGTCTATTAAAAATCTTCTATGATTATGCAGAAGTTAGCTATGAAGGCTTCAGTGCTAGCCCAAACCTAGTGAGGTCTGCAGGAAGTCTGCTATTGAATTCAGTGATCTTTGGATCAGTCTCAAAGCATCTACAGTAGCATGGATAAGAGAAGGTATCTACATTTGAAAGATAAGTTTTCCTTGTAAAACAAAACCAGCTGTAAGTGATTTCAGTAACTTTATTCTGATGAGACCAAGCCAGGTTTCTGACTTGAAATCTAACACAGCTTCCCAGTAACCATCCCTGTCCTCAGGGAATTCTACCTTTTGGTATCAATCTATGGGACAACCACCTCAGGAAAAAAAATACTCAGAAATCAAGCAAAGCTGCCTCTGTATTATAGAGGAATTATAAAATGAGGGGAAAAAAAGCTTAATTCCACTAAGCAGCACACTGAACACCTCCTAGATCAACTGGTACCTTAAGATCCAATGAATTAACACGTCCAAAAGTGCAAATTCTCATCAGCCTAAGTGTAAGTTCTGAACCATTTCTGAAGCACCTTCAGCACCAAATGTTAATTGTTCCCCCAATTTTCCTAACAGTAGAAATAAAAGTTCTGTTCTTCAAAATAATAAAAAGTCACCAGTACTGCCCACACATTTCCCTCCAGAAATAGCAACACGAAGTGATACCAGATTTTATCCTACCAGCTTCCAGTGGTACTTGTGTGTGACTGCCTACACGCACCAAGATAGGAAATATTACTATGGAACTAATAAGATCACAAGCACAGTGTAAAAATCTCTTTCAGTCACAACAATTTCCTCCTTACCTTGCCTCCTTCCCTTTCAAAGTCGACATATTCCCGGGTCGGTGTCTGCCGCTGCTCCCCCTGCCAGCTGGCCGGAAAAAACTGGAGAGACAGATTGGTTCCTGTGGCCACAAAAGCCTTTTAGAGAAATCAATACAAACAGGATCAGGGAGCAAGGCATTACATAAATTATGCAGGCAGTCATTTATTTTTACATCAGTTTATGTCTTAAGCCAGGCAGCAGGGAGAATACTTAAAGTCAAAAAACATGCACTCATCATTTTTCTTAAGGATTAAGTTACAAACATCTGATTCCATTTTGACAACATTTGCCATTGGCTGCTTGGGAGAGAAAATACAACATGGAATCAATACTTCTTTCAAATCAGTTTTGCTGACATTAGAAGCTGTCCTTTCAGTTCTGTCTGGATACCCTGCACCCACTGAGTACCTGCCACGTTAAAAATGGCCTGTGCTTCTGAAAGTGCTTGCGTATCCCTAAAAAGTACTGCTGAAGGAAAAGGAACTCCTGAGACCTGCTACCAGGGACAACTTCTGAAAGAAAAGGGCTCCCTTCCTTTCACTATCTGCTTGTATATACATATTAGCTGAGGTGCAATGTAAATATTCCCATTTTATTGTCTACAGGCAAGCTGCATCAATACAGAGCTCAATTAAACTTCACAGGATGAAACCCTCTTGTCACATTAAAGACAGCAGAGAAATCCAAATCAGCAGATGCTGTGTCAGTGGGAATAGGCAAGTGTAGGAATTCTTCTCAGCTGCAGCCCGTTGTGAAATCATTACAGGCACTGACTTATAACCATGTTACAAAAAGCAAACGTTGCTTTTACAGTTTCAAATGAAAGTAAGATTCAGTTTTCCTTGTGAATTCTCTGCACTTACTTGTGTATCTTACCAACTCCAAGCCATGCAGACTATATCCATCTAAGAACATGAAATAAGTAATTTTTTCCCCAGAGTTGGATTCACAGTATTGACACCCCTCTCTGCTCCACAGGAGGATGTCCTGTAACTATGTGAATACTCAAACATGTTCCCAGAGCACAACCTTACTCAAAATCCCAGAGTTAAATCTAATCTGTTGCAATCAAACAACTGTATTGATTACCATGATCACTTAGATTTAAATGGCCATTAATCCACTACAAAGTTCTTCTTAAAAACTACCCAAACTCTTAACAGCTGGCATTTCCTGACCAGCAGATTCCTTTCAAGTGGCCCAGAATTCATCAACTTTATGGTATAACCATCCTGCTACCTATGACACAACAGCTCTAGGTGTTCTTTAAGACAATTCCAGTCATGGACTGCAACACTGTGCCACTTGGATAGTACAAGTGCTTTGTCTCAGCTTTCTCCCTTCTGACACAGGAGACTAACACTCTGCAATCAAGATCCAGTCCAGAACGTCCTTAAAAGCAGACTGATTGATTTATTTACCCACCAACAACAAAAAAATTATACCTATCTCCAGGTATTTCTGACTCCTAAGTCACCACCACTTAAGTCTGTTCAAAAACTACCTTTCTATCTCCCAGCATCTTTAGCAAATAGGTGATTTATACTCCTTAATTTATACCCTTAAAATGCCACGGAGAGAGACTGCAGCCCTCCGGACCACTTGGTTCCACAGGCCCCAAGGATACTGGCTCACAAGTACTAAACTTGCTTCCTTGGAAGTGTCCACCTCCTAACTCTTACTAGAGGGCTATGGAAAACCATGGGAAAAGTATCAGAAAGAAGAAAATCAAAGTACACCAATTCCCACATCCTCATGAAGCCATGCAGGCAACATGTAAACCACTGGCTATCAAAAAAAAAGCTATATGGATATTTATTCCCTGCATTTTTGAAGCCTTTTTCCTCCCTTTGAACAGCTAAAACATTCCCATTAAAATATCCATGTGCTTCTCAAATCAAAATTATGGGTGAACACTGAAAAACTTGAGGAAAGCCTTGCTTGTAACCACACAGGACTACACTGAAACCAACCATTTTCTTCTGATACTAAGCAAATTAAGAAAATACATATTCTTAAAAAAAAAATCATATCACTAATTTAGTCTTAAACTTGAAATTCAGTAAGAAAATTGTGGGTTTGGTTTTTTTGTTTTACAGACAGACTTGTTCAGTCTGAAGCCTCCAATTGTGTAAATAGGTGAGCAGATAGCACAAGGGTGTACTTGGATACAAGTAACTTCCAAACACACAAGTAGGGAGGAAAGCTCCCAAACCAGACTGAATGCATGAAGTTATTTTCAAGTTATCAAAGCAACACCAGTAAATCTGAAATCTTAACATTTCACAGTTGCTTTCTCAGTTAAACTGGTAATTATTTTCTTTATTCAATGAAGAGTTACTTGACAGAAGTAACCAACAAGCTGCTTTCAGGGGTTGTTTTGCCTGCATTTGCAAAGTCTCCTTTTGGAGATAAAAGAATAAATCCTTCATGTCTGGAAAAACGTTCAAGACTAAAAAAACAGTAAAACTGCTAGCTCTTTTTAATATCAGTCATTACATACTGTACATTTCTAAATAAACCTAACTACTTGTGCCCTGCTCACAAAGCAAAACCAGATGTTTCAGACGAAGAAATTTACAGGCTGTTTTAGAATTAACTACAAGTAGTAATAGGTAGAACAAGCATCACTGGTTATTTCCAAGGGATGAAGTTCTTCCAATCCCTAACATGCTGTGATTCTAAGTTCTGACAGAGAAGACAGCAGCAGGCTTAGAAGTACAAAGGTGAAACTACAGTGACTTCCCATTTATACACATAACCACACAGGCTGCATTAAAAAGTCAGTTTATAAGCTATGTATCTGGTCTTTTTTTTTTTTAGGGAAGGACTCAGGTACACAACGCACCTTCACCTGTTCAGGAACTTCAAATGCTAGCGAACTATGTTTTCCTTACCTACCCATTGTCTCCTTGGTGACTTTTTAAAGGAAGCAAAACATAATGAAAAATAAATGTAAAAAAAAAAAGATAAAATTAAGAGACTGACTAAAATGAGCCTCTGACAAAATAGTACTAGAGGTTCCAAGACAACAGATAACAAGCAAGGATAAGATTCAGCTAAAATAAGGTTACTTGGTAAAAGATAACCATGTACTTGAGGGTATATCCTTTTACTCACAGATGCAAATGAACAAGATCACTTACAGTAACTGGTATTCAATTGTATTTGTTTGCATAAGAATAATTTCATTGTTCCCAAGAATCATTTCACTGTGAGCTGCCTAGCAATATCTATACCATGTGAAATTAAAGTGTGATTATAAACCAAACCAGGTGAAAGTACGGGTTATTTTCCACTGGAGGGGATTTTTTTTCCCCTCGTCTTTCAGTGTAAATGAAAAAGAGGTTACTTCTGCATTTTAAGAACTCTGAAGAGTTAAGAACTTAACCAACAGTGCTATGAGAGATACTGCTCCTCTGGAAGGAACACATAGCAGAAATCAAACCAGGAAACTACTAGTCAGTGCTTGAACACTCCGAGACAGGCTTCATTTTGCTTAATTCAGAAGAGAGTGGTCTGCAACTAGCCTTAATGAATGAGATAAACAGGGCTGCAGCTGTACGTTTCGAAGCCTAACTTTAAAAGCATTTCGATTTAGTTCCCAGCTACATCCAACAGCTCACTCGAGACTTAGCTAGTGTCTTCTGAGCGATTTGACTCCTTTCTGAAAAATTCACCGTTTCCGGGAAAATAAATATATAATAATTAAAAACAAACAAGGTTGCCTATTGAGATCAGCAGCTTACAACTCTCACACGTGCCCAGGGAAGGAAGCGCAGCCACTCGGCGCTGGCGGGTGACTCCGAAGGGCGATTTTCCTCACCTCCGATCACCTCCCCCTGACCCTAGCACTCCAGCCAACCTCCCTGCCACCGCTCCAGCCCAGGCAGAGCGGGCTGACACACTGCAAACAAACAAGAGAACCCCCCGAACAACCCCCCACCCCCCCAAAATACAGCAGGACTCCTGAGGGGAGAGCAGCGCTGCTGTTAGCGGAAACCTCTTTCCCCTTGGCGGCTGAACGGAGAAAAAGAGAGAGAATTCTTTTCCTTAAAGAAAAAAAGAAACTTTTCCCCACGGCATGAGCACCCAGACCTCCAGCACCCCGCTCCCGACACACCCAAGCATTCTACCTTAGTTATTTCCTCAAACTTTTTAATTGAAGGAGACAGAGGGAGGGCCGGGAACCCTCTCCCGCTCCCCGCGGGCCCCGAAGGAAGCCCCGGCGCCACTTACAATCTCGGAGCGGCCGTCGCGGCAAGCGTTCTGGAAGCGGGCCTGCCTCTCCTCGTGGGGCCGGTCCCTGAAG
>VWZO01005038.1:108846-157712 GCA_013396975.1 Bucco capensis
CCTTTGTTAGCCCCCGCCGCCGGCGCCCCCCTTCCCTTCCCTCCTCCTCCTCTCGCAGCGCAGCGCAGAGCAGCAGCAGCAGCCGCCACCGCCGCCGCCCGCTCCCGCCTCCCCGCTCCCTCCCTCCTCTCTGACTTCCTCCCCGGCTCGTAAACTCGGCCCGAACAGCCGCACCATTCACAACTCCGCCGCGCATGCGCCGCGCCGATCCCTCCTTCCTTCCCATTGCCTCTCTCTCTCCTGTCTCTCCGAGGCGGGAAGCGGGGTGAGGCAGTGTCCGCGACCCCCATCCCCACAGCAGGCTCTGACTCACCCCGTTTCTCCTCCTGTACTCGATGGTTTCCTGCTTCCAAGGGAGCAGCCCCAGTCCTTCCCGCTGCCCCCCTTTCCTCCGGGGGTGGCTTGTCCCCTCACAGCTAGGACTGACCCTTCCCGGCCGCCCCCTGCACCTGCTCCGGCCGCAGAACGGGAGAGGAGGCTGCGTCGTGCCCCCTGCGCCTAGGCATGAGTGGTGAGGCGGAGGAGGAAAGGGCAAGTGGAGACGGACATCCCATCCCGAACTGCCATCCCAACGGGGATATCCCGGGGCTGTGCTGGTCACAGAATCATTAAGGTTGGAAAAGACCTCTAAGATCATCCAGTCCAACTGTCAACCTATCACTACCATGTCTGTAAGTACCACATCTCTGGTTTTTGGACACCTCCAGGGATGGTAACTCCATTCCTGCCCTGGGCAGCCTATGTCGATGTCTAACCGCTCATTCAGTGAAGAAATTTCTCATAATATCTAATCTAAACCTCCCCTGCTGCAACTTGAGGCCATTTCCTCTTGTCCTCTCCCTGTTAACCCTGGAGAAGAGACCTACCCCCATCTCACTCCAACCTCCTTTCAGGGAGCTGGAGAGAGAGCTAAGGTCTCCCTTGAGCCTCCTCTTCTCCATGCTAAACAATTCCAATTCCCTCAGTTGCTCATCACAAGACTTACTCTCCAGACCCTTCACCAGCCTTGCTGCCCTTCTCTGGACACACTCCAGCACCTCAATGTCTGTCTTGTACTGAGGGACCCAAACCTGAACATTCCATAGACAAGGTGCCTGCTCCCAAGGAAAGCCAAGCACCCACGGCTCCCAAACATGCAACAGGGTTACTGGGTGCCTTTGAGATGGTGATGTATCAGCCTTGAGCAAAACCCCACAGCACTTTGGTGCAAAGAACATAGCAGCAAGGCTGCAGCCTGAACTCTTGGTTCTTCACCAACAGGCATTTTACAGGTGCTAATCCAACCAAGGGACACAGCAGGTCATACATCACCTGTCCTTAAAATCCATCTTTCATAGAATCATTATGGTTGGAAAAGAGCCGAGATCATTGAGTCCAACCATCCACCCAACACTCCCATGCTCATCATTAAACCATCTCCCCAAGCACCACATCTACATGTTTTTTGAACTCTTCCAGGGATGGTGACTCCACCACCTCTCTGGGCAGCCTCTTCCAATGCTTAATAGCCCTCTTGGTGAAGAAAATCTCCTGAATATCCAATCTGAACCTCCCCTGGTGCAACTTGAAGCTATTTCTTCTTGTCCTATCACTTGTCACTTGGGAGAAGAGACCAACCCCCACCTTGATACAATCTCCTTTCAAGGAAGTTGGAGAGAGCCAGAAGGTCTCCCCTGAGCCTCCTTTTCTCCAGATATACCTTGATTTTCTTTTTTTTTTTTGCCTACAACCACCTTCCTGGGTTTTTAGCAACTTTTGAGCATCACAAGAATAGCTGCACATGCCAAAAAACCAGTTGAACATTATGATGTCTATTGCCAACCTAAAAATATTAAAGCTTATTAGATCTTTTGATAAAGAAATGAGGTTTTCTAATCTCTCACTATTACAACCTTCCCTCTACATGTCCTCATGCAAATGAGAAGAGGGCAATGCTAAGGTTAGCCAGAAGGCATGCTTTGAATTGAGTAAGAGCACAAATTAAAAAAGAGGGAAGTGTCTGTATCTCTTAACTAATTATATACAGACTTCATAAAATACGGTACATTTTTTTCCAAATGGAGGAAATATTCCAAGAGCAGTTTAATGCATTTGTGAACTGCAGATTTGGGTATTAACTCCATGTTTTAGCTGTATCTTCCCATTTTTGGCACCTTACTGGAATGCAGATGCCTATGTGAATTCAGAAGTTAAAAGCCCTCCAAGAACTGTTTTAAAATCTTTCTTCAATAACCAAACCTGACAAGAAAAAAAAATTGAGATTGAAAATGTAAAAATGTTATGTATTATCTTGAGTCATTTAGATTAATACTAACCCTTAAGTGAAATCCTCATGAACATCAGGCACATTTAAAGCTCCCAAAAAAAGACATTTAAAAAAGAAAAAAATAAAATCCATATCACTATTCATCTTACAGCAAAATCAATACCAAGAGTGTAGACCTGCAGGAGAACTGCCAAGTTCATAAGGTAGAAATCTGCTCTCTTCACCTCCAATAATTGTTCACTGCTTGCTAGTAAAGTACCCAGGCTCCCACCTCCTCATTTCTCCAAACTGGCTGTTCCTTCTTCTAAACAACAATCTGCCAAAAAACCCCACCCATAAATAAATAAATACATTGTCAAGGTCAAAAGCAAGATGAGTGGTCGTAAAGCTCTGAAATAAGAAATAGGGGATATAATCACCAGGCACGTTTGGGAGTTTGGCCTTGGCATCTATTTTTCAGGCCTGTGGAAGCAATGTCAAATGTGCCTGCTTTCCTCCACACGGCTCTGTGGGACCTTTGTTCATCTCCCCACTGCAAGGTTTTGGTTTAAATAAAGTGAGTCAGTATTATTGGAAAGTCTGTAACAGACCAGGTATTGCCTCTGTCTGCTGTTCTGAGGCAGAGCCAGGAGAGATGGAAGGGGGTGAGGTGAAAACCAGTGGGGTGGTGTCACATTATTCTCCTGAATTTATCCAGTTTTTCTGCACTAAGACACACCAAAAAATTAACTTCTGCTCTAAGGAATACCTCCTCAGTGAAAGGAACTGAATCTTTTCTGTTGTAACAGATCAACTGGGAGAAAACAACTCTTTTTTTAGCCCTGTTTTCTCATCAAGGAAAGCTCATAAACTTGCACCAGCTCTTCCTCTCTCTACCCCATGCAGCCCTAAAATTGAACAAGGCAATTCAGGTCTTCAAGACACAGAAGTGCCTACATTTTTTGGTTCCTAGTTAGGCAGAGGAGAGGCAGACAAGTGATTATCTTTGCTGCAAGAAAGGCTAGAGCATGATTTCCACAATTATTTGCCCTGCTTGGCTAGAGTTGCTGGCCACCAGCCAGACAGTCAACAGAGATCAGAAGTAGCTTCACCAGTGGTAGCTGGGAGACAGGAGAGGGAGAGCTGAGGTTATCCTGTTGGAGATGGGATACAAACTCATGGGAATTCTGCAGCTCACTGAACTGATTTTTGCTTTTAGCACTGTGTCTTTAACACACTCAAAGGAGGGAGAAGCTTTTTCCTTATGCATAACCAAAGGTAGCTCCTTCCTGAAGGTGTCTCAGTGATCTCCCTGCAAACCCTTTCAGTGTGGTTCAGGCTGCTCAAATGTTAGACTTACCTTGGGGTCTGCAAATCCTTTGCTCTGTTGATTTCAAAGAACGTTGGCTGGTCATCAGGCAAGTCATCTTCAGAGAACAGGAATGGCCAAGGCTGTAAATATGCTGCTTGCTTTCAGAGGCATTTCTTAGACCCCTTTTCAAAATAAGATTACAGAGCATGGGTAACTGAGACAGGACACCACTTAAAGATGTACAGGGGGGATGTATGGGAGGAAGGGAGCTTTCTCCAAGTGCCAAGTCTTGCATGTACTGTTCTTCCTCCTCCCCTTCTTAGCCCTCTGCTTTCCCCAAGGTACCAGTATTTCAAGGACCACCACAGGGCACTGCTGTCATCTTGTTCTCCAGGTGTCTTGCATCTGAGACACTAATCAGCCAGACTCCTGTGTATCCATTGATCTGTGGCAGCTGCAGCCTAACCAAACACCACTTTTGTGTACATACAAGCTACTCTGTGATTACAAATCCATTAATAAACCCTTCACAAGATGTAATTATGCACATTAGGTGTGAAATGCAATGCACTTACGCAAGGGCTATGAAATTTGGGAGAGGGGGGAGAAACTGAGCAGATAAATCGGCTTCTTTCTCCCAGACTAATATTTCTTTCCCTACTACTCCAAATGATGCTCCTAGACAGAATATCCTGACTGAATCCATCCCCCCACTGAGGTGGACTATTGCTGATCAGCTCAGAGACCACAGTCACATGCAGAAACCATCCTGAAAGGCTCTAGCTCTCCTCCAGAGCAGCCTTTCATGTCTAGCCTGCATGCATCAGCACAAAGATCTATCTTATCTCATCAGGACTCCCAAAAGCAACCCTGATGAGGGGCATGGGCAGTGCAGAGGGCTGGGAGCTGCTGGAGTTGATTTACATCTGTGGAAGTGTTTTGTGCAAAGATGGGTGTAAGGACTCCCAATGTAATAACATACACCTTTCAGGACTTGGATACATCCAAAGTTGATGCCTAAACACCTTACACAGCAGACAAAGAGAGATAAAAGCCACACCACAACAGTTAAACAAAATGATCTAGTTTTGTATTGAGTGGGAAGCTGCCTAGCAGTTAAAAAATGCTAAGCATGGCAGGTATGAGGGGAGGAAGCAGCACCTGATGTCTCCTCTCTCTAAACCAGGCTACAAGACAGATGCCTCCCCTCACTCCACATACCAAAGCTGGAACCTTTCCCCTAAAAGATGCCTGCAGGTGCTGCTTGAAAGAACTGAATGGGATTCTTCCCTCATCAGACTCCTGCCTGCTTTTGGTGCTCCCCAAATGCTTGGAGCGCTCAGCCAGGACACAGGAGACCATTCCCATGCCAAAGCTGTTGAAGCCCAAATTCCTAGCCTCCATAGAGTGAGCACCCCAGTCACAAGGACTCTGGTGCTGGAGTAGCTGTGTGTTTAACACCTCTGCTTCAACCAGGGTTACTAGCACAGCACAACAGAAGACCCAAGTCTTCATGGGCAGGCCAGTAAAAACAACCATCCTCTCTCCACCAGGTGGTTTGGACACCGTGGGCTGTTTGTGCTTCCAAGCACTGGCAGGCACACAGCATGCCTCACAGAGAAACAGCCTTGGTTTCAATAACACATCTGCTCAGCCTCTCTCACAAAAGCATGACATGTCCAGCCTGGGACATCCACCACAATAAACTCTTCTGAGACTTGCATACCAGCAGCTAACCTGAAGATGATCAGGGACATGCAACATTGGAAGCACAGCAAGACACCAGGTACAGGAGTCTGCTGTGATGAAGGCAGCTCCTGCTGATGGAACTTGGCACTGTCTTAGGAGAACACAACATCATAATGAACTGACAATGTTTCAATTCTTCCAGCTAACCAGGGGAACACAGGTGTTCTTCTTGAAACCAGTGTGGAAGGAAACTCCAGATCAGAACCAATTACTTCTCCATTGAGGCAACAGAGAGACAACTGCACAAAGAACTAAAACAGATGATCCCAGGTTATTTGGCTTTCCTGCTGGTTATTGGGAGCAGTGATGAGTGATGTAGGCACACATTTCTAGGATTCTGTGCTGTCTATGTGGGTTTTGGCAGTGGAACTCTGTAGCTTTTCTATTAAAAACCTCACCTTTTTAATTTTACTGACTGTAGCACAATTGGTGAAGAGAAACTTCATCAGAACTCAGAGACTCCACTGTCTGGCAAGCAGAGGGCAGGACTGGCTGTCTCTTCCCACCTTGCCTGTGGCTGCTAAGTGACTTTGGGCATATCACTTCACCTCTCATGCCTCAATTCCCCCAGCTATCCCACGACTGAAGATTCCCAGATCTTCATCTGGAGATCTCAATGGAAAGAGCCAGGCACTGTCATTATCCCTGATGTTGAGCAAGGAGGAGAAAGATTAGCTGAGCATGAGGCATGACTCACCCAAGCCTACAGACATAAAAGGAAGTGTTTAAACAGTGCCTTGGTGAAATAAGTTCTGAAGATGCTGTTATCAGCATAGGCATTCAACTGTATGATGTTGGGGCATAGCTTTTTCTGTCCATTATCTGCTGGCTTCCTATCAGCCATGCTATCTCATTCCATGGCATTTCTTCATCCTGTAAAAACTTCTTCAGAAGGATGTGTGTGGTCTGAGAGGTGGCATGCTATGGCAGAGAGCCTTTTACACATTGCAAAAGACTTAAAGGACAGCAAGACCTAAGAGTTGAAGGAGATCTGTAATCTTGGAGCTATTCTAGAAGTCCCTGCAGACTTTCAGGTCTCAAGGGCTTCCAGGAAGCCACATGAGAACAAGCAATGCAGACACTTTCAGTTCCTCAGGCCAGCTGTAGTACTCTGACAGCTCAGAGTGGACACAAAGTTGCCCTCTCAAGCTAGCTGAGGTTTTCCTCCATGTGAAGAAATCAGGGTGACAGTAAGAGGTCACAGGCACAGAAAGCCTGTCTAGGAAACACTCAAAATATGCACACGCTCTACTAGCCTCCACCAGCCACATCTCTACTTGATAAACTAGATGCAACATCATCTTTCTGGGTTAGTTGTATTTGTTCCTCTTCTGTTTCTAATATTCAGGGTGTTTGGGATTTTTTTTGGTGTGTTTGTGGGGTTGAAGGAACCTTTCCAGCTCAGCTAGTCCAACCTCCCTGCACTCAGCAGGGACATCTGCAACTAGAGCAGATTGCTCACAGCCCCAAACAACCTCACCTGGAATGGTTCCAGGCATGGGACATCTCCCACCTCTCTGGGCAACCTGGGCCAGTGTCTCACCACCCTCAGGAGAAACATTGCTTCCTTCTCTCTAGTCTCAATCTCCTCTTTCAGTTTTCAAACCATCACCCCTTGTCCTGTCCCAACAGGCTCTGCTAAAAAGTCTGTCCCCAGCTTTCTTCTAGGTCCCTTGAAGTCCTGAAAGGCTCCAAGAAGGTGTCCCTCGAGCCTTCTGTTCTCCAGGCTCAACAACCCTAACTAGTGCACAAGTAGCACAAGCTATGCTCAAATTCAAAGGATGGAAACAAAACAGTCTTAGGGCAAGCTGTTGCATTTACTTATTATTGCATTTATAAGGCTTTATTATTTTTTTTTTGCTTGGACAAAGCAAAAAATAAACTCCTAACTGCAATCAGAGATTTTAAGACTCTGCCAAACATAACACACCCAAAAATACCTACACAGGAGGATAGATTTGCCACAGACATCTTAGCTGAACGTGTTTTGCTGGTGAGGAACAGAGTTTGTACACAAAAATTTTTCTTTCCAACAATTCCCTATTTCTTTTGAATGTTTGCATTAATTTTTGTGAGAATTTTGTTGAAAATGAAGTTGCCCACTCAGGATATCTGAGGTTTTGTTTAAATACCTGAGAATGCTGTTTAAAAGTCTCTCTTGTTTCCAGGACATTTTCCTCATTTCCTGCCATTCAGTCCTCTGAGTCACTCACTTTCCCCACATTTACAACCCCCCCTCAACTTCAAATTTACCTCACAAAAAGGCAGCAAAATGTTGACTTTCAAACTCTTCCTCTAAAGATTATTCTAAAAAAACTTGTCCTTAAAGAATTCATTTCATTTTCAAGGTGAAAGTTGCATTTCAGCTCTGAGCAGAGTCCTGCTGTCTGGTTACCCACTAAAACTCATCAAAAACTTGGTGTTTCCATACCTTAACCCATGAGGCTGCCACATCACATCCTAACAGATTGTCAGCTGCTTCCTTCTGCTTTCAGGGAATATTGGGGAACATTTCTGGGGGATAAAGCCATGGAGCCTGTTGGCTAATCAGTCTTCCAAGGCTAGGAAGAGCTGCTGCTGATGATCACTTAGAGGTGAAGTCTCCTGCTGAGGCCAACCTTGGAAATCAGCAATATTTAAGTTTGTGTCCCAAAACAAGCCTGGAAGGAAATACTCCTCTTTATCAGCACATTCCATCACAGGCAGCTTTGGATGACTCCGGCACAGGGGGTGCCAACCACTACTTTTTCCAAGGTTAAATCCACCCCTCCCAAAACCTGGCTGCCGCTTTGGGGCTCTTTGTAGCTCTGCCTTAATGTCAGCTCCAAGAAGACAAAGCAAAGCCCAATTTTTGAGGTGTGTGCTGCTGAAGGAGTTGCCTTTTCACCTTCTTCTGCTCCAGTGTTGTTATTGGTTTTGTTCACATTGATCTTATCCCTGGAGAATTTGGAAGGGATTTCAAAGAGACAGGGTGCTGAGAGAAACTTTGGGGTTGTGCTTCTCTGTTGCTAGAGCTGTTTGTTTCTACTCACTAGGAATTTAGGGTGGCCCCAGTCCTCCACCTTGATGCAAAGAGCCTTGCCCTGGGTCAGAGTCAAGTCTCCTAGACTTACCCATGGCTTCTCAAGGGCACAAGAATTTCCCCATGCTGATGTGCTTGTATGTTCAGCTGGAAGGGTATAGCTACAGCTCCTCCTTTGCCTTCTTCATGCCTCAAGACAAATTCCTCAGCTCACTACCATAGGATTTTCCTATTAGATGTGAATTTTCCCCTCCTCTCAAGTCTTCAGTGTTGTAATTTGCTGCATTTTTGGGCTCTAGTCCCCCTCCCCTCCAACAAGACATCTGTGAACCAACACTAGAGCAGCAGCAAAAGCAGTGATGCACAAGAAGAGCAGAGGTTGCTCTTCACCTCTCAGTCACCTTTGTGGTCTCCCTTAACAGCTGCCACGTTTGTAGATGTCCAGTTAAGCTTGAGACTGACCCACAGAACAAGGAGAAACAAAGGTCACTTCCAGTTTCACCAGAGAGAAATTCCAGTGGCTACTCCAACCCCATCATCCAGCCACGATTAATGGATATCAAGGGCAGATCTGGTTTCATCAGAGAGCCTAGGTTTTGAACAGTCTTAACTGTTTAGAGGGGTTTGGGTGGGGAGAAAACTAACCTTGAGAGCTAAAGGAGGAAAAATATGGCTCAAATAGAAAGTTGGATCCTGCCCCAGGGGAGTTAAAGGACAATGTTCTGCACAGACACAGGCTGCTCTGGGAAGCATTCAGACAAAGCTGGGCTGCTTTCCTCTGGATTTGTACCTCTATTCTCCCCTTTTACCCAACCACCTAATTTCAAGGCTTTTGGAGGACTTTCTGAAAACCACTCTTCTTTCCCACTCTTCTTTCCACTCTCAAATTTGGTTGAATCTAATCTGCAGACTCAATTTGTGGTGCAGGAGAACAGAAAGGGGGGGGCAGAGGTGTGGTGATGTCCCACACCTTGCTTTGCTGTGAGTCCAGTGTCAGCCTGAGTTTGTGCAGGGTCAGACTGACTTTTTGGACACAAAGTCCTTTCAGGAAGAGGAGAGGAACTCCTGAAGCTCTCAAGAAACATTTCAGCATCACCTGAGATTCCCAGGCTGGGACCAGACCAACCAAGCCAGAGCTGTAATTTTAGTGGAGTTAGCACCTGGCTGACTGATCTTCAAGTCACAGCCTTGCTCCTAAGTTTCAAATCACAACTCTCAAGCTTTCCAAAACCAGTCCCACCACTGAAGTTCTCCCACTCAGCCATAATGCAGCAGTGTCATTCCCTAACCATCTCCTCAGAAACAGCTGAGATCTCTTTTTGGCTGCAATTTACAACAAAAAGGCAAAGAGGAGCAGGGGGAAAAAAAGGCAAGGGGGTGGAGAACAGCTTGAGGGAAATACCTGGTGTGGAAAAGCTTCAGCTTAAATAGCTGAGCTTTGGCAAAGCTGTAAGAAGTCAGACTGCTTCTCAGAATGGAAACCACCAGACACACCTGATGGGTGCATCCCCACTCACCTCTCCTGTCTCCAAAGCCCAGAGCTCCCCAGCAGCTAGGGTGAGCAGGAATGAAGGGATTCAGATCACAGCAGCAAGATCAAGATAAGCTAACAGAACATTCAACTGTGGAGATAACTTTAGTCCTGGGATAGATTTCCCAGGAGAAATGAGTTTCCATCACAGGAGATTGCCAGAAGCTGATAGAATACAACCATTCCTGCCAGAGCAAAGAGCAGCTAAGAAGTGAAGGAGGTGACATACCCAATCTCCTCAATATTTACTCTATATGCAATCATCTACAGATGCTACCAATGAGCATCAATGCTCTTCCCTTAGCAGGAGGATTTTAGAACTGTTGCTGTGTTTTTCCCCAGAGCCCACATCTCCAGCCCAATCTGACAGAAGCAGAGGCACATGGAGGTTGTGCAAATTGTCTGTGCTCACAGAAAACTACTTCTGCTAGGGCTGATGACACCAGTGTTTAGAGTTCTACATTCATCACTTCTCAACCCAAATCATTCTTCTCCCTGGGAATTCCAGAAGAGTTCACACACACACATTTTCATGGCCTCTGACTGATGGAGTTCCTTTTTTTTGGCTTCTGCTCTAGGGTTTATCTGAGCCCAGCACCCTAGGATCTCCTTACAGCTC
Source organism: Bucco capensis (assembly GCA_013396975.1). NCBI lineage: Eukaryota > Metazoa > Chordata > Aves > Piciformes > Bucconidae > Bucco > Bucco capensis. Next base: position 119,325 of record VWZO01005038.1, read on the forward strand.
CCTCAACCTCTTTCTTCTTTTCTCTAGCCAGGGGAGTTGTCAGATCCAAGGTTACACACATCCCTTTTATCTAGGAGTCTGCTGTGCTTTGTCTTTGAGGAAAGATCCTGGATGGGAGCTTCTCCTGTTTTCATCTCCTTTTCAGATCCTTCCCTTCACTTCCAACCTGGCAGATCTTCACAACACATCTAACTACTTCATTCCTGTTTGTTTGCTGTCTCTGCTCCTTCTCCTTCAAGGCTTCATTTTAACTGTAGAAAGTCAAAAGAGGAAGCCTTTGGGAATCGGAGGAAGTCACACCTGAGAGCATCAGAAGATTCAGAGACCTTACTGCTGCCCAGCCAAGGCTATCTGGTGGGCAGCTCATGACCCTGGGAACAGCTTCTTTCTTCACCACTTCTCTTTTGTTTTTAACAGCAGCTTCCTTGGTGTTATCATCTACCAACAGATTGGTAAGTCTCACTTTTAAGCTTCATAGATCTGTTCAGAACTAGGGGGTTTTGGTTTCTTCCACTCCGCTGCCTTTTACTCTTGATTTTCACATCCTTCATCTTTATGGTCATTTTTCTCAGTAGCACCAAAATGTTCACCTGTTTTGGGTTTTTGGTTTGCCTCTAGATGGGAAACAGCTACAATGAACTCAGGATCTGTTCTCATTTTGTGCCCTACACACTGATTTCCCACCGTTTTGGATCCCAGCCTCCATCACATCTGCTCTCACTCCCATTTGGCAACACACTCATTCTCCACCCTGGTATCTTCATGGCTCTTTCCAGTTCTCACAAGCAATCTATTGCCCTTTCAGTGTCTTGCCCTTTATTATCTGGCAGGAACCTGAGGCAACATTCATTTCCCAAGAGGAAATCCAGGTGTGCTCTTCTTTGGTCAAGGAGGAGCGCGTTTGGCCACCTGGTTCAGGCTTCTGCCTTTGGTAAAAGTCAAGTGCAGGTTCAAGAGATTCACACTTCCAGCTTCACTAGTAACTAGTCCAGATAAGAATGTCCTGAAGACAACCTGCAACAGGATCACTCAAGGATGACCATCCTGACAGATGGGCAAAATCCTTCACTCACCACCTGCAAGGTAGAGCTTGCAGATCATTATGAGGAGGACACTAAGCTCAACTAACCATGACTGCTGCTCCTTTCCTTCCCACTTAGCAAGCTCTCATGGCAGACTCATTTCTCTCTGCCTGGGCACCACTCAGCTGAGAGAGGACAAGACAACCACCAGGGAAATTGGTTTTAAGCAGGAGATATCAAGTCAAGCACTTTAGCTTGAAGAGTGCTTTATCAGCAGCACTGATAAACTTTTCAGGGGAGAGTTTTAAGGTCCAACTCTCCCTGTTTCAAGGTGTATCACCCATCACATTGTATGTCTTGGTGGTGANAGCAACATTCATCTCCCAAGAGGAAATCCAGGTGTGCTCTTTGGTCAAGGAGGAGTGTGTTTGGCCACCTGGTTCAGGCTTCTGCCTCTGGTAAAAGTCAAGTGCAGGTTCAAGAGATTCACACTTCCAGCTTCACTAGTAACTAGTCCAGATAAGAATGTCCTGAAGACAACCTGCAACAGGATCACTCAAGGATTACCATCCTGACAAATGGGCAAAATCCTTCACTCACCACCTGCAAGGTAGAGCTTGCAGATCATTATGAGGAGGACACTAAGCTCAACTAACCATGACTGCTGCTCCTTTCCTTCCCACTTAGCAAGCTCTCATGGCAGACTCATTTCTCTCTGCCTGGGCACCACTCAGCTGAGAGAGGACAAGACAACCACCAGGGAAATTGGTTTTAAGCAGGAGATATCAAGTCAAGCACTTTAGCTTGAAGAGTGCTTTATCAGCAGCACTGATAAACTTTTCAGGGGAGAGTTTTAAGGTCCAACTCTCCCTGTTTCAAGGTGTATCACCCATCACATTGTATGTCTTGGTGGTGAAAGGTTGAGTTGAATTGAGTTTTCTGTCCCATAGAACCATTATGGTTGGAAAAGACCTTTGAGATTGAGTCCAACACTGCCATGCTCACCACTAAACCATGGCCCCAGGCACCATAGCTACATATTTTTGGAACACTTCCAGGGATGGTGAGTCCATCACCTCCCTGGGCAGCTTGGGCCAATGCCTGAGAACCCTCTCAGGGAAGAAATTCTCCCAATTATCCAACCTAACTCTTCCCTGATGCAACTTGAAGCCATTTCCTCTTGTCCTATCAATCATCACCTGGAAGAAGAGACCAAGACCTATCCCAGTGCAACCTCCTTTCAGGTAGATACCTGGAAGTGTCTCTAGGAAGCAAATTCCCTCTGAGAGCCACAAAGCTGGGAAAATGCCTCTGCTTTCTGTCCACTAAAAAAAAATATACCCTAGTCATTTTAAATGGAATTAATTCCTGTCCCTGAAATGCTTTGGAGCATGCTGAAATGAAAGCTGGTTGAGTCAGCTGAGGTAAGCAGAGCTCAGTGTCAAAGCCACACACCTCAGACCCCAGCCTGGTGCAGGAGGACACAAAATCCTAGCACTGCTCTGTTTCCCAGCATTTCTCACCAGCCCTGGGTGTAGGAATAATCTTGATGGTCAGCAAACATCTAACAGAAGCCCAGGAGCACTCTGCAGCCATTGAACTTGCTGACTGGCAGCAGCTTGCTCCCAGGAAAAGAGGGTGCAAAGCTCTTGGAAGGCAACCTCTGCATGTTTTTCTCTGAAGTTTCCCTTTTTTAATGCTCACACAGGGAAAACTGAGGAGTTGGGATGAGTAGCTGCAGTCCCAAGCACAGAGGCAGGCTGTTCAGCATACTGCTCCTGCTCTTGGATTGAATCACAGAATCATTAAGATTGGAAAAGACTTCTAAGAGCATCATGTCCAACTGTTAATCTATCACCACCATGTCTCTAAACCATGTCACTAAGGACCACATCTCTATGCTTCAGGAACCCCTCCAGGGATGGTGACTCCACCACTGCCCTGGGCAACCTGGGCCAATATCTAACCATTCTGTCAGTGAAGAAATTGTTCCTAAGATCCAATCTAATACTCTCCTTGTACAACTTGAGGACATTTCCTCTTGCCCTGGTAACCCAGGAGAAGAGACTAACCTCCATATCACTCCAACCTCCTCTGAGGGAGTTATAGAGGAAGATAAGGTCTCCCTGAGCTTCCTCTTCCACAGACTAACCCATCCTCCTCCACTGCCTTTGATGACAAACAAGGGCTCTTTCTCCAGAGTAGGTAACATTGCCACAACAGAGGTTAGCAAACAGGATCACAAGCCCCAAGTTAAGTGCAAGAAGCTCCACTGAGAGCATTCAAAGAAGAGGTGTGCATGCATATGGACACCAAGCTGGGTCTCTCTCCACCATGGTTCCTCTGCATTGCCTTTGAACTGAGGAGGAAATGCTCATGGCAATGCAGGAGGCAAAGCTCTGTTCAAAACCATGTGTAGCCAGCAAACAAAGGACTGCCAAACAGATAAAAAAAGGAGACTAAAACCCCAGCACTTCATCTTCATTAGCAGTCCCACAAAGCACTTGCTTTGCTTTTTCTTTCATCCTGCTTCCCCTTCAAAGACTTCAGAAAACACTTTAGAGATGCTTAAAAAAAATTACCCTAAATCCTGGGAGCAGAGGGAAGAAAACTAAGGTGAAGTTTAGGTTCCTGCTCAGCTGCATGAAATATGCTGTGTCCCACCAGCTCCTTGTGCACAGGCTTGGGAAGGCTCTCTCCTAGAGCATCTTTGCTTCTCCCCAGTTCAAGCATTTCAGAAACTCTTGGCCCCTCACAGAGACCATGTTCCCTCTGCCTTTCCTTGCATTTTCCATTCATCTACTGTTTAAATGCTTTCATTTCCCACCCAGTTTTCATGTTAAGCACAAAAAGCCTTTGCTGTGCCAAGTGTTCCCCAGCAGCTCTTCTGTGTCTCTGTAGATCAACCTCTAACTTACCGCCAGTGCCAAGCACCCATGGGAGATGCATGTTCAAAAAGCCAATTCCAGTTACTTGAGGTGCTGAGCTGTAAAAATCATCCCCTGAAGCAGAAGCAGCTGCTGATGGCAGGAACACTCTCCATGTCATAGAATGGTTTGGGTTGGAAGGGACCTCTGGAGCTCATCTAGTCCAACCCCCCTGCAGTGGGCAGGGACATCCCCAACTAGAGCAGCTTGCCCAGAGCCCTGGCAAGCCTCACCTGGAATGCCTCCAGGGATGGGAACTCAACCACCTCCCTGGACAACCTGGGCCAGTGTTCCACCACCCTCGTGGGGAGGAACTTCTTTCTAATGTCCACTTTAAATCTACTCTTCTCCAATTTCAAACCATTGTCCCTTGTCCTTTCACTGCAGGCCTTTGCAAACAGGCCCTCTGCAGCCTGCTTGGAAGTTCCCTTTAGGTACTGCAAGGTCACTAGTAGGTCCCCTGAAGCCTTCTCTTCTCCAGGCTGAACAATGCCAGCTCCCTCAGCCTGTCCTCATAGCAGAGGTGTTCCAGCCCCTGAGCATTCTCGTGGCCCTTCTGGAGCAAGCACGCAGCACAGAGCTCAGATAACTTGAACAGCAGCCAAACATATTGTTAGCCCAAATTTTCATGACTCTTGTGGGGTTTTCTTGCAAAAAACTCAAGGGGTTGTCTTGTCAAGGCAGAGATACTAGATCAAGAGCAGCTGCTCTCTGCCCATCACTACTAATCTGTTGCCATGCTCCCACCTACACTCCCACCTTGGGAAGACATTGACTCAGCACATGCCTAAAAGCCATGGACCTGAGTGAGACTCAAGCTTGGGCTTTTCACATTTTCTCTGAATCAAGGCCTGCAAGACAGGACAATTTTTGTTTCTGCTCCTTTAAAGGAAACCCAAGACCAAGGCAGTGCATTGCCATGCCCCTCTGCTGCTCTTCCATCAGCTCATGAATCTTCTGGAAAGGTCATCAGTTACAGGTTGCTGCAACTGTGGTAAGAGCTGAACCTGACATTTTTCTTTCCACAGCCTCCATTAATGACTAAGATGTATGATGCTTGCTATCAGATTTAGAGAAGTTTTGGAAGCCTGGGGCATGTGATGGACTCCTGGAAACCTTTCCCTTGGATGGAATATCAGGTTGCAGGCAGTGATGAATGAACAATTTCCTATTGCTTTCTCAGGCTTACTATTCATTTCAGGTGGAACAAATTTGTGTCAATTAAACAATTCCATAGAGGCATTGATTTATCTGGGATTTAAAGGTGCAGTAAAGAAAACATTCAAAGGGTCTTAATCATAAGGAGTAGAGTTTTGGCTAACTCCAAGATTTTTTTTGTTAAGAAAAAAAAGGCCAATTATTTTCCAAGCTCTGGCAATTTCCAGAAGCTTTGTTTTGATATCAACACTTCAGGTTTCTCAAAACCAGAAGAGCACATTTTGGGTTTCTGCCATGCAGCACTAACACCAAACCAGCCTCATCTATCATGTCCTCCTGCTGCTGTTTTGCCTTTATGAATCTTTTAATTAGAAACACCCCAAAGGAGCCAGCAGCAGATCCCACCCACACCAAGGTGGGGAAGCTCCAAACCAGCACCAAGTCATCCACTGGAATCAGTGCTTGCTTCCCTCATGGCTAGAATCCTCTCAAGAAGGTTTTGGGAAACACAGCTTGCAATAATATTATCTATCACTTTAAGGGGAAAGCAATTGGTCTGGATTTAGGGTCAAAAATTAAGCAATGAATGATAAGCAAGCCTGAGAACTGTACTGAGAGGATCCTAGGCACAGGGGAAGGCTCACACCAGGGTTCTGCACATGCTGGCCAGGCTGGTACCCACAACCACCTTCCCAGCACCAGAAAAGACATGCTGACAGCACCTTGCTCTCCAGAGATCCTTATCCAGCTGATGCCACACATTCAGTCACCTGGAAGAGATGATTTACAGCCTGAGCTGGCTGCTGGAGACCAGCTCCTGCAAAGAAAGGACCAGCAATCCTCTGTAGGGGCAGAGAACTGCTGCCTGTGACCATGCTCCAGCCTGTTCCCAAGCCCATCCAACGAGATGCTCAACCACCCCGCACTGCCCCACAGCACCCACGTATGCCAGAGCTCTGGAAACCTGGAGCAAAGTCTCCCAGATGGTGTAAACCCCAGCAGTGCCTCCCAGCCATCCTGCAGGAATTCAAAGTTCAGGCTCATGCTGCTCCCCAGGGAATACAATAGAGGAAAAGAGAGAAGCAAGAAGATGTAAATCAAAATGAGGAAAAGAGCTGTGAATCTTTTAGATTTAAATGAAGAACTGGATCCTGGGCAATAATTACAACCTCTGCAGGCAGCAAATGCTTCAGTCAGGTTCACACTCCTTTAATTAAAAGAGCTTTTATATCTCTCCTTCCCTGCTAAATATCCTCATCTAAGAAATGATCTTTAAGTATGCACAACCCAATAAATACTGCTTCTGGATTGCATATTTAGTGTCCTCAAGAAATAAGGCTATAATTCCAGCTACAAACCAGTTCTGAATAGCAGTCTGAAATAACAAAGGAACCGTTCAGATGCAGAGCTACAATGGCAATTCTGAGCTCCAAAACTGTTTGGAATTGTCACTAACTGGAGCCACTCTGCTCCACTCAGCAGCTGGGTGCCCAAGAGACTCCTACCTCTCCAGCTCCACTTGGCCCTGGGCTTCCAGCTAATTGGAGCAGGCAATGGAGAGAGAGAGCATGACCTCCTCAGCTCTGTTTACAGAGGAATCTCTCCTCATTAGGTGGCTGCACAGGCCTGCACACTGCTAGGAGACAAATGGGGGGACTTTCACTTGGGGGTCAGCAGTTCAGACCTGATGGGGATGAGTAATGACAAGCTAATTGATCTCAGATGGCTGTTTGGTGGTCTCTGCAAAATGAATTTGGTGGTCTGAATTTACCTCTCTGGGGTGGGTGAGCATCCCATGGCATGGGAAAAGCAGCAGCACACAGCTCCTCTGTGAAGAGGTCTGAGCAACACCCTGCTTGCTCATTCTCAGAGTGGCTCCCTTCCTGGCAGGGCTGGGCTTGAGGAGCTGGCTGGGGCTAAGAAACCCTCCCAGCAGCTCGGAAGAGACAAGCCTGTGTCTTCCTAGCAGAGGAGAAGGTTTGCTAACAGCTTGTCTGCCTGCTGGGGCACTTGATGCCCACCCTTAATTGGAGAAACACTGATGATCTTCTCATCAGAAGCTACTGTTTGCAGTATAGCTCTCTAATAACACATCCCCTGTCCTCCCAGCACAGGAGGAAAAACGTGACCCTTTGCAACTCATCTGCTGGCTAACATTAGTGATTTTTAGCAGCAATGCATTGCTTAAATTATGTCCACTGGGGCAGAAAGAGCCTCAAAAAAACTCCTTCTCTCAGGAGGGTCATTTACTCTGACAGAAATGCTAAAGCATAGATCTTTCTGTCACAGCTCTGGCCCTCAGAAGACTTTCTAGATGCAGGATTGCTTCTTTTATTCCTTTCCTTTAAACAATATTAATTGCCTCCCCAGCCCTCTGTGCTGAAAACAATTGTCTGGGGTCAGACTTGAGGGCTGGTGTTTCCATTCCTGCTATGCACCAAGGACTGCTTCATTACAGAGCCTTTCTGGATGAGCTGCAGAAGGACTGATCCTGCTCTCTCCCACTCCTGAAGCCTGGACTAGCTGCTGGAACACCAAAGTTGCTCAGCAGGTTTGCTCCTGATCTGCAGGGACAAGCAAACCTCAGCCTCTCCAACAGGTACTAAGGCTGTGGTGTGCCTCCCAAAAGGGCTCCAGAGCAACGTGGGCTCAGCAGATCTGTTTCCTAGCCAGGCTCCTCAGAGGCAGCAGCTCCAGCAGGTAGATGAGGAGCACCCATGGGTGGTTCTGTTTGGCTCATCTCCATGGGAGGCCACCTTGGAAAGAGAGTGACTACTCCAAGGAGGAAGTCCGCTGGGGTAGGAGGGAGGGTGAAGCAGCAGCTTTGTTCTCCATTGCATTCACAGCCTGCTAGGTGAGCCTCTGAGTGCTGGGCTTCCAGCAGCTGTGCCCACACACAGCCCTGGGGGTCTGGGCAGGCACAGGGACACAGCCACCCAGCACTGCTGGCACCTGCAGCAGGCAACAGGATGGCACCAGCTGCCCTAACTCCCCACCAAGCCCAAAACATGCAGGGTAACAACTTCTTCCTTAGCAGCGGGAAAATCCATGGGGGTGCTCAGAGGGAAAGTGCTGGATTTGCATGTCTAATGGCCAAGTTTGCTGCTCCCTGCCCTCCTCCCCCTCCCTGCTTCTGCTGCCTAAGTGCGGGAGCAGGCAGGAGGTATGCCCACACTCACCTGCTGCTGCTTTGCTTGAGGCAGGGTGGAGCCACCTCATGCAAATCCTCCTTTGCTTCCTCTTCTGCCTCTGCCAGGCTGCCTTCCCTCTGAGGAGCCCCAGAACCACGATTCCTCCTGACTGACCCTAACCCCAGCAAAGTTGCCCAAGGATGGTCCTCCAGTAGCATGGAACCAACGTTCCAGGTCCTGCCTTGCTTCCTTCCCTGAGGCTTCCCCAGCAGCTCCTGTCCCTCCAGGAGGGCACTGGCAGGATTTCACCATTCACATTAGTTTGGTCTGCTTTCAATTAGGAGGAGGGAGAGCCTGGCTGGGGCACAGCATGTGAGTGCTGAGGCCATTCCTCCTGGTGCTTCCCAAATCCTTTCAGGGCATACATGGGCAAAGAGGAGGGCAACACCACACTCCAGTCACAAGCTGCCCAGCTCTCAGGGCCACCACGCTTCCTCTGTGCATGCCTGGCTCCCATGCCAGCTCTGGGCAGGACTGGCACTGAATACAGCTTCTTCCAAGGACCTCATGCTTTCTAGGAGGGTACCAGCACAGCTCTTGGCAGGGGGAGGACTAACCAAGCCCTGCAGATCATCTTGTAGTGGCTGTGCCTGGAGGACACTGGGACCTAGCACCATTTTAGGGGTGCAGTGGGCAGGCAGGACCAGGCACAGGAGACCTGAGCTCTTGGCAGGCAGCAGGCACAAGAAGGGAGCAGTAATCACTCTCTAGATCTACTGCCACAGCTCCTCACTTTCCTGCTGCTGTGGTGGTGGTTGCTGTATTCAAATCAAGGCCTGACATTAAAAACAACCATGGCTGATGCTATGAGGTCCTCCTCATGCCTTTCAGCTGGTTTGTTCTGGCCAGCAGGGACACCCCCCCCCCCCCACATGCCTAAGCAAGGGTCTTCTCCTGAGCTGCTGCATCCTCCTAGGTCTTCTTAGCCCACATAGAATCACAGAATTTTAGGGATTGGAAAGGACCTCCGGAGATCATCTAGACCAAACCCTTGCAAGAGCAGCATAACAGCCAGTGCTGGGGTCAAGCAGAGCCTCACCCTTTTCTCTTCCCTCTCCAGCATGCAAGGGGCAAGTTGGACTATCTCCCAGGCAAGGAAATACTCTGCTTGCCCTCAACCACCCTACACAAGCTCTCCTGTAGCAGTGGCTGCTCAGTACTCCTGTCCTAAAGCACCTAGCTGCATGCACATACAGCGAGGCCACCTGCACCATCTAGGATGGGGAGTAGGAGAGAATGTAGAGGTGTAGAAGCTTTTTTAAACCTTCTACCTCCCTCTGAAGCAATCAACCTTCCTGCAAGGTTGTGTTCCCTCCTCTCAGCCCCTCTGGTGAGCTTGTGGGGTGGTGGCACACGTGGCTCACCACACCAAGAGGAGGAAGCATGCCTGCTCCTCCTCCACAGCAGGAGGGGAGTCTGAAGAAGTGTTTGATAACCCACAGGTTTTTGTGACTCTCCAAAGCCTCACAAATGCCAGCTGAGAGCCTGCCAGGGATTTTGCTCCAGTGTTGAGATCAGCACCAACAACTTTCCCCTCTTCCATGCAGCATCTTGTACTCTTTCCACCAAAGCTTCTCTCTCAGAGTCCCTAGTTCAGCAGCAGGTGACACCAACCTGGCAAGAACTGCCCTCTGCTTTCAAAACCTTTCTATACACACACACAAGCACCTACTTCTGCATTTCTGCTGCCAGGCCCTGCTCACCCCTGCACCTTTCTGAAACACCACAGGCCAGAAGGACATTTCATTCCAAGCAAAGTCATAGAACCATTTTGGTTGGAAAAGACCTTTAAGGCAATCAAAGCCAATCAAAAACCCAAGGCAAATACAAAGTCTCCACACACAGACCCCCAGAGGCTCCTTAAACCACTTTATCACTTCCTCCAGGCTTCTAGACCAGAAAGAAAAATTCCTCCTCCAAGATCCATGAACACCTCCTGCAGTTGCTCTGAGCTCCAACTTCTTTTCTTCCAGGAGATGCTCATGGTTTAACATCTCCCTGCTCCTTGCTTCAACACCCAGACCCATAGAGCAGCACCTTCCCCACTGCACTTACCTTTTCTGCAGCATTGCTCTCTTGTCTGGAGGGAACAGAATTTCAAGCAGCTCTTCAACCTACATCCACACACAGAAATCCTTTCCTTTCCTACCACAAGTGTCCTATAGGCAGATGCTCAGCCAGGCTGGCTGCAGCCTATTATAGCCCTGTGAGCACCTGGCTGACTCTCCTCAGGTGTGAGGCTCCACAGGTGGCTGGAATAAGCCCTTCCACATGTCCCTCTGAAAGCAGACCTCCTGCTATCCACCTCCCTATCTCCAAAGGGACTCTGTGCCCAAGGAGAATCATCAAATCATGGAATGGTTTGGGTTGGAAGGGACCTTTCCAGCTCAGCTAGTTCAAATCCTCTACACTCAGCAGGGACATCTGCAACTAGAGCAGGTTGCTCACAGCCCCAAACAACCTCACCTGGAATGGTTCCAGGGATGGGACATCTCCCACCTCTCTGGGCAACTTGGGCCAGGGTCTCACCTCCCTTAGGAGAAAACATTTCTTCTTTCTCTCTAGTCTCAATCATCTCTTCTAGTTTCAAACCATCACCCCTTGTCCTGTCTCAACAGCTCTTGCTGTGAAGTCTGTCCCCAGCTTTCTTCTAGGCCCCTTTAAGCACTGAAAGGCTGGAAGAAGGTCTCCCTGGAGCCTTCTCTTCTCCAGGCTCAACAAGCCCAACTCAGCCTGTCCTCACAGCAGAGAGCTTGCAGCCCTCCCATCATTGCTGTGTCCTCCTGTGTCCCTGCTCCAGCAGCTCCATGTCTGTGCTGTGCTCAGGACTCCAGAGCTGCCCCAGCACTGCAAGTGGGGCAGGATTCAAGGGTTTATTTTCCTCTTGAGTAAGGGAAGCTCTGGGTTTGGTGTGAGGGAAGTAGGTGCCCATGTGAGCAGGGTTAGACCTGTGTGGTAAGACAGCCATCATCTGAAAAACAGAACACAATAAGCAGGTTTAAATGTTTTATAAACATGTTTTGTATGTAGATTTTTCACCATAAGTCCAGGGAAGCATTTTCTGTGGATTGTAGAGAGCTGATGTTTGGTGACATTGCAAACCATGCTTCTGAAGAGAAGGTGAGCATTGCTGGGTGAGAAGAGCTTGAGGCCAGCACAGAGCAAGCAGAGGGCTAAGTGAGGTCCTCTCCATACTTCCCAGCAGCTCTGGAGCTGACTGGGCAGCTCACACTCCTTTTGGACAAACATCATCAGCCTTCTGAAGGCTCATGCAGGCCTTTGGATCCAGGCTGTTTTGTGTTACAGAGGAGCTGATGTTATCCAGATATCCTCTTTCCTCCAGGAGACATGGGGTGTCAGGGAGGAGGGATAAGGCTCCATGGGTCACTCCTCTCTGCCATGTTTTCCAACCAGTTTTCCTGCCTGGCCGAATGGAAAGAGCTCATTTCTAAGTGCTAGCACGTGGGAAACAATCCTGACAATGGATGGGAAGAGCCCAGCAAGATTTCCCATGGGACACAAGCCTTTTCCTGGTATTTCCCAGTGATAGAAGCATCACCTCCAGATCAAAACCCCAACCTCACAGCAGAAGGCAACCCAACAGCTGATTTATATGGTGGAGAAGCCAGAGGTGCTCCTCAAAGAGCAAACTTCTAAATAACATTGTGGTTGATGTTCTCTTGCTTCACAAATATGCCCACTCCCTCCACAGCTGGAGAGAAGGGGGGAAAAGGGGGGCAGAGAGAGATTGTGAGCTCTTTTTGTGTTAAATTCAAGGAATTCAATCCCAACAACTCTGTGTGGAGCTGCCTGGGCTTAGCTGCTGCAGGAGAGAAGAGCTCTGCCCTTTGCTCCAGTGTCTTTCTGCCAGGCTTCTGGTGGCTGCCTGCCTTTGCAGGCTCAGCAGCAAGCCCTGCAGCCACTGCCTGCTACATGTTTCACCCAAGCACTCCCAGAGCAGGCTAACCACGCTGGCTGAGCCCATGCTCCACAGCATGCCCTTGGTTTCTAGCTAGGTTTTATCCCTGGATAACAATCCATGGTTATTTGAGATCAGAAATCCCCATGGATGCAGCTCACCACCTTCCCACCAGGGAAACAGCTCATACCTTAACCTTTCTTGCCTTCATTCAGATGGCTGTGTGCCGTGGGGACCAAGCCAGAGGAGAAGATAAGCTGAGTTTGGCCACTAAAGCAGGTGACCCCAGTGCACCACCAGCTCCCAAAGCTCTTGGCATGTTGGGTGCTAACAGAGAACCACACCAGTACCTCTCTGGGCTGCTGGATTGCAGTGGCTGAGTGTTTACATAGGAACAGCAACTGCCTGTTCTGTGCTGGAGAAGAACAAAATAAGGCAAGAAGTGCTGTTTGTCACCTCCTGAGGTCATGTGCTCCCAGATGTCCAGGACAGGAGGTCCCTGGGGAGTCTGGGGGTGCTTTTCCAGCCTGGGCTAGAGGATCTCAGCAGTAATATCAAACTCTGCCTGTCTGACTTGGAAGAAGAGAGCTGGTTGCATCACAGCCCAGACCAGCTCTGTCTTGTGAAACCCAGCCATGATTAAAACAACAGACATGTTTGGGTTGTTTTTTTTTTTTAATTCTTATTCTTTTTTTCAAGCTCTTTAGATCTCTCATTGAGGAAAGCTGGGAGATGACTCACCCTTGGCTTGCAGACCCAGGGGGAAAAAAAGGAAAAAGAACCCCAAACCCCAACCATTTTCTTACCAAATGTCTCAATGCATTTGTTTTTGGTGTGCCCACGGGCAGGCTGTGAGCAGCCCTGTGAATCCTGCATGCAGCTGGGCTCCAGCTCTCAGGCATCCACAAGGGCTCTTTGATGTGGTTGAGCCTGGCAAGAACCAGGGTCGATACAGGTGAGAGGCTGCACTCCCTCTTTCTTCCCCCATCTACCCAAACTTGCCACCATCTGATGGGCAAGACCTGGGTGGAGCTGCCACGGAGCAGGGTGATGTGGCCAGCCCTGCCAGGAGCCTTGGGGAGGTCAGGATCTGCCCCAGGAGGCCCCTGTAGGGGGGAGGTGGATCTTGATAGTGTTTTCTGGCAGCTGGAGGAGGCATCTTTGGCAAGTACCTGAGTAAACATGCCCAAGTGTTGGTTGCAAAGTCCCCTGAGCACCAGTTATGGTTAGATGTCACAGACTCTAGGCTTCACCTCTGCATGGACACGTTGGGCACCTCCCTGCCTGCTTCCATCTGCCCAGGCATGAGGAGGGGGCACACAGGGTAGCCTCCCCCAGAAACAGGAATGGGCTGTGCGAGAGTTAACACCAAAAGGGAGAGCAGCAAAAAAGCTCAGCTACTTCAAAAGCCTCTGGAAGCCTTCTGAACATCTCCTACCAGTAATCTAATAGAAAATTATAGGAATTACCTCCAGTAATGGGTTGATCTTGGCTTTGACATTGCTTTTAGCCCCAAGCTCCCTATTAAGTAGGCCAGAGCCCACAGGAGAGCTCTTCAGAGACTTGTTTAATAAAGCAGCCCCAATGTATTTTTTTTTTGTCTCTAGGTTTTGGTGTCCTCAGCATCATCAGCCCACATTCCTGGGGAGGGCTGGGGGGTCTGTGGGCAGCTGAGGAGCCTGGCTTTGTGTTCCCTTCCCACAGTGGAATTTGGGTCCTTTGGGGTACCTACATGGCTTGTACAAGGTGGGGGAAACGGAGGGTTGAAAGGAAATCGAAGCTCCTGGAGGGATGGGAGTGGACTCTGCTCTTGCTTTCATTGGAGATGGGCTTCGGAGGAGAAAGGCAAGGGCAATGCTCAAAGGTCTCTGAGTGCTGGGGGGGAAATCATCTTCCAAACTCTCCAACCTACCCAGAGGGTTCTGTAGCTGGAGGAGGAGCCGTGTGGGGCCAGAGATGGGCGAGCAGCAGAAGCCCCAGCGAGCCAGTGCACCGGGGCAACGACCTACTGCAAGCAAAGAGAACAGGATGCTCCACCAGCAGCCCAAATCAGCTCTCCTTACCAGCCCAGAAAAACCGCAAACACCCAAAACCCCACCTCCAGAGCGTTGCCCTGCTTCTGAGCCTGGTGCCTTTGTGTGCTGAACCTATCTCTGCAGCTCACAGCGCTCACCCAGGGGTTTTTCTGGGGCGTCCCTGCCTCCCTGCCGGCAGACCTCGCAGGGCAGGTTCAGTGACTTTCCGCGGGGCCCTCAAGAATCCCATTTTGCTTTTAGATTTGCTGCCTCCAGGCAAGATGCAGCAAGTTCTGCTGCCCGTGGTGCCGCCTTGTCTGCGCAGTGGGCTCAGGAGGAACGAGGAGGAGAAAAAAACCCCAAATGTCTCTGGATGAAGGATGCTGTTGTGTGGCATGAGCAAATGAAGAGGGGAACTGGGGTGGGATTTCCCCGCGCCCGCAGGCTGGCAGTGGCTGGAGCAGAGCTGGGGAGGGGAGAGGAGGGGCTGCACCCTCAGCTTTAGTTTCCTCCTTTTCCAGGCTCGACTTGCACAAGAGTTTATTTTCGGCTCTGTTCCTTGCGAGCAGAAGGGAGCAGGAACTCTCCAGCCCCGCATCCCGCTCCCGGCACCATCCACCTTCCCCGCGGGGAGCTTTTGGCAGGAGCTACCCAACTCGTTTCTCTCTTTACTGCTGCCAGCGATAAACAGCAGCGGGAGCCTTTTAATTAACATCCTCACATTCGAGGCAACATGCTATTTTCATTAAAATCAATATACAGGCTCTGCCTAGGCTTCTTCTTTTTTTTTTTTTTCCTTTCCCCTTGTGCCTTCTATTTAAAGCTAACCAAACCCTGCTCCTGGCATCTGGATCCCATACTTCCTCCACGCGATGCTCCACCGCTGGGGCCGCACCTGAGCAGGCTCGGCTTGCCGGAGAAGGATATTCCGCTACGAAAGGCAGCGGCAGGTCGGATGCCTTCAGGGATGCTTCTCCCTGGGTGAGGAAGGTGTTATTTCAGAGAGAACAGCTGGTGAGCAATGGAGCACAGCATCCCTTGTAGCATCCCACCATGGAATGCATCCCTTCCTGCCCCACATGGACCTTCCTGTCTGGGGTGGGCATGCTAGAGCAGCTCTGAACTCAGATGGAAGTGACTCTTCCCTTCTAACATGAGTGTTGTTCAGTTAGGTTGGCTGAGCCAGGCCAGGCCTGGATCTGCAGGAGTTTGGGATCTGGGCTGAATGAGTGTTTGAAATAGAAAGTCATCCCACAAAAAAGCAGGGATGGGGTTGCTGCCTTGGTGAGAGGTGGGTTCCAGGTTGCCAGGCTGGGTGTAGGGGGGGGCAAATGGGTGCCTGTAGGAGCAGAGGATGCATGAGCACAGGGCTGTGCATGGGCATGGAGGTGCTCATGGTTGCATGGGTAGTAGCACAGGGCTGGGAGCTCTCCTCTGCAAAGCAGCCAAAGGGCAGAGAAGGTTTTATCCCCCAACAAGGCAAGCAGCACCGCTCATCTCATCTCCCTCCAGTGTGCTCACAGCATGTTTCCCAGCATTACATCCCCAGTGTGATCTGGCAGGGCACAAAGCAGCCTCAGTCCCCTCTCTTTCCCACCAGCCATTCTTCATTCCTTTTCTCCCCATACTAAAGCCAGCCTTTCCACACAAAGCCCCAGTTTGTCCTCAGCACTCCCTGGTGCAGAAGCACTGCTGTCCTTCCCTACAGGCAAGAGGCCAAAGCACCATGTGGAGAGCTTTCCCTTGTTGAGATTTGCACCATGCTAGGAGGTTTCCCACAGCCACACAGCAAACCCTCAGCCCCCTCTGAGCCACACCACTCCCATCCCCTCTCCGGCTCAGCCCCAACCTCTGCCTCATCCCTACCTGATCCAGTATTCCAGAGAGAGATGTCTGTGCTGCAGAGGCTTTGGCAGGGACTCACATCCCGACCACTTTTCCAGGAGAGCTGGTGAATGGGATGTTTGTCTCCTAGTTCTTTGCAGTTTCCCCAGACAGGTTTCTTCTCAGGGAGTGGCTGGGAGTTTGTGTGCCCCAGCCTGGGAGCCAGCTCAAAGGGATCCAGTTCCCAGGGACAAAATCAATCCATTAGTTGAAGATGATCCATGTGCATCCCTTGGACTTGACCCAGCACAGAATTTTCTGCCCATTTGGGGCTTTATTGCAAAGCTGTGGTGATTGCTGCAGGACCTCCAGGTGAAGGCATCCTTCCAGACCTCCTGAAAGGCTTACGGAGCTGCTCTGTTTAGTGGCTGGGAAAAGCCCCTGTCCCTTGTCCCTTGCTGCTGGTGGGCACACATCTCACTGCCCCTTTCAGTAGGCACCTTCCCAGGAGTGTTGATTGCCTCAGTTTGCCTTCAACAGGTCTGATGTCTTTGAAAAAGGTGTCCCAGAGCCTACCCTAGGTTACAGGCCAAACTTGAGCATGTGGGAGCTCATTCTGCCTTTGGTTTGATATTTTACCCAAACCAAATCTTCGGAGTCCTCCAAACCCCTGGTAACTGGAGATGGCAGCTAAGTGCCGTGCTCCAAAGCCTGGCTGGCCACCAAGTCCAGACAGCTCCTGCAGAAACATGTCCTCCTGTGGCCAGGGCACTGCTATACCCAACACCCTGAGCTGCCATCAGTGATGGAGAAGAGGAAAATCCAGTTGTTGGTCACTGAGTAGCTCAAAGAAATGAATTTTTAGGAAGTGCACCTACTCCCTTCACAGCCTCAGCCAGCAGCCACTGCCCACACAGGTGATGATGTGAGAAGGGAACCATACTTACTAGCTTGGATTTAAACCAAGTGATCAGAGAATCACGAAGGTCAGAAGAGGCCTCTAAGATGATCAAGTTCAACCATCTACCTATCAGCACCATGCCACTAAACCATGGCCCTAAGTAGAACATATAGATGTTTCTTCAACCCCTCCAGGGATGGTGACTCCACCACCTCCCTGGGCAGCCTGGGCCAAGACTTAACAACCCTTGCAGGGAAGAAATTCCTCCTGACATCCAATCTAAACCTCCCATGGTGCAACTTGAGGCCATTTCCTCTTGACCTCTCCCTGTTAACCCAGGAGAAGAGACCTACTCCCATCTCACTCCAAACTCCTTTCAGGGAGCTGTAGAGAGTGATAAAGTCTCCCCTGTGCTTCCTCTTCTCCACACTAACCAACCCCAGTTCCTTCAGCTGCTCCTCATCAGACTCCTCCAGACCCTCACTAGCTTTGTTGCCCTTCACCTGCATGTAGAAACAGCAATCCCAGGATGATCTGGTGCCCCCTAAAAAACCATCCAGCTAAAATCCAAGTCCTGGAGAGCCTGGCATGCAGAAGGGACCCAAAGGGCAGCCACATGGCCTAGTTCTGAGCCTCACAGCTATAAACCCCCCAGTGCTGGTGACTTCTTGGCCAGGCTTCTCTTGAGCAAGAAGTGTCTGAAGTGGGATTTCGTGCTGTGCTATTGTCCCTTAAAATCCACCACCCTGCCTTAGTCTGGAGTCTCCCAGGCAGGGATTTCTGAACCCTGCCAGCCATGCTCCCTGCTTCCCCGCTCGGGGATGAGTGAAGGGAAGGGGGATGTCTCCTGGAGCAGCCAACTGCAATGGATGTGCCTGTTCAAAACAAGGTCTGGAGTTGATTAGAGCAGCAATCCTCAGATTGGGAATCAGGCACTTCTGAGGGATCACACAAAGGCTCTTGGCAGGGGTGTGGGCTGGCCCCAGCGCGCTCGCTTCACCGCCCAACTTATTAGAGGATCCAGATGTGCTCAAAGGCTCCTCCACAGTGCTGTCAGCCTTGAGGGCAAGCTGGGGGCCTGCAGAGCCTCCTGCTCCCTTTTGGAACCTCCCTGCTGCATTCCCTCCTGCCCGAGCCCTGGGGGAAAGGCAGCAGGAGCTGAGGAAGCAGCACCTCAGGAGCAAATGCTGCTTTGAGTGGAGACAGTCTTCAAACCAGGCTTAAAGTTAAGCTCATGCTTGAATGTGTGGTGGCTGCTGGTGGAGGAGGGGATGATGCCTTGCCTGGCTGCACCCCACTAGAGGGCTTAATTGAATTATGGCAATTAAGGGACATGAATGCTGCCACTCCCTGTGGTCCCAAGCTCCGTTCTTAGTCTGGGTGATGGGAATACCAGCTCCTTCCCAGCAGAAATCCCTTATTTTTATGGGCTACTGTGCAAGATGGTTTGGTTTGCAGAAGCTTGGCTATGCCAAGCAGCCCTGGAGTCCCCTCCAGAAGAAAGATGGGATGGCATTCTTTAGGAAAAAAAAATCATAGAATCATTATGGTTGGAAAGACCTCTAAGATCATCAAGTCCCACCATCAAATCATCAAGTCCAATCGAGTCTCCTCGGGCCCAGGGCTCTACTTCTCCTTCCATCCCCAGCAATAACCCTGAGTGGGCTGCCAGGTCATCATGAGCCTAATGATGCTTGTGTAACGAGGGCTGAACACGTCCTGTCCTTGTCAACAGGTTAAGTCAGGAGAAATTGAGTGATGTTGGCAAAGAGCTGCTGGTGAGTAGAGAGGCCTGTTGGACCCTTCCAAACCAAACACATGTGATGGATTAAAAATAAAAATGCTATTAAATTCCTTCAGGATGTGAAATGTAACAAAAGGGCTGTTGTGCACCAAAAGGAAGGGAAACGCCGGAGCTGGGGCTGGGAGCTCCCTGAGGCAGGCAGTTTTTCGGGAAGGACCACCTTGGATTGATTTTATCCCAATATTTTTGGCCTTTTGTGTGCAGGTTTTGTTCATTCATGGAGCTTCTCTTTTCGGATTCCTTCTGCCCAGCCTGGGCAGCCAGGCTCCCAAATGAGAGGTCAGGCTGGGAGGGAGGGGGTTGTGTTGGAAAGCAGAGCTCTCCCTCCCCTGCCCAGGAAAGCCATGACCTTTCCCAGCAAGCAGAAACAAAAACCCGACAAATACCAGAAAGTTTCAAAATCACCAGGGCAAAACCCCAGAGCATCGCCCGGGAGCGGAAAAGCCCTTTCCAGAGTGATGCTGGAAGCTTTTCAGCTTGGATTCCCAAATGCTTGGGTCCAAAGAGTTACTTTATTTCCCATTTTTTTCTTAACTCCCCCAAGAGGAAAATTTTAACTCAAGCAGAGCTGCCTGTTGTGCAAGAGCCTTGCCAACCATCACTGCTTGGGAAGCAGGATGGAGATAAGGCATCGCTGCCCTGGCAATCACTCTCTGCCCACCTTCCTCCCTCCCCCCTGGGCTGCTTTCTGCCCTTTGCTGCTCTGCACCCAGCTTCTATAATCCACAGTTCTCCTGCTGGCTGGCTGAGAGGAGAGTGCCAAGCTGGAGGAGGGCCCAGAGCCCTGGCCCACCACAGCTAATGCAATATTTACTGCTGCGGAGCAGCGCTGGGAGCTGCCGAGAATGAGCTGCTTTGTGCGGGGTGGCTGTGGGGAGGGTGAGGGTCCCCTCCTCACCCTGCCTGCTGGTGGCATCTGGGGTGAAACCAATGTTTTCCGGGGCTGGGTGGACCTCAGGTGTGAGCTGGACGTGGTCTGTAGGTCAGGCAGGGCCTCAGACGTGCACATGAGAGCATCAGTGTGTCCTAAAGGACTCCCCATGGCACTCCAGGGTCATTTGGGGACAAAGGGACATTTGGGGACATCTCCCACCTCTCTGGGCAACCTGGGCCAGTGTCTCACCACCCTCAGGGGAAAACATTTCTTCTTCTCTAGTCTAAATCTCCTTTGTTTGGTTTTAAACCATAGGAAGGTCATCCCTCCACGGCATCTCTGGGGCAGGAGGTGTGCAGGGCATGCAAGACCTTTGGAGGCAGCAGGGCTGTCTGCACCCTTGCTATGGGATGGCTGTGTTGGGCTTCCCGTACCCACCACTTCACCAGCTGCTTAGTGACAAACCTAGGTGAGGAACAAAGGTGGCTGCTGTAGGCAGCCCAGCCTCCACCCATGCTCTGTGGTCCGTGGCTAGAATTCACAGAATCACAGAATGGTTTGGGTTTNACAGCTGCTAGCTCTGCCCGGGCTAAGAGGGCAGTTTAAGCACAGGCAGGGGATTCATTTCCCAGATGATGAGCAGCACATTCATAATGAAATCTTGCCTCCAAGCCCCAGCTCCCAGCCCTGTTGGCCAGCAGGGCAGGCTGCCTGCTCCAGCCCTTCCCGGTACTCCTGCCACGGGTGGGGAGGGGAAGGGCTTCTCCGGCTCCAGTCCATTCCGTATTAAAAACGGGAAATCGCTTTTCTATCGATTGCCATTTCTCTTCACGCCTTCTCGCAAGTGCTCATTAAATTTTCATCCAATTATCCCGGGCCAGGGTGTATTTTTTGTTCCCAGCCATCCCTTTCCGAGGGAGGAGGCAGTAAGGGAGGCACCCACCCCTCCCGCGGAAGCCAGGCATCCCGCGGGCCGCTAATGCAATCGACCACAGGCAAGTCTGGAGAGAGGAGGAGGAGGAGGAGGAGGGTAGCAGGGTCTCAAATGGTCTAATGACCTGTCTGCTGATGGAGCAGAGCAGGAGAAGCTCTCCCTGTGCCATTAACATTCGATATGGCAGAGCTGAAGGTAGCAGGCAGAGGAAAACAACATCATTAAGCAGGACACTCTGAAGCTGGAAGGAGAGACACATCTGTATTCTGACAGGAGATTAGCTAGGCAGCAATATAATAATAATGATCATAAATCATTATCACTTGGCACTGCTGGCTGTGCTGGGACCCAGGGGGGTGACTCTGGGTGAGTGAAAAGGACGAGTGGTAGACAGAAGCCTCAGGGAGAAGAAGATAGGTTTGCAAGTCCTGGCATGCTCCTGCCTCAGTTTCCCCAGCTGCAAAGGCATGCAGAGAGATAGCTGGTGCTGCAGAGAGCTGGCTGCTCAGCTGGGTATCACTGAGCCGCCTTAATGCATTTCCATTGGTTCTTCTCTGCCTAGGCTAGAGTGGTACCTTGTCCACCCAACACCATCAGCTGCAGCCTGAGTTCAGCTCTTGCTGTCATGGCCATCCCTAATTCTCCCAGCTCTTCCCATCTCCAAACTAGAGATACTAAGTCTGGATTTGCCTTTGCTCTGCCTGAAGGGACTTTTTCCCTGTGGGAGCATCCTGCTTGGTGCAGAAACCCTGAGGACTGCCCTGTCTTCCCTCAGTCCTTCACACAGGAACAGGAGGGACAGTGCCAGACCCAGACCTTGTCTGAGACTCAGGGTGGCCTTGTTCTTGGATCCTACTCAGATTTTCATGTTCAGACTCAGGACAGCCTTTGTTGTAAGGCTGATGACAACAGCTCATCCATCTGCCACCCTGACAAGCTCAGCCACTAGCCAAAATACATTCCGGATTTGGCTCCAAATACCACGTGCTTGACCCATCTCTGAAGACCATACTTTGCAGATAGACCTATCACAGAATCATTAAGGTTGGAAAAGACCTCAAAGATCATCAAGTCCAACCATCTACCTATCACCACCATGTCTCCATGTTTTTTGAACACCTGTAGCATGTTACCAGGGATAATGTCTGGGTGGCACAGTTGTGTGCATCATTTGCTAGTGTGTGAGCAAGCGTTCAGTGTCAGGGAGATACTTGCTGTTATCACTGCAAGAGCCTTGCCAGTCAAGGAGAGCTGGGCTCTGCCATCATCTCTCCAGCATGTCTGAGTGGTTAGGTGCCAGGTCAGGAGCCTGGCTGCACAAACCCAGCCCTTATCTGGGTTTCAAGGCAGCCTTTGATCAAGAACCACAAGGCAGACTGTGGCAGCTGGAAGGGATCAGGCATCAAGGTAGTGAAGAAAGACTTGGCTCTGAAGCAAAAGGATCTCATGTCCATGCTGATGGGTCTGGCTCCTGCTCAATGTGGGATGGGAATGCTCCCTCCTCTTCTGGAGTTGTATTTTGCTGCATGTATTCCCTTGGATGTGCCTCCTACGAGGAACTGGCTTGTCTCCAGCATTGCACTGGTTTGTACTGGATGTAATTTAAACCTAGTTGGGATGTGGAGGAAGGAGTGTCCTGCATCCTGCAAGGGTGAGATGCTGCCCCACTGCATGGCCAAAGCTGCTGAAGGGTCTGGAGCACAAGTGCTGTCAGAAGCAGCTGAGGGCACTGGGGTTGGTTAGGCTGGAGAAAAGGAGACTCAGGGGAGACCTTCTTGCTCTTTACAACTCTCTGAATGGAGGTTGGAGTGAGATGTGGGTAGGTCTCTTCTCCCAAGGAACAAATGATAGGACAAAAGGAAACAGCCTCAAGTTGTGTCAGGGAAGGTTAAGGTTGGACATTATGAGAAACATCTTCCCCAAAAGGCTGTCAAGGTCTGGCCCAGGCTGCCCAGGGCAGTGGTGGAGTCACCAGCTCTGAAGGGGTTGAAAAGCCATGGAGATGTGGTGCTGAGGGACATGGCTTAGTGGTGACCTGGCAGTGTTGGTTAATGGCTGGACTTGATGGCCTTTAAGGTGTCTTCCAACCAAAACAATTTGATGATTCTCTGTCTACCATCCACACAGCTCAGCCTGCCCTTTGCCATCTCCCTGGGCCATCCCAGGTACCCTCATGGCCAACATGGGCCTGTGAAAGGCAGGAGGAGATTCAGAAACTCAGGATGTGCTCCAAGCAGACAAAGGTATTAGCTGGAGCAGTAAGAGCTCTTCCTGAGTGCTTGTGGTGAGCTCCATTAGGGCCTCATGCTGGGGCTCAGCACCTTTGGTGCTGTGCAGCTGGGCAGAAGCACTCCTTAACACCAGGCTGCAGCTGTCTTTTTTAATGCAATTATTCCACAATAAACCTGAAATGGAATATAATTAAGAAAGGAGGGGCAGGAGACTGTGCAGTCCTCTTTGGGAGCTGGAATGGGTGGGTTGTGCTGGTGTTACTGGAAGCTGGACACAGCCCCAACCACCAGGGCTGTTGGCCATGGAGCATCCTCTTCCTTGACCTTAAAAATGAGAGTAAGGAGGAGGGGTTTGGGTTTGGGGTTTTTTTTTCCCCCCTTTTATCTTGAAAAATAATTAAGCTGAAAATTGTTTTGAAAGCTTTAAAGCAAACTTCTGAAGAGCCTGATCAAAGCAGCAGCATCTGCCTCTGAGGTACCCCCTCGCCCTGGGTTATGGGGCTCTGCTGTTGTCCCCAGATAACCTACCCCAAGACAGAGGGATCCCAGTCCAGGATGCAGGGATGGACAGGGATGCTCCTTGCTGATGGCTGGAAGGATCTTCATACCCAACAGGGAGTGTGCAGCAACTCTGAAACTCAAGGTGCATGCAGTCCTTCACTCAGACTCCTGTAGGCAAAAGGTTAATTTAAGGTGCTGATCAAATGCAAGCAGTGTCAGGGGCTGAAGGACGAAGGAGTGTCAGATCCTTAGGGATGGGTGTAGGGAACACTCCCAGACTTCCTCTTTGCCTTTAGAGCTTTCACTAGCTGGAAGGACCAACAGAGCCCTTGACCCATGGCTGGCTCTGTTCTCCTGTCCCAAGACAGAGATCCCCTGGACAGACATCCTCCAGACAGACATCCCCCAGACAGACAGCTCAACCATTTCTGAGAACTCTTAGCCATGGAAAAAAAACCCCAAACCCCAAGCTCCCAGCCCTCCAAGTGACTCACAGGGGAGAGAATTGCCCACACCACTGATTTTTCTTCTTACTTCTGCCTACAGAAACCACCATCTCCAGTGCCTGGCACTGAGACACCACTGCTGTCCCCATTCCCCTTCCTTTTGCCTGCCTTGTTCCCTCCTGGGGGGGTTTCTCCCACTGTCAGAGCCCTCAGCAGGGCTGGGGAGGAGCTACCCTGCTTTGAGGACTCTCCAGTGCCTAGGAAGGCTTGTGCTCCTGATCAAAGTCCCTCCCTTGACCCCAGCCAAGGATTTCATGCAACTTGCAGGAGCATAACCACCCCCAGGGCCTGATCCTGTACCCTGGAGGCTGATACCTTGGGCAGAAATCAGGGCAAGACCCACAAGTGCCACACACATCCCTCCCCACGAAGGCACCAGCCTCACTTTCTGCAGGAAAATAAAAAGGCTTTCCAAGCAACCCTGAGCTCCCAAGCCAATCTCTGCCCAAGAAGAGCCTGGCCAGGGCACCCTCAGCAGCTCCCAGAGCCCAGCTCCAACCCCACCACCTTCTAAAAGCTCAAAGCTTTGCTGAATCAGATCTAGAGCAGGCCTGGAAATTCCTTTGGCATGAGCTGAGCTGGGGATTTCAAACCACATCTAGCTTTTTCCTTACAATGCTTGTGCTTTTTTTCTTTATAAATATATATATATTGACTTGAGGAGGGTGGGGGTTTTGCTGCTTTCCCAGCCTGTGGGTTTTGCTCAGCTCCCTATCCTGCTGCTGCTCAGCATCCCCATGCTAAAAGCTTTTGCCTTCCTGCTGCTGGCTCATTAATGCAGCTCAATTAATGCTTACTCCTCTCTTGTCCAAAGGGATTGGATTTCCAGACCCTTCTCACTCAGCAGGCTGAGTGAGCCCTGCTGCATGCACAGCCCTAGCCAGAGCCAGGATTGTGACTCCTCTTTGGGGTTAGAAGTGTTTTGATGGAGATTTTTCCTCTCTCAGCCCTAGGGAGGGAGGATTTATTGTGGGACACTGCTGCAGAAGGACAGGATGGGGACAAAGAGACACAGGAGCTTCCTCTTGGCTTTATTACATCACCTATAGAGCACCTTTAAACATATATCCTGGTGAAGTGAAGGACACAGGCTGGGTCACTCCACAACCTTCACCCTCTTGCACAGCATGAGACCCTCCCCGTGCTGCCCCTGGGGCATGAAGCAGCTCTGAAACACCCAGAGATGGAAACTGGGCAGGCAGGAGGAGTTCTTCCAGAGTGGGATTAGGAGAAAATGATTCCCATGAGCCCTAGTCTACCATGGCTGGGCAGGGATTGTCCTCCTGCACTGGGCACTGGGGAGGCTACAGCTCAAATCCTGGGCTCAGTTCTGGGCTCCTCATTCCAGGAAGGACATTGAGGTGCTGGAGTGTGTCCAGAGAAGGGCAAGGAAGCTGGGGAAGGGTCTAGAGCACAAGTGTGCTGAGGAGCAGCTGAGGGAGCTGGGGTTGGTTAGTCTGGAGAAGAGGAGGCTCAGGGGAGACCTTGCTCTCTCCAACTCCCTGAAAGGAGGTTGGAGTGAGGGGAAGGTTGGTCTCTTCTCCCAAGAAACAAGTGATAGGACAAGAGGAAATAGACTCAAGTTGTTCCAGGGAAAGTTTAGGTTGGACATTAGGAAAAACATCTTCCTAAAAAGGTTGTCCAGACCTGTCCCAGGCTGCCCAGGGCAGTGGTGCAGTCACCATCCCTGGAGAGGTTGAAAAGCCATGGAGATGTGGTGCTGAGGGACATGGCTTAGTGGTGAGCTGGCAGTGCTGGTTGTTGGCTGGACTTGATGACCTCTAAGGTTTCTTCCAACCAAAACAATTCTATCATTCCAAGATTTGCTTCACCAACACAAAGGTTTCCTGGTTGGGACAGGTTGGAGGCTGGCAAGGTGGGAGGCAAGGATGGAGCTGAGTCCCCTCTATCCATAGGGATGCTGGGCACTTCCCTCTGGCTGCTGGGCAGGGCAGTGAGTGGCTGTGCTCCCTGTGGAAGGAAAAGAACCCCCAAAGGGCTTTCTTTGGGAGAATGGGTTACAATGACCTGTTTAGGGTTAGAATTACTTCCTACCCTCCCTTACAGCCCTGCCCCAGCTCAGTGCTAAAGAAAGCATCTCCCCCCTAGCCCATGCATGGGCTAAAAAGTGCCTGGAGGTCTCCAGCCCAAATATTTACCATCCAGCGTGTGACCACTTTCCTGGTAGCAAATTCCTTTCCAAATCTCCCCTGCAATTTGTGGTGGGCAAACCTTGTTGGAGTTTGAGGATTTAGCACATTCTTCTTTTGGCCACATCATTTTTCACAGGGAGGTGCTTGGGGCCAGCCAGGGCTGAGTTTTGTGTGGTCTGACCACCCCCAGAATACAGCATCCCACACCCCATCCCACCAGAGGCATCCCAGCACCCATTCCACCCAGTCCCTGGCAGCAGGAGGCTACTGGACCTCCCCACCAAGGGCTCCATCCCCACACCCTGTCCCCTCCATCCTGTGCCCCTGCTGAGGCTCAAGGTTGTTTGGGTTTTTTGGTTGTTCTTTCTTATGTGGTTTGTGGGCATGTGGTGGAAGGTAGGTTCTGGAGAGGTTTGTTCTCTTGCCAGCCTGAATTATTAATCTAACCAGGCTTCTTTCTTTCTGTTTGTCTTCATTTTTTCCCCCCTGTCAATTTTATTTTAGGCCCAGGCAAAGTCACAGGACCCATGGGTGCCTGTGTGCCAACAAGCAGCAGCCCTGTGCCTCTGCCCTGCTGGGACCTAGAGAGTTCTGCTGGAAGAGAAGGTTGAAGGGTGAACTGAAGCCTCCTCCTGCAAGAGGAGATGTTGCCCATGTGCCAGAGGAGATGAGCACACAGGGCTGGGCTTACCATCCTCACCTGCAGCCTCCATTAGCACCTCAAGCCATCCCCAGCTTCCCAGGGCAGGTCACAGAGAATCATGGAATGGTTTGGGTCAGAAGGAACCTTTCAAGGTCACCTAGTCCAACTCCCCTGCACTCAGCAGGGACATCTCTAGCTAGAGCAGAGTGCTCACAGCCCCAAACAACCTCACCTGGAATGGTTGCAGGGATGGGACATCCCCCACCTCTCTGGGCAACCTGGGCCTGGGTCTCACTACCCTCAGGGCAAAACATTTCTTCCTTCTCTCTAGTCTCAATCTAGCAGGGGCTGCAGACCCCCTGGTGTCCATCTGTCCCTTATCCAGCCGCAGAATAGCTGCTCTTGCCCAGATGAGCTCCCCACTCAGTGTGGGAAGCTGGTGGCTGTGGAGGTGGCAAGCATAGCCTCTGTGCTCTGGCTGAGGAGGCTGCCCACGGGCCCAGCTGCCAGCAGAGCCCAGCAGCAGGCTCCCTGTTCCCAGCCTCAAGTATCTGTCTGCTCCACTCTGGCCACAAAGCCTCCCCAGGACTAGAAAGAGGGAAAATGCCATGTTCCCATCCGCAGATCTGGCAGGGATAAATCCCCCTGGAGGGCATGGCTGGAGATGCTGGAGCCGATAGCACGGCGGGAGTGCCCTTGTCTCCTGGAAACTCCCTCCCCACCCTGCTCGGGGTGGCAGAGGGCCAGGCTGACCCCATAAAAACCCCAGGGAGGATTGCTCCATAGGCAAAAATCATCTTGGATTAAGTGTGGGAGGAAGAGCAGAGCAGTGATGCGTATGAGGTGGCCACTCGTGTAGTGAGAGGCTTTGGCCTCAGCTGCTGGGGAGGGCAGCCAGGCTGCAATGGCATCCCTCTGCTCTAGAAGGGGCAGAGGGGATGCTGGGGACAGCCAAATCCCAGGAGACTGCCAGTAGGGAGTGATGTGGTGGCTCCCAGCCCCCTGTGGGATGATGCTGAGTGGAAGGACAGCTGGCTTTTGTAGGCCATGAGATGAAAGCTGAGAGGAGCCCAGGAAGGAGGGGAAAAAACCTCTAAACCACGTGCTATATTTCATAACAGGAGATGTGAGACTTTAATGGGCTCTGAGATAGCAAAGAGGACAGGAAGCCCAAACCTGTCCGTGGCACATCAAGGCCAACAGCAACACACAATACCATCCCCATGCTTCCTTTGCCTGGGGTACCTCCCGAGGACAGACTCTGCTCACCCACAGAGCCCCAGCTCAGCTCCCTGACTCAAATCCACAGCACTGCCAGAGATCCTGACCTCAGGAGATGTGACAGCATGGTCAGCTAGGTTGGAAATAAAAAGTGATGCTGCCTGAGGCCAGTCTCTTGTGGAGGGATGAGCTGGGAGAGCACCCCAGAAACGTGGAGCCAGCAGGTACATCCCTCTGAGTTGTGGCCAGTGCTGTATTTCTCTTCCATTGCAATGCTGAGCAGTAAATCCTAGCCAGAGGATCTCCCCAAGGCACCAAGGAACAGCCACTGCCAAGATTTATGGCTCAGAGGCAGCAGAGCTATGCCATAAATATCAAAGGTGTGCAGCAGAGCTGGCCCTTGCACTTCCCCAAGGGGAAGCTTGTCCCCTTGCCTGTCCTCTCCTCCAGCCTGATTTTCTCTCTCTTTTTGGTTTTGCAGCCAGTGCTGTTCATTGCTGGTAAAACATCCTCATCTCTGGAAGGAGCTGGTGCCTGTTCCCAGCAGCACTGAGGATGGCTAAGAACCACCATGACTCACACCAGTAGCTTCAGGAATAAGAGGGAGCTGAGATTTAGGGTTGGTCATGTCTGGAAGCCCTCTGCTCTGCAACAGCAACCTCTCCTCACCCAACCACCCAGGCTGTGCCAGGCAAGGTCAGTCTCTCCTGAGGTTTAACCCTCTCAGCTCCTTCCCACAGGTTTAACCCTCCCCATCCACCCCTAGTAAGACCAAAGCCTGAGGCTGCTCTTGCCTCCTGTTGAAGGCCTGAAAAGATAATTTCAGCTGGATTAGCTCTTATCCAGTGAACAAATCTGCAGCAGTCCCAACTTGCCTGCCAAGTGACACTGATGGTGGCCACTTGGGCTCTGCTGGAGGTGAGTACAGGTCTCAGCTGGGTGTGCCAGCCCACAATGGGATGCAGGCTGGTGGGCTATGAACACGCTGGGGTTTCTTTGTGGGTAGGGAAAAAAATGAGCATCTGTACTTCTGAACAGTATCCAAGGAATCAGAGAACGTTGTCAATGGGCTGGAGAAGGGAAGGGAAAGGTCTCCTGGGAGGACTGACCTGGACATATGATCCCATGGCAGTGATTATACCTCAGAGGTGACAGCCACTGCAGTACTATTGGGGCATCTATGGCCATTGAGCCAACAGCATGGAGAGAGTTATTCCAGATAGGAAAGGGTTCCTCCTGAGGACAACATGCAGCCAAACCCCACTGAGGTCACCATGACAAAGCTGCTTCTGTCTGAAGGCTGCACGTGAAGAAGGGCAGTGCTGGAGTCACCATCCCTGGAGGGGTTGAAAAGCCATGGAGGTGTGGTGCTGAGGGACATGGCTTAGTGGTGACCTGGCAGTGCTGGTTAATGCTTGGGCTTGAAGACCTTAAAGATCTCTGCCAACCAAAATGATTTGATGATTCTAAGGAGGTCAACAAAGATATGGAAGAGTTCCCAAGGGAGATGGGCAGGCAGGGCTGCCTGCTTCCACTGCAGGGGCCTGGAGAGACACTCCTTCTGCATTTGCAGGCACTTGTTTACCTCCAGTGCTAAAAATCTTCTTGAGGTGGAAGCGCAGCAGAATTCCACTTCCAAACAAACAACCAAGCAAGCAAGCAAACAACGACAAGTCTCATCCCTTTCCGTGCCCAGGTGAGAGGACACATCCCTAGGGACAGCGACAGGCTCGGCTCACGCAGCCCTGGCATGGCTGCATTGCGGCGCCCTCTGGCGGCTGCGCGGGGCAGTGCAGGGCAGGGTCTGCAGTCCCGGGGAGTCTGCGCTGCTGGGCGCTGAGCTCTGCTCGGGGCTCTCCTGGGGTACTGACACGGATCAGCGATGGGCTGGGCACTCGACAAGTGACAGATGCTCTCTGTGAACCCCTCTGCCTTCCCAAAGGGAAGAGAAAGGGACTACAGGAGAGAGACTGATGGGTTGGGAAAGAAAACTCAACAGTTTGAATGAAAATAATAACAATAAAATGAAATACAGACAAAGAGATCCAAACCCAACCCCTGATGGCAATGACATCACTGTCACCACTGATGCTGTGGCAGAAGTGCCAGACTGGACTTAGTGATAGACAGGAACTGGATTCAGGAGCTGGATTTGGGAACTGGGTTCAGGAACACATGGATCAGGAAGGCAGAACAGAGTCCTCCTCAGACACTGACCACAGAAGAAGAGCTTGACCCTTGTGATCTCTCAGTTTTATCCTGCCTATGCCATCCATGGGCTGGAATCCCTTGTTGGTTACTTCAGGGTCACCTCTCCTGTGCCCTCTCCTCCCTGCAGCTGCCACCTCTGACTCCCTGCACCCCAGGGTGGGACACAAGATGGAGCAGTGCCCTTGCTCTGCACCCCAACCTTGGGGCTAACTCTAACCATGGAGTGTTGTCCCTGCTAGCAGCAGACACTTGTCAGTGAGAACATGGTGTCAGCTGCAGGAAGCTCAAACTAGGACACTTAGTCCCATTTTAAGAGGTCTGATTCTCCAACACGGGGCTGAGGCTTAGAAGCACCCAGCAAAGACTTGGTGGAGGCTCAAAGTTGTACAACACAGGCCAATTAGAACACTCTTCTTGCAAGATGCAGAGTGAAACTTTGCACCATTTGGAAGCAAAACATTGCCTCCCCTCTATCCCAACAGTTTAGTCCTTGTTTTCCTGTATTCTATCCCAAATCTGGATTTAATGCACATGCTGCTGTGTCTCAGTATTTTACAGAGTCAGAGAATCCCAGCATGGTTTGGGTTGGAAGTGACCTCTGGGAATCATCCAGTCCAAGCCCCCTGCTCCAGCAGGCTCACCCACAGCAGCTTGCCCAGCATCACCNGGCCCCAGGACTCCAGTACTCCACAGGGTTACACATCAGCATGTCTGCTGGCATGTCTTCAGCCACCTGAGGGCAGTGATAACAGCAGAGGGCTTTGCCCACTGATCCCATCTGGGAACCTTCCTTGGCCAAGCCCCTTCAGAGAAAACCACCATAGGGCTTGGCACCAACCCCCCAGACTCCAGCCCAAACCTCCTCCTCCTCCCAGTGATTTCTGCATGGGCCCTTGGCTCTATGATTGCAAACATCCTCCTAGTGCCAAGCCTGGAGCCAGGGATGGAAATAAAACACATCCCAGGGGAGAACACTCCATGGAGGGAGATTTTCCCAGCCTCCTTCCAGCTTTGGCATTGGAAGCTGTCTGGGTGCAGCAGTGGGGAGCACATCAGAGGCACCAAGGCAAGTTCCTCTCTGTTCCCTAGTTCAGCTCTGCTCTGTGCCTTTTCTCCTCAACTAGAAGTGGTGCTTGGGGTGCTGGATATCCTCCCAGCACCCAGCAGCTCCAGTGCTGCCCCAACACAATCAGATCCTCCTTTGTACAGAAAGGAATCACAGACAGGGCAGGTGGCAGCATGGGGTGAAGTCAGAGCAGTTAGAGAGAGCTGCACCATCCCTTCTCCCTCTCTCTTGGGAGGGCAGACAGGTTTGGGTTGGAAGGGACCTTTAAAGCTGGTGGACACAGCTCCATACATCAGGAATGCACAGCATGGGGGAGAAAAGGGAGCTAGACCCTGCTAGGTGGCTGTTGGGTGCCACAACACACAATCATAGAACCATGGACTTGTACAGGTTGGGAAATACATTTAAGATCATTGACTCCAACCACCAGGTCACCACCAAAGCTGTCTCTAAGCAACACATCTCCATGGCTTTTCAGCTTCCCTCTCAGGGATGGTGACTCCAGCACTGCCCTAGGCAGCCTGTTGCTCCTCGTGTCCAACCTAAACCTCCCCTGGCACAACTTGAGGCTGTTTCCTCTTGTCCTGCTGCTTGTTCCTTGGGAGAAGAGATCCACCCCCCCTGAGTGGTGACACACTCAGCCCATGGCCCAGCCAGGGTTGGAGATGGCTTGTAGGGCCACAGCTGAAGCAGGAGGGGATGGTGGAGAAGGATGTGCTCCTCAGGCCTCCTGGGACCCAGAGAAACCCCTCAGGAGGCAAACTGGGGCTTTGTTCCCTGTGCAAAGCCAAGCCCTAATGCTCAGACACCCAAAGCCTGGCTGCTGTGGGGAAATGACACAGTCCCCAGAGCTGCTCCAAGGAGCCAAGGAACCAGCCCTCATATGGTGTTGATTTAGTGCTCCAGTGGGAAGAATAGGAGAAAGGGAGGAAAACAACACCAGGGAAACCTCCAAGCCCAGGGAGGTTATGAAAGCTCTGTGTGCAGCACTCTGCTTCCAGCCCAAGCAGCAAGCAGCCTTCCTCCTGGTGCCTCTCCAGGGCTGCAAGCAGGGTGGATTGGGCAAACCAGGACCCAAGGCCCCAGGCTTAGGAAGAGGCACCTCTGGTGGAGCCCTCAAGCTCTGAGCACCTCAAGGCTGCTCTGTAGAACACTGGGGAAGGCAAAGGCAGGGAAAGCATCATTCAGGATGAGGCTGCTTGGCTTCTCCCCACCACAGTTCTCATGATGTTTTTGTTGTTTGAGGCACCTTCCAGAAGTGTGGACTAACAGCCCTTGGAAATCTTTGAAGATTTCCTGCTGTTTTCTAAAAATTGTGGGGTTTAAGATGCTGGCAGAGGTGATCTTGCTGGGGAATACTGCAGCCTGTGACCACCTTTTGTGTCCTAGGGCTACAAAACTAAACCTCACCTTGTAAGAAGACCCACAGCTGGTAAAAATGAAGCCAATTTACCATTTAAACCTCAACATCAGCTGTTAGCAAAGCAAATGCATCCCAGAGGTAAGCTCTGGGCTGTTCAAGCAAAGCAGGCTTCCTGACCCCAAATCTTTGTCCCATCAGAGTGTCTCTGTGCACCCCAAGGCCGTAGCTGCTGAGGTCTCTGGGCTTTAGCAGATAGCTACTTTTGGACTGAATTATTTCTTGCAATTGGACACAATCCCAAGTCTCCCTTGAACTGCTGGCTAGGGGTGTCCTGCTGCCTGGGGGAAATGCAGAGGACTTCAGCTGAGACCTTCCTGTGAGCTGAAGCCAACTTAGATATCTGAGCCATCAATAGCATGTGGAGGTTGACTCAGCCACACAGAATCCCCTCAGGGAAGGCAGAGGCAGACCTGTATTTGGGGAAGATTTAATGAGAAGAGATCCCAGACCATTAACTTCATTACTGCAGCAGTGATTAATAGCAGCAGCAGGAGCGTGGAGCATCGCCAGGGAGGAGGGATGCAGGATCCCAGCCCATTGGTGATTTCTCCCCTCCAAGAACTGCTCTCAGAGGCTGGAAAGGGAATTTCAATTAATTTCCAGCAACTACCTCAAAAAACCCCAAAAAGCAAGTAGTGGAAGCCTGCATTGGGAAAAGGAGCTCCAGAGCCCCATGGCTTGGTGCCAGGGTTGTGAAGCCAATGGAATAATGCTGGAGATACAGTGGCTTCAGGTTTGGTCTGTTTGGTTTATTTCTGGGCTGTTAGGTTTATGTCTGTCCTGCACCATCCCCTGTGCTCTCCTGCTACAAATACCCCTGGATTTGCTCCATAGATAGACAGTGCAATGCTTGGCTAGTGTAGGAGATGCTCTTACATCTGCATCTCCTTACACTCCAGTAAGGTCTCATTAATCTGCTTGGGATTTTCTTTTGTTTAATTCTTGGAAAGGACCTTTCCAGGTCAGCTAGTCCAACCTCCCTGCACTCAGCAGGGACATCTGCACTAGAGCAGGTTGCTCAAAGACCCAAACAACTCACCTGGAATGGCTCCAGGGATGGGACATCTCCCACCTCTCTGGGCAACCTGGGCCAGTGTCTCACCAGCCTCAGGGGAAAACATTTCTTTATTCTCTCTAGTCTGATTCTCCTTGTTTAGTTTCAAACCATCACCTCTTGTCCTGTCCTAACAGGTCCTGCTAGAAAGTTTATCCCCAGCTTTCTTCTAGGCCCTTGAAGTCCTCAAAGGCTCCAAGAAGGTCTCCCTGGAGCCTTCTCTTCTCCAGGCTCAACAAGCCCAACTGTCTCAGCCTATCCTCACAGCAGAGAGCTTCCAGCCCTCCCATCATTGCTGTGTCCTCCTGTGTCCCTGCTCCAGCAGCTCCATGTGTGTGCTGTGCTCAGGACTCCAGAGCTGCCCCAGCACTGCAGCTGAGCTCTGCCCAGAGCAGAGCAGAGGCACAATCCCCTCCCTGCCCTGCTGCCCACACTGCATTGGAAGCATCCTGGTGGGATTTCTTCTTTAATATTTAAATTAACACACCAGTGGCAAACTCTTAGTACTGTTGGGAAGGATCTGGAGAGCCTCTTCTGGCAACTGGAGGAGGCAAGTGAGGAGGTGAGCTGGGCTGCAGGCAGGGCTGGCTCCTCCTGCCAGATGCTGAAGGTGGCAGCATGTGCCAGCAAAAGCTAAGCAGCCAGCAGCAAAGCTCTTCTCCCTAAGAGCCTGTGCAGCAGCCAAGGGAAGAAACTGGTGTCCTGCAGAGGGATGGGAAGGAGAGGTATGTCCCAAGGGCTCCACAGGAACAGCCCAAGCAGACAGAGCATCCCCCACAGCCCTGAGCTGCTCAGCACCTGCAGGCTCCTGGCAAACAGGGAGAAGAGAGAAAGAAATGCCAGGCACCCACCGATTTCCCTGAGTAGTGGAGGACGAAATCATCCTCCTAATTAATTGTGATTGGTTTTGGAGGCAGGGAGAGCAGCCTCTGCCCACGGCAGTGGGAAGCAAGAGCCTCTGCATGGAAATTGGAGCATTGAAAAGCTGCTCAGGTGCTGCTGGATCCTGGGGAAGGAGCTGGAGCAGTGGAGAGGGGTGAGAGATGGGAAGGAACTGGCACCTCTCGGAGCAGGGTGCCTGGGGGCTGCTCCCTGCATTGTTCCTGGATCCGGCCAGGGCTGCAGGATATCCTGGAGGAGTTGCTGCTGGAGCCTGAGGCAATGGAGCTGAGGGAGAGGCTGCAATGAACCCTCCCCAACAGGAGTTTTTGGGTTGATTTTCTCTCTTCTTTTTTTGAGGTCATGCATAGATGATGAGGTTTAATTTGCTCTCACCTGCTGCAAAGTTGAAGTCAAGGGATTGGAGTGACCTACAACGTCATCTGGGTGCTGGGTGAAAGGGTTGGGTGGAAAAACCACAGGCAGCACACAGCTAGCTGGAAGGGAGGGGAAGTTCCCCAAGGTCTGATAAGCCCTGGGGACATGCTGATGGTGCTCTGTCTGCCCAGCTGATAAGCTCAGGCTGCCTGGCGCCTGCTGCACCCCACAAGGTCACCCACCCCTGCTGCTGGGGCCCCACAAGGTCTTTGCAGCACCCATGGGTGCTGCAGATGGACCCAGCTTCACCACCTTGGCTTCTTGCCTTCCTCTCAGCATCAGGCTGCCAAAAATAAGCTGGAAGCAGCAAAGAGAAGGCAGCAAGTACTTGAGCCTTCAGAGCTTTGCTTCCTGCTGCAGGTGATGATACTGATCCTGCTACCAACTCCCTGCACCCCACGAACTGCAGTCCTGCAAGCACTGCCCTTGCCACCTGTGTGCTTTCATTTGGGGTGTTTTTGGGGGGTTGGTGTTTATCAGTGCTCAGGTGGGAGGAGGAGGAGGTGGAGGATGGTGACACCATGCTCTTGCCTTGGTGTGAGCACCCACAGTCTGGGTGCCGGCCCACATGCCAGAGAGCTCCACGGCAGCTCCTGCTCCAGGAGGTGCCACAGCTCTGCTGAAATCTTGGGATACAATTCTTCAGGCACTAGGGAGCTGACAGGAAAGCAACAACCAGGATGGGTTTCTCCTGACCATGAGCCAAGAAAAAAAACATCAGCAAAGGAGTTTCTCTGAGGGAGGGGGGGGGATGATGGAGATGGGAAAAGGTCAGTTGGGCTTGGGATTAGAAAAGGTCAACTGAGTCAGCTGAGGTGTTTCATTCTTTGGATATTAGGAGGAATTTCTTCACAGAAAGAGTTGTTAGGCATTAGCTCAGGCTGTCCAGGGAGGTGCTGGAGTCATCATCCCTGCAGGTGGTCAAAAAACACATAGCTGTGGTACCTAGGGACGTTGTTTAGAGGCATGGTGGTGATAGGTAGATGGTTGGGCTTGAGAATCTTAGAGCTCTCTTCCAACCTTAATGATTCTGTGATTATTTTGTGATTTTGGAGCCTGAATGACTTCTTTAAATTGCACTTGGGTACATTTGGAGAGGAAATGTCAGAACAGAAGCAGTGTAAAATCCTCCTGAGACAACAGGTGGGAAAAAGTCTGACTTGGGAGTGAGGGGGAAGAATACTGATTTTGTTTTTTCCTTCCTAAAAAATGTGACGAAAAAAGTCCCAGGAACTCATGAAGCATTCAGCTCGACATGGTTCTGTGTGAGAAAAAAACCCAAAGAAACCCCACAATGCTGTGCCTGGCAGCAGCTCCCACCCCACAGAATCAGACTCACAGAATCATGAAGGTTGGAAGAGATCTCTAAGATCATCAANTTAGCTTGCTTGGCCACCTGGGCACTCTGCTGCCTCATGCTCAGTCAACTCTCAACCAGCACCCCCAGCTCCTTCTGTGCCAGGCGTGTCCAGCTCCACCAGCATTGCTCAGGCTGGAGCTCCCCATCACGATGCTCTCTGTCCTGCTGCTCCTCTCCCGGCTCCACATTCCCCTGTGTCCCAGTGGCATCAGCCTCCGCCTCCCGCCGGCGGGAATGGGGATAATACCCAGCTTTTAAGGGATGAAGCGCTTGGAGCAGGGGAGCCGCTCCCGGCTACCGGAGCCATTCCTCGGCAGCATCTGTCAGCAAAGATTAATGCCTAAAGTAGGTTGTGGGCTGCCTTCCAGCAGCCTTTGGAATAATCAGATGCAACCCCCCAGAAATGGATTTGCCTGGCTCCAAACGTGAAGTAGCTGTTTTGCTGGGGATGGCCAAGCTGGTGACAAGCTCAATTCACACCTGGGGGGGTCTGACACCACTCTCCCAAAGCCTCTCCTGGCTTGCAGCTGCTTCAGAGCCCACAGAGCCTGAGGAGCAAGCAGCACAGCTCCTGCAAAAAGGTCCTGGAGCTGGGGCTTGCAAGGTCTCACAGATCAAAAAGGACACATTCCTGCTTCCTGGGAAAGGGGCTGGGCTAACCTTGAGGTTTAGAGCTCCCAGGGTTACACTTCAGGACGTGGTCATGGCTGTGGTGGTATCACCAGGGGAAGCATCACCTTATTGGCCGTGTCACTGACCCCCAAGCTTTGGGATATGATGGAAAACTTAGCTCCTTCCCATCTTACCAGCACTCAATACAAAACAGCTGCCTGCTGCTGCCATAAAATCCAGGGTGCTTTGGGGTTTGGGCTTCATTTTCCTCCCCCTGCAGAGAAAAGTAGCTGGTCTGGGAAGAAATGAGAGATATATTAACAAGCAGCACTCTTGCACTACAACATTCATCCTAATCCCAAGGGATGCTGGCAACAGGAGCAGAGGGCAAGACCCTGTGCACCCACCCAGCCCCACCTGGCCCATGGGGACCAAAAGGGCTGAGCCACAACCTGAAGCTCTTTTTGGGGTTGGCAACTCCAACTAGCCTCATCCTGCTGGAGGCTTGCTTGGCACTATCCCAGCATTAAATGGGAGCTTAACAGGATATTAATAGAGCCAAGGCAGAGCACGCTGCTTATGGGTCCCAAAATAGGCTGCTGAGGTGAAGAGATGCCTGGAATGGGGCTGCCCTGGTGCTGGAGCTCCCTGGAAGGGTCTGGGATGCACTGGGAGCAGCAGCAGGCACAAAGCAGTATTGATCCCCATCCCTGGGGAGCAGCAGGCAACAG
The DNA here is from genome assembly GCA_013396975.1 of Bucco capensis. Classification (NCBI taxonomy): domain Eukaryota; kingdom Metazoa; phylum Chordata; class Aves; order Piciformes; family Bucconidae; genus Bucco; species Bucco capensis. Next base: position 156,923 of record VWZO01005038.1, read on the forward strand.
GGAAAATGCTGTTCTTCTCCCTAGGATGACAGCAAGGCTCTTGCAGGCAACCCAGGCTGACCCCCATAAGAGGATTACTGGGCTATTAGTGGATTGGGACCGTGGGGAGGAGGTTTGGAGAAATTTGTTCTCCCACCCCTCAGGAAGGGATGCTCCTGGTGCCCAGAGGGTGCCCTGCTGCAGGCAGTGGTGCCAGGGCTGTGCTCCCCATCCCCATCCCTGCCCTTCTCAGCCAAAGGCCACCAGGAGGGATGAGGACAGTTGTGGAGTGTCTCATGGACTGCTGATGGTTGGAAAAGACCTCTGAGAGGCATGCTCACCACTAAACCATGCTTGGGCACCACAGCTACATGTGTTTTGAGCTCTTCCAGGGTTGGGGAGTGCACCACCTCCCTGGGCAGCCTGGGCTAATGCCTGACAACCCTCTCAGGGAAGAAATTCTCCCTAAAATCCATTAGGAAAAGGTGAAGACACACAGTCAGGCTGCAGCCAGCACTCAGAGGCCTGGATGGCCTCACAGAGACAGTTGACCAGGGCTGGGATTTGCACCACAGCTTGGCCACCAACTCAGGAAAGCTCCTTCTCCCAGGGCTCCAGGGCTCCCAAAAAAACTTACATTTATTTAACCTGAAAAAGTAGCAGGGTGGAAAAATATCCAGCAGTGGGATTGACAGGGAAATCCCATTATTGGCCATGAAATATGCATGTGCTGTAACTGCATGGGAGTTACAGTAACTGAGGGGAGGGGAGGGGAGGGGAGGTGCGGGGAGGGAAGGGAAGGGAAGGGAAG
>VWZO01005039.1:0-105874 GCA_013396975.1 Bucco capensis
GTTGTTCCTTAAAAGTGTTGGGTTCTTTTTTTAGTCACAGTCTTGGTGCTTGGAGTTAACTTCTGGTGCTGTGATGAGCAACACAACAAGCACTCATGATATGTGCATGTCCTCTAAGGAGAAGCCTGCATACTATAATGGTTTTGGGTTGGGTTTGTTTACGGAATACATATTTCAAAGAAAAGTGTTTATATCAGGAGGAGAAAGTTTTCTGCTGGCAGAGTTCTTTTCACCACAAGGTGATAAATTTTGGCTACTCTTCAAAATAATCCCTATTCTTAATCTTCTTTTTGTTAGCCTTTTCTATTTACTGACATCGAAAAATACCTCTGGTCTTGTAGCAATAGACTAAAGTTTATTCCTGACAAGGACTGTATCCTGGCTTGAAATTGTTTCAGCTATATGTTTTATTTATTTGCTAGCTTTTTATCACAAGGACCTTTTCCATAGGGCATGGTAATTGCAGAGACCAAGCGACAGATGCATGAAACATTGGAAATGAAGGAGGAGGAGATAGCCCAACTGCGGGCTCGGATCAAACAGGTCACTACCAAAGGCGAAGAGCTGAAAGAACAGAAAGAGAAATCTGAAAGAGCTGGTAAGAAATTCTGGAGATTACTAGCTTGCTTTCACATTTGAACATGAGAGAGCTTCAGCATGGTCTTTCTGCCCTCTTTCATCAGTGGTTGTTTGGAATGGGTATGAAGAGATGATCTTTTTCCTCATGTTCTGCATATCACTGCTGCTAGCATCATGACTAACTTCACTTCTGATCAGCACATTTTAGAAGATATTTTTGACTGGTTTGTCTCTGTTATCAATTGAACTGGAGTTAGGGAGAGTTAGGAAGGAAGCTGCTGAATGGTAGGCTGTACTTTCCCCTTTGTAGGAGAAACAATTGATAGAATTCTGTGTTAGTATAACTTCAGGAGAAAAGCTTGCAACTATCTATAAATTGTCTTTATAATGTCACCAGTATTTTACATAGAAAACATAGTAGTGAGTGTATAAGAGCTTGGGAAGAAAGAAAAACAAGAATATGTGTCACAACCATTATAATTTTATTTCGGTAATTATAGGGGAAGCATTTCAGACTTCTTTTTAGTGAAATAGCAGTGACAATTCCTTCAGCTTGGAACCTAGCAGTTCTATTACTACTACACACTGTAGTTTGCTTTTGATGGAAGTTAGGTAACATTAATGATGTGTTCTTGCAGTTCTCCTTTTGCTTGCAACTAAGTTAAAAGGTCAATCTGCCCTACCTTTGTTTTTTAAGCAGTGCAATTGTTTTGCACTAGATCTATCAAAATTCTTTTGGAAGAATTTATTTTCCTCTCATCTGCATCATAAGGAGTTCACTCTTTTGGCAGAAGCTCAGCTGTGGTTAGTTTGCCTAAAACATTATGCATATTTTCTGTGTATAGAGAGAGATGAGGAGTTTATTTTCATCTATGTAGATTTAGATAAGAACTTTCCATTTTAAAGACTGGTTTGGGTAGATCATTCTGCTGTAATACAGAAAAGCAGCTTGAGCATCCATCTTGCTAAAGTAACAAAAATCTTGGTTAGGAGCCCTCCTCTCCTGCCTTTTCAAGGTTGCCTGTGTCTTTTTAGCTCTGGAAAATGAAATTTCATTAATGAATCAATCCTGCTAAAGTTGAGTTTAACCAGTTCCTGGAGACTAGGAAGCTTTTCTTCATGATTAAAAAAATGCAAAAGCTGAAAAAATTCTAATAATTCTGTAGAGACAAAGTTCTTGTCATAGTTGTTTTGAGACACAGTGGGTTTTGCTGCAGTAGAAAGCTCTTTATTGTGAACTAATATCTACCCATTCTGGTTAAATACAGTGATTTCCTTAGGTTTGCATAGCCAGGAGCTAAAAATGATGCTCTGGATACCTGGAACACTTAACTATTATAGTGAGAAGTATTTTCATTTAGGAGTAATGTGTTGAGTGCACTCACTCTTCTAGGAGGAGATCTGTTTTAAATATGCTCTCTTTTAAATAAAATTTTAAAGGACTTTAGGTAACTTTTATGGTGAGTAAACATCCACTTTACCTTTGAGTGCATTTAATTTTACACTCCATTAAGCATGCATGTATGAATGTTGGAACCCTTGGCAAATTAGTTAATACTACTACTGAGATAAAATTGTAAGATGACCTTTAATAGTTTTTTTTTTATATTACTTCCTTGGCTTTATGCATTCCAAAAATGTGTGGTGTACAATGGAAGTATGGTTCAATATAATAGAAGTAAATAGTTCAGTCATTTGAGAAAACCACCATTAATATTGAGAGAACCTGAAATTAATTCTAGGTCATAACCTTTGACTTGTACCAGTTGGAAGAATTTGGCATATTTGTGTATTTGAGGTCAACATGTTGTAAGTTCTGTTTCTTAGATAGTTAATGTGAGATGACTTTAAATTCTAGACTTTTCTTTTTCTGTATCATGATTTAGTGAAGAATTGATTTCATGGCATGTTGTATTTGTAACAATGTTAATTTCATTTGTTATGGCAAAATAAAGATAAGCATAATACACTTATACTGGAAATTTACCTTAATGGTGCTGTATTGTAGGCTAAAATGTGGTATCTTTTTACAGTTCATGTTTTTACCTTGCCTGGAGTTACATAGCAAGCTTTTTTCTTTGTAATTCAGTGACTTCAGCAAAATCCTCCAGTGACTGATTTGTTAATGCACTTGTGTCCTGAAATAGTGAAAAGATATTTATGCTTATTTTGTGCATGTTGTGTAAAGTGTAACTTGAGTCTCCCCAGTTGAAGTTCAATTTTTTTTGTAGTTAGAGGTACATTATCTTGAAATCTCACAGAGCATCTTGTTTTTGTGCATCCACACATGCCAATAAGTGAATCATGGTGCCTTTCCCAAGCCTTGTATGAACAGGACTGGGGTAAGGGCTCTTTTTTCTTACATCACGCACTGGGTGCTTGAACTGGGCTCTGAAATATAAATTCTGTGCTTCTCAGGCACTTTGACTTGAAGTAACTGCAACAGATTTTTTTTTTAATGCTTTATAATGTACATAGATTATTTACATTTTACTTCAGCAAAGCCATTTAGGATCTTCAAATTTACTGGTAAAATGAAGTTTTGTTTCTCCTGAGACACTACTTGATGTAAGTCCTCACTTCTCAGGATGCAGATTATTGACTTAATTATATTTTGTACAGTAAACAAACAGACAATCTTTAGAAAGCAAATTCATTTCACTTTACTTTGCCATTCCTTGTAGGCAACATATCTTTTGTAAGCTTAATTCACCAGTGCTTTACACCTTTCTGCAGAGAAACAAAATGCTGGGACTGTGCATTTAAAATCCTGACCACAGGAAATGAATTCAACCTTTGTATCTCAAACTTCTGACAAGATGCCTGCTTCAGCCTCCTTTGCCATCCTGTTTAGTGCTTTCTTCAGGGTTTTCAGCAGTAGATGGCACTCTACAGTCGAGGTAACATCTCTGCAGTGCCTGGCGAGGAAGTAGGAAGTCTTTGCAGCATAGACTGGTGGTGTACTGGGTGGGAGAGGCAAGGCAAAAGGAACTAGTGGTACTTCATGTAAAGCTTGGGGCCTATGAGAAAGATGGGGACAGTCTTTTTTAGCAGGGCCTGTTGTGACAGGACAAGGGATGATAGTTTTAAACCAAAAGAGGGAGATTTAGTCTAGATCTAAGAAAGAAATGTTTTACAGTGAGGGTGGTGAAACTCTGGCCCAGGTTGCCCAGAGAGATGGTAGAAGCCCCATCACTGGAAACGTTCACGGTCAGGTTAGGCAGGACTCTGAGCAACCTGAAGATGTCTCTGCTCACTGTAGGGGGTTTGGACTAGCTAATCTTTAAAGGTCCCTTCCAGTCCAAACCATTCCATGATTCAAGCAGTCAGCTCTCTAACACGTGTCGTATAAAAATCCATTTTACAACCTTGCACTTCTTCAACTCTGCTCCAGTTCTTTGTATGATTTATATACCACACAAGAAGTTTTCCAGTGTCCCTGGCTTGGTCACACAGGAACAGGATTTTGCAAGACTCACCCGAAATTCTGTTGGTGTGCTTCTTACTGTTTCTAATTGGCCACTGTGCCTTCATGGGGCTTTAATTATCCAGTACCTTGGTTAAAAGATCTTTACTCAGTAGGAGCTGTGCCAACTGGAGAAGAACACAGGCAGTGCCTTTACTCTTTGCATTCAGAATAGATGTATTTGGATAAAAAGGTGGACTTTAATTCAAGGCTTTTACCCACAGTGGGACTTAAATGTCCTATAGCTATAATAATTACTTAGGCCATGTTCTGTCTGCTTGATGATAGTTTAATCCTTTGCTGGTCTGAAACTCGGTAGTGTCTTGCTGCACTAGAATTAACTACTTTGGAATAAAAATGTTCTGTTTTGCTTAAGTGCTAGAAGTGCCTGAGATGCATATAATTTACCTTTTAGAGAGCTAAGTGTGTTTCTGTGAAGTGTTGCTTCTTTGTGCTTTCATTCATACCCCTTGGCATTTGATCCATAAGCTTTTGTCTGGCTTCTGTATTAGCATCCTGCTTGCAATTGCAGTGATGCAGCTGTTGCATGCACGTTGCTCAGCTCTTACAAAGCAGTAGTCAATCCTAGTGTGAACCTGGATCTTGTCTTTGGCAGATTTGTGGGCAATGGCCAACCAATGCATTCTCTTCCCTTTGCAGAAGTAAAGGGTTTCTCAAAAGCAAATGAAGTATTTCTTGTCCAGAACAAGAATCAGAAAAGGTGTATGACAAAGTGAAATAATAATCTTTCACTTACAGGTTTTCTTTTCAAACTACACTTTGTAAAGGTCTGTAAAGTTTGGGGGTTTATTATTAAAAATCCCTTGGTGATGTATGTTGTAATACTGAAGGTCTTGGTCAATTGTGCTGGCTGTGTGTGCTTTTGTTAGGACAGAGAGGAGCATCAGGGAAGTGAGTGCCATTGCCCAAACACTTGCATAGGCTGTGTCCATCTCCAAGTTGTGGAGACAACTGTGGAGCTGGCAGGGACCTGAGTCCTGCAGGTCCTAGGTGGCAAATGCCTTGATGGGAACTGTGAAGAACTGTGATCAGGAAGTAAGGAGCTCTAAGCCTTCTGCATGCTTGCATTGTGTTTTAGACTGCTTTGCTCTTTGAAATCATTTTCAGCACTCCTTTTTTTCTTTTTTTGTAATGAGTTTTTGTATTTATTATTTAAGTAGGACTGGGAATGACCAAGTGAATACAGTGATGTGCTTTGATATTGCTGTGGTCAGTATCAACCCTGTTTTGCCCTGAAGGATGCTCCTTCCTGAAAGCCTTCCTGGGGCACCCATGGGTGCTGGGATCCATCCTCAGGAGCATTTGCATATTTGCAGCATTGCTTCTAAAGTATAGATTGTGGTTAGAAGCTTCAGCTTTGAATGTTGTCAGAAGATGTGGACTGGAAATCATTCACTTCTCAGTCTCATGACTGAATGTCATTAAAGATAGTTTCAAAACAACAAGGATTATGAGAATTGCTGTGAATGCCTACTGAGTAATGGTGAGTCCAGGAAACTAGAACTGTATGTGTCTATTATCATTGTCTTTTTGGGACAGAACTAAGTGTAAGAAAGCTTAGCATACTAAACAACACTCGAATTCTGTCTGCTCCCAGACTAGTTTCCAAGTAGTTCAGGATATACTAGAATGATATACTTCTGTGCCTTTGTGCTCCAATCAATTAGTCTTGATATTGGCACTGTGAATTTGAACTTTCCAGAGGTATTTTGCTAAAGTTCTGTCATGCAAAAAATTAACTGTATAGTAGACTGAGACTGAATTTTCCTTTGATATGCAGCATGGATTTATTCACATTCATGATCTATTCAGGAAAAGAGAGTTCCCTAATAGCGATCAAATTCTGGTCTTGTGTAATTCTATATAGATGATTCCATCAGTTTTAGTGAGGAACTCAGATACTGCTATTGAATAATAATAATCATCATAATAATAAACCAGCTCACAACACAAGAATTTATTTGCTTTCTCTTTTTATCTAAATGATCATCTATGAAGTGAATAAAGTATGTTAGAGTACTTCTTAGCTTGGGAAGCAGCTATGAAATTATTGCTTCCAATTTGTAGATGAAATCTTTTTTTCAGCAGCCTTATGCATCTTATGCAAATGTAAATTAATTTGAGTGTTCTTATGGAACATCTTACACTTCTGCAAGTTTTATAGGAGGAAATCTTAATGTTTTTTCTTACATTTTATTTGTGAAGTTTAGAAGCACAGGACAGTCTTCATAACACACAGCCACTTTTTCTCTGAACTGCATTGATAGAAGTAAATAGTGAAGGAGTGAAGTTAGCAAAGCTATCTGGGACTTCAGCAACATGAAAGAGAAGATTATCTAGGTTGTACAGTTTGAAGTGAATAACTCATAGGTAAATCAAGTGCCTGGTGTTACACTTCAGTGTTCTATTCAGGATGAACTTCCATGATGCATAGGAGTCATTGCTGGTTTATGCTTCGATCAGTTACTCAGCACATACAGCCAGAAGAGAAGCTATAGCTTATTTGCATGGTTTATGTATTTTATAGTGATTTTAGGGGAAGAAATAGAAACTCTAGAACGTGTTGGAGGACATTCACAGCTCTTCATCAGTTCTCTTTCCTTTCTAGACAGTAAACCCATGCGAATTCTTCCTGGATTCCTAAGTTCCTTCTTCTATTACTTGTGTAACTTGCAGTGACTGAGAATTCTGTTCTTCCATCAAGGGAGACAGACATTTCTTAACTCTCCTCTACTTTTCTTTTCATTGCAGCTTTTGAAGAGCTTGAGAAGGCTCTGAGTGTTGCCCAAAAGACAGAGGAAGCTCGGAAAAAACTAGAGGCAGAAATGGAGGAAAAAATCAAAGCAGTAGAAAAGGCAAATGAGGAAGAGAGGGTAAACCTGCAACGGGAGCTCACCAGAGTGAAACAAGAGGTGGTTGAGATCATGAAGGTAAAAGCTGAAACTCTCTGTATTGTTGGCTTTGAATCTAATCATTCAATTGCACTTGAACTATAGTTGTAAAATACACTAGTATATCAAAACTTTGTTATAAAATTTTTGCTCCTTTAATAAATTCAGTAAAAAGTAATTTCTGGAGTTAAAGATTTACTTTAGACAAACTGGAAATCTCACAGTTTTTTTTCTCTAACAGTTTAAAACTAGTACATTAGGAGCATGTAAAAACTGTTACTGTTTCACAGTATTTAATAAAATAATTTAATAGAAGTAATGAAGTTATCAAAGCTAACTTGAGACTTGAAAGGGAGTCAGGAAAAAATTCATAGCAGTCAGCTTCCACATCTCCACAGAATTTGGGGGTTTAATGCTAAGTACTTTTAATGATTATCCTAGCCTAGTATGTGTAATGTTTAAGAACTTGTTGCCAAGCTCTTTGCTGTTTAAGATTTGTTAAATTTAGCTCCAGGTGGGAATTGCAGGAGTACTGCATGTGCCTTGCAAAGTTGGGAATTTGAACACCTTTACATTGCAGTTCTTGTGTTGCCACTTGTTCTGTTGCTGACTTTTGTAAGAGGATACACTGATGCTTTAGGAGGATAACTGACTTGCATTGCATTGTTCCTAACTGAAGCATGTCTGTAGGTTGCAGATAGCTGTCTACGTAGAGTATCAGCACTTGCCTTCCTGGCTCATGAAATAACATGATTACAGGGAAAGCTACAGACAAGTTTCTTTTCCAATTTATTCTCACATCTGTACTGAAACTGCGAACACTGACTTCACCTTGGTGGAAGATTCTTTAGAAAATGTGATGCTGCTTTTAGTAGAAGTGTGAAAGATTTGAGAAGGAAGATGGATAACTTTAAGCTTCAGAATAAGAACTATCAGGCCTTAAAATTGAATGCTTCAAGTGGTTGTTACTTTTTCTAAGGGAGTAAAGAGATGGTTCTGGTTTCCTTTCTGCTACACTGATTTACTTACTCATCACAGAATCATTCAGGTTGGAAGAGACTTCTAAGATCAAGTCCAACCACCTACCTATCCCCACCATGCCACTAAACCATGACACTGTGTACTGCATCTATGCATCTTTTGTACACAAAGAACACTAAGAAATAATCCTAAATAGCAAAGCCTTGTGCACTTAGATGTTTTGTGACTGTGATTCACAGAAGTCTTCAGAGGAACGTGTTGCTGAAGTGGAGAAATTGCACAAAGAAGAGCTGGCTACCAAAGATCAGGAGCTAGCTGAGAGATTAGAGGCGCAAGAAAAGGCCTTCCAGGAGAAGATGAAGGCAGCTCTTGTGAGTATCCCTCAAGTGGGTGAGAATTTCACACCTTTCCCTTCATCGTGAGGTGGAACCAGAAGTCTTCTCTTCATCGGACCCTGTTCCCCAGTGAAAGTGCTTGTGTGCTCCAAGATGTGAATGTCCTCCAAAAGTTCAAGAGCTTGGGGACTTCAGGAGCATGAAAGGAAAGGAGCGGCCGTGATCAGGGCTGAATGCTGATCATTAGCCACTGTCAGTGCTCCCTAACAGCTGCACCTTGGGAGAAGGGCTTTTTGTGTTTGTTTTTGAAAACTGTTTCTGTGAAAGTTTGTCACAATTCTTCACTTCCTAGTTTAATCCTTGGCAATTAGCCACAGCAACTAGAGGAAAAGGTGCAACGGCCTGAAAGGAGGCCAGAGTGAGATGGGGGTACGTCTCTTCTCCTGGGTTACCAGTGAGAGGACAGGAGGAGGAAATGGCCTTCAGTTGGCCCAGGGGAGGCTTAGATTGGATATTGGGGAAATTTTCTTCCCTGTAAGGGCTGCTAGGCATTGGCCCAGGCTGCCCAGGAAGGTGGTGGAGTCACCGTCCCTGGAGGCACTTAAGAAAAGTCTAGATGTGGTACTGGGGGACATGGTTTAGTGGCATGGGGCTGCTAGGTAGATGGTTGGACTTGATAACCTTGGAGGTCTCTTCCAGCCCTAATGATTCTGTGCTTCTGTAGTGAGGCTGTTATTTGAAGTGTTGGTATCATTATTTCTGGCTGTGTTGTGTGATGTGGACAGGGTTAACTTTTTCTAGTGTTTGATGTCAGAAAAGAATTTTCTTCTGGGTCAGGCTGGATTCTTTACTCTTCTTTCTCAAGTGTGATCCACGTGAGGTCATCACTTACATTTTACCTAGGAGCATAGATGGCTACTCTTTTGTGCCCCTCCATGCTGGTTGGTGGCTAAGCCTGAGGGATTTGGGCATATTTGACTGTATTTTTCTACCTGTTCCTCAGGTTATTTTTTTCTCTTTAATTGTAAGGAATAGAAGTTTAAAAAAGTATTATCCATGGAGTCAATGGAAGAGAGACCCTTATTCCTCTGAGGTGTTAGTCTCAATGAGTTGTGGTAAGGAAACCAAAATGAAAGGCTGGATTGTATTTTCCTCGAAAGAGCAGGAGAAGAGAAAGGTTCCCAGGGAGAGAAGATGGAAGTGATGGACAACAGTTTTGGTTTTTGCAGATGAAATACAAACTGTGTGTGAGGAGAAAATAAGAGATGATTAGTGTGTTACTCCTATTAACTGGCTTGTAACTATCCTATTATACTGCTTTTGAAGATGTGATAGTGTTTTTTTATAGTTTACTGTTCTATTCATAATGTTTTATACAGGAAAAAAATCAGAATGAATGTTTAAAAACCCTTCAAGAACAGGAACAGCAAGAATCCCTAGCCTTAGAAGAATTAGAGCTGCAGAAGAAAGCAATACAGTCAGAGTGTGACAAGAAAGTTGAGCAGATGCAGCAAGAACTGGAGGCTTGTAGAACTGTGAGTAGAAGTTCCAAAAGGGTAAACACTTGGAAGAATCCTTCAGTGTGTATTGAACTGTCCCAGGCTTACAAAGGCAGTGGATTTATTGTGATTGGGTTGTTTTAATCTCACAGTGCTGCTTGTAGTGACAGAAATTCAATGGATTGCCATGGTATGTGGTGGCCTCTAGTTTTTTACAAGATTAGGTGGCAAAATGTAGAAATACATTCACTTGATATCATGGAGTAGGATGTGAATTTGGATCCATCTACCTGATGTTTGTTATACAGGAGAGTTAAACTGTTTAACTTCTGGGTACTGCTACCATACAAACACTTCTAAGGATACTTGAATAAGGAAAAAATGTGCTTGAAGTTTTGAAGTGTTCTTTGCTTTATATAATGGGTAAGGTTGTGTTATCTGTTAATGCAAGTTTGTACATTATTCTACCACTCCCAAATATTAGTTTGTAAGTTTTGCCCATAGAAGTGTTTTAGCTTTCCAGCAGCATTTGCAGGCGAGGTGGAGTGAAGATGACTCAGTAGATGCGTACAAAGCTCAATGATACTTATGTAGACTCCTGAGACCTTTCATCCTGTGTATTGGCACTTGAGCTTAATAAGAAAAGGTGAACATAGAAATAAATATGATGTGGATTATTTCAGGTGAATTAGTCAAATTCTTTCCAATTTATTATTGAATCTGTTTTCACTACAGTGAAATACAAAAAATGGTGTTAAAGAGCTAACACACTGTAATAGAAGCAAATTTGAGAACAAACTAGGTGAATGAAAGGCTTATCTAAAGAACTGATATTCACTACAAATAATGGAATAAGTGACTTGTTATATGAACTTGGTGAGATTTCTTTTAAAAATTAATCAACGTGTTAACAAGACACTTGTTACTTTTTGAGGCTTCATATTCATTTAAAACTCTCTTCTTTTACAGAGAATTCTTGAACTGGAAAGCTCTCTTGCAAAGTATTCGCAAGAAGATAGAAAGCAATCAGAGGAACTGAGTACTCTGATGGAGTCTGAAAAAAAGCAGCACAGTCAGGAAATCAGTGACATAATTGAAAAACACAAGAAAGAGTTGGAGTATGTGAAACAGCAGCAGGAAGAGCTTTGGACAGAAAAACTTCAAACCTTAAAGCAACAACAAGCAATTGAACTAGAAAAAATGAGAGAGAAGAAAGAAGAAGAGCTAGATACAATTTTGAAAGAGAAAGAATCAGTTTTCCGTGCACACATAGAAGAGATGAATGAGAAAACATTAGAAAAACTTGATGTGAAACAAACAGAGTTAGAAGCAGTGTCTTCTGAGCTGTCAGAAGCACTAAAAATACGTCATGATTTGGAACAAGAGCTTTCAGAATTAAACAGTAAAGTTTGTGAATCAAAGCAAGAATTGGAAGGGAAGTTGGAAGAAGAGAGGAAACGGCATAACAGAGAGGTTGAAGTGATGCTAAAAGAGCATGAAATGTCTATTCAAGGTGTTGAGAAGGTACTCAAAGAGGAACTCAACAAACTCAAGCAGTCATTGGAAGAGAAAGAGAGACACCTGGAAGAACTAAAAGCACACGAACAGGAGCTAAAGGAATCTGCAGAAAGATCTGAGGCTGAACTTATCCAAGTGTCTGCCAAGCTAGAGCAGCTTTCCGAGTCTCATCGCAGTATTTCTAGTGAGCAGGCAAAGGTTTATGAAGAGGAATTAACAAAGCTGCAGCAAAAGCTAGCAGATCTTGAAGGTGAAAAATTGCAACTTAGTGAGCAGCTAGAAAGAGCTGAATCCCAGCTGAAGGAAGTCAGGAATGATTTAGATGTGTACATCTCTCAGGTACGTGACCTGAAGCAGCGTTTGCAAGAGCAAAGCAGTGAAAATACACAGAGAGTAACCTCTCTAATAGAACAATATGAATGTCAACTGAAGGACTGGCAAAGAGAGGCTAATGAGACAAAGAGGAGTCTAACTGAGAAGGAAAATGAAATTGAACACATGAAGAAATTACAAAACAAACAAATGGAAGAGCTTAACCAAAAACTGTTAGCTGCAGAGGAGAGAATTGGTGCCTTACAAAGAGAGCATGAAAGCAAACTGAAACGTCAGGAGAACAAAATGGAGAAAATTAAGCAGAAATCGAAAGATATGCAGGAAACTTTCAAAAAGAAACTTGCTGAGCAGGAAGCTAACCTAAAAAAAGAGCTGGAAAACAAGCAGTTGGAGTTCAGTCAGAAAGAGAGTGAATTCAATGTGAAAATGTTGGAGATGGCACATGCCAGCTCAGCTGGCATCAGTGATGCTGTGTCAAAACTGGAATCTAATCAGAAAGAGCAACTAGAGAGTCTTGCTGAGGCTCATAGAAGAGAGCTGGAAGAAATTACCCAGAGTTGGGAAAAGAAACTCAATGAGCAGGTTGAAGAGCTCTTGGAAAAACATGAAATGGAACTGCAAGAGAAAGAGCAGGAAGTTGGAGACCTTAAAGAGAAACTTGCCACCTGCAGTGCTGAGAATGAGGGCTCCAGAACAGAAATAGCCCAACTGAAGGAAGAACAGGTGAAAAGGGAGAAATCCCTAAAGGAATTGCAAGAAGAACTAAAGCAGTCAGTGGCTAAGGTGAATGCTTTGTCAGATAGGGAAAGTGACCTGAACGCACAGTTGAAAAAATTGGAAAATGATCTTCATCAGTCCCTGAAAGAGCAATCAAGACTTCAGGAACAGCTCAGTGAACAGAAAGCAGTTGAAGAAAAGGACAAAGCCAAAATCAGCGAGCTGGCTGAGACACTGAAAACACTTGAAGAGAAACTCCAAACTGTGCAGTCTTCTCAGAATAAAGATCATGAAAACTATGAGAAAAAAATAGAGGCAATTCAGCTCAAAGAAGCTGAGTTGCAAAGGTGCTCAAGAGAACTTGCAGCCCAGTTAGATGCTTGCTGGAAAAATGCTGAAGCTTTATTGCAAACAAAAAGCAATGAATTAATTGAAAAATGTCATGAAAAAATTGGGAAAGTAACGTGCAAAATTGCAGATTGTGAGCAGCAAACTGCAAAAGTTAAAGAAGCAATATTAATGAAAGTAAAAAAGATTCCTGAACTAGAAGCTGAACTTAGAGAGGTAAGAGAGCACCATTCTGCTGCAACTGCTTCTTTGCAGAAGTCAATGCAACAACTGCAAGAGAAGGAGGATTTGATTATGTCCCTGAGAGCTGATATTGAAGGTCTTGTAGCAGAAAAGGAGCAGTTGCAAAAAGAGGGAGGGCACCAGCAGCAAGCAGCATCAGAAAAAGAAACTTGCATAACACAGCTGAGAAAAGAGTTATCTGAAAACATCAATGCTGTCACCTCAATGAGGGAGGAACTCCAGGAAAAAGAATCTGAGATCTCTGCTCTCAACAAAACAATTCATGACCTTAATGTTAGGCTTGAAAGCACAGTAAGTTTGACAGAGAAGGAAGCAGCCATGTCTCAGTTAAGCAAGCAACATCAAGAGGATCAGTTGAAGTTGTTAAACCAGGTACAGGAGTTATCATCCAGAGTTGAGACGTTGAGTCAAGAGAAAGCATCAGCTCTTGAGCAGGTAGAACATCACACAGCCAAGCTGTCTGAGTGGAAGGCGAAAGCACAAACCAGGTTTACACAAAACCATGATACTATTAAGGATTTGCAGAGCAAACTTGAATTAAGCAATACTGAAGGCAACAAAAAGGATGAAGAGCTGAATAAACTGAAGGAGCAGCTGGCTAAACAAAGCATGAATCTTGATAGTTTAAAGAGTGAATTGGAACAGAAGCAAAACCAGAGGGAAAAGCAAGAAAGTGAGTTAACTGCAAAGTTAAAAAGTCAAGCAGCAAGAATTGCTGAACTAGAAGAGAACGTTGCTCAGAAAACTAAAGAACATGAGTCCTTGATGGAGGAACTTAGAAAGCTTAATGAGCAAAAAGACATAGAGCAAAATGAGAGAGCTTGGCAACTCCAGCAGGCAGAGAAGGTGGCTTTGGAAAAGGACAATAGGCTTAAAGAGGCTCAAGAAAAAGTGCATCATCTTGAGAAGCAAATAGGTTCACTGAAAGCTGAATTTGAAGCAAAGGAGAGGGAGTTTGATCAAACAAAGTCAGAGATACTTAAAAGCAAAGAGGAAGAAAAGAAAGAATTGGAAGATAGACTGAATGCAGAGAACAGCACTAAGCTGGCAGATCTGAAAAAGAAGGCAGAGCAAAAAATTGGTTCTATTAAAAAGCAGTTGATTTCTCAGATGGAAGAGAAGGAACAGCAATTTAAGCAAGATAAAGAAAATCAGTTAAGAGACTTGGAACAGAAAGTACAAGAGAGAGAAGCCAAAATTGAGTCCTTAGAAGAAAAAATCAAGTTAACAAGAGATTCCACAACATTAGAGAAAGAAATGCTGCAAAAAGTAGAGTGTGTAAGAGCTGCTGTGGAACAAGAGAAAAATAATATGCTTGAGAATGTCCAGCAGACATATGAAGAGAAAATGCTTGTGTTACAGAAGAGCCTAACAGAAAAAGAGGAATTACTGCAGAGGTATGAAAAGGAACAAAGAGAGAGTAATGACTTTCATCTAGAACTGCAAAACAAACAGGAAGAACTTCTTAAAAAACTAGAACATGTTGAGAAGAGCCATCAGGAGGAGCAGAGTAGGACTGAAAGCCTCAGGAAAGAACTCGAGGAGCAAAGCAGAAAATACTCACTGTTAGCAGATGAGCACACTCACTGTGGTGGTGATTTAGCAAGCAGTAGGGAAGAATTAAAAGCTAAAGAACAAAAACATCTTCATATGGAGACTGTAATTGGAGATTTCCAGAAAAAAATGGAGGAAAAGGAGGCAATTAGTCAATCACTAGAACAGAAGATTGAAGAGTTGGAAAATAATCTAGTGAAGAGAAATGAAGTGCATAAGATTGAGCTGGAAGAGATGAGTTTGAAATACGAAGAAAAGCTGAAAAGTTTACAGCAACAGTTGGATGAAAGAAATGTCAGCCTGAAAGCTTTTGAGGAAAATGCTGAAGAAAAGGCTCAGTCTGGTTTGGAGCTGCAGAAGTTACTAGGTGAGATGCAGAACCAGCAGCAGGACTTGCAGACTAAACTGGAAGAGGCTGAAAGGGAGAAGCAGAAACTACGCAAGGAAGTGAATAACCTTCAGAAAGACTTACGAACTCTGAGGAAAGAACATCAGCAGGAGCTTGAGATGGTAAAGAAGGAGTCTGTGGAAGAAATGGAGCAGAAAATCAGGTAAAGGCTTTGTTCCTGGTCTTGTTACCATTTCTTTATTATCTTTAACCACTAAGACCTCAAGAATACTTTTTTAAAGCTCAGTTTGTAACAATGAAATAATGCCTGATATTTTTCTAAAGAGACGTAGAGAAACAGCATGGAAGATGCTGCTTGAAAATAGCTCTTCAGAAACACATAAAACACTTGAGCCAGCAGTTGTAAAAGTGTTTTGTCTTTTGCCAGAGATGGTCATTTTCAGCATTGCCAGAACAGAAAATACAGTTCTAGATTCCTCAAACAGGAAACAAAGCTTGTTAAAACTTAGTACTGAGAACTTCATATTCAAATAATAGCAAATTGTTCATATGTGCTGCATAAAAATGCAGTATACTGCTCAGGACTGTAATGGTTTTGAATGCAAAAAGTCTGCTTTTATGTAGCACATCCTTTAGTTCCAGTTCTTCATCTTCCTTAGCAAAAGCTCTTAATCTTCTGGGAGGATTCAATTCTGCATTGTTTTTTTTTAAATGAAACACCTACACCTTCCAGGTGAATTCAATGGGAGAGGAGCAAAAAGCCTTCCTGAATCCCATAGAATTCTTATAATTGAAAACCATCCCATTCTAAAATATTTTTGATAAATTCCCAGATTTCCTAGCTTGCTAAACTGTTCTCATACACCCTTTAAAACTTTTATTTCCTCACTGTGGGCTTTTGTTTTTGACAATTTGGTACAGGTGTGAACAAGAAGACATTGAGTTAAAGCACAACTCTACCTTGAAGCAGTTAATGAGAGAGTTCAATACTCAACTGGCTCAAAAAGAGAGAGAATTGGAAACAGCAGTAAAAGAGACAATCAGTAAGTGAAATACTATTGTAACTGTCAGTACTAAAATAGCCAGAAGACCAGCACATCTTCAGATGCTCTGGGGAAGGGCTTTTCCCTGAGAGTCTGATCAAGACCATGTGTTTTATGGCTGCCTAGAAAACTCAGGGAAAGAACTTTCTTGCTGAGGAAATACCATGTATGTGTTAGTTGTAGCACAATTAGGAAAACACATCTGTAGCTATTCTTCCTTATCCTGCAGGGTGGATCTTTGATCTAGAGTCTGTTTGTATCTCTTGTGACAAGAGTTCCCCTTGATAGCCATAGCTACTGTATTTTTATAATCATGGCTAGGCTTCGTGAACACAGCTCTGGGGAGGCTCTACCCACGCTTCTTCCAGGCGCTGCTGGCTGAAAAGGCCAATGTGAGATAGACAAGAGCAGTTGCAAAAGGCACAGCAGGAGGACTCCTTAGGAGATATAACCTGCAAGACACGATTCTTTCTACGCTGCCTTTTCTCCTCATGAGTGACCCTGCGTGCTTTCTCAAAAACATCAGCTGCATTAAAAATAGTGTGTGTGCAGAGCTCCTGATTGGAGGCCAGAGGAGAGCAGTTCAGGGGATCAATATGGNTCATATGTGCAAAAGAAAAAACAGAGTCTGGTGAAAGCACCTTGGGTTTTATTACCTAGGCTTCAGCAATATAAACCTTTAAGAGAAACTTGGATCCATCTAGGAATCTGAATTGCATTTCCTTAGCTGTGTCTTGCAGACTTGATTCACTCAGAGGTACCAACTGGATCTGCTGGCTGATTGTTAGACCATCTGGTTGTAAGTAGAGTACAGCATATTCAGCTTCTCTGCTTTGTCCATCTTTTACCACCAAAATGGAAGCTGGGGAGCAGAAGGTATCTTTTGACTCCACAGTTGCTGGAAGTACCCCTACAAGTGAGGAATTTTTGAACATATGGAGATATTGCAGTCACTCCTCTAGACAGAATAGGAGATAAAATTAGGTGACAAGTATTGGTTATGATCTTAACCTGTAGAGAATAAGTTCCAGCATCCTCTAGAAGAATAAAACTGCTCCAGATACCGGGTCATTGCAGACAACAAGCTTCATACTTACTAGGATCAAGTGACATAATTATCAGTGATGGTGTGAAAAAGGGATTGTCTTGACAAGTTTTCTTTCTAGATGTCTTTCACAGTTGTATTTAAACTTTTTTTAAATACTCTTGTGACATAATTTAACCAAATAAATATGCTTTTTTTAATATTGCCTTTTTTACAGGTAAAGCCCAGGAGGTGGAAGCTGAACTGATAGAAAATCATCACATAGAGACAACACAGCTGCATCAAAAAATTGCTGAAAAAGATGATGATCTGAAAAGAACTGTGGAAAAATATGAAGAAATCCTTGAGGTATCTTTCTGAAGAGTGATACGACAACTTGCATCTCAAAGTAGCTCTTACCCTTTTTTCTTTACACAACTATGATTCCTTCTAGTATGGTGACCTAGCTTGCGATTAAAATGTTTTGGCTTTGTGTTTTATGAACTTCAAAGAACACCAAATATTAAATCTCAGCTCAGATTATTCAGTAAAAATTATACTGTTAAATCCTTATGTCCTTGAGCAATTTGTGTTCTAGGTTAAGATTAGGAAAGGGAGTTAAATTTAAGTTGTGCTAGAGCTGTGGAGGTGTGTTGTTTCTTTGAAGGATTTGAATAGTGTTTATGAGTCAGCCTCATTCCCTAGCTCCTTTCTCTGCTGCTCTCTCCAGATTGGCATCACAGCCCTTAAAGTAAGGTTCTGTTCTGTGCAGTCTGTTGGCATAGTTTTTGTGCTAGAAAGGCTTTCATTTTCACTTTGAAGTGAACAGCTTGTTTGCATGACATTTGCAGATAGACACAGTTTTGCTCTGGTAACATTCCAACTAGAAGTTAACAGCCAACTTCAGTCTAAAGATACTTCACCTTCCAAGGAAGCCTCCTGTTTCAGCCAAGTAACTTGTCCCAGCACCACATGTATGGCAGCAAAAGCTGGAATGGTTTTCAGTGCTAGACTGTAAATCATGTTGGGATGCAGGCTTTCATTTTGCTAATCTTAGTCCTTTAGAATGTTCCTTGAATAGAGCCAATGGTAATAAAGGTAGGTGAACTTCTGTTTGTTATGCTCAGTTACCAGCCCAGAGAGCTCTGTACTGAGCATGACTGAGTGTTTAACACTAAAAATTTTAATCCCCTAGGCAGCTTGGTGTGTTCCACTCTGACTTGTGAACTTCTAGCAAGTTGGATGAAGATGGCAGGGTTTTACATTTAAAGTCCCCTTCTGTTTTCTTCCCTAAGTAAGAAACATTCCATAATATAAAGCAGTTGAGATGATTATTTTGTACCATAGGTCTAAATTCTGCATTTCTGGAGGATTTCTCTTTCTCTTACCTGAATGTTCAGTGTGCTGCCACTCAAGTCCTCACTTTACAGGCCCAAATAGTTCTGTTATTTGAAGTCATGCAGGTGTAATTCCTCTCTGGTTCAGAAATGTGCATGCTGTAGGCAATGCATGCTCTTGAGGGACATATATCCCTTTCATGAAGGTCATATAAGCAAGCACAGTGGTCCCAGCAATAGACTTACTGAGTTATGCTTGAATGCTGGTTTAGTGCCCAATAAAAAGAGCTCTTTGTTGGTTTTTTTGGTCATTTTCAAAATACTCACTGTAATCCAAACTATGTAATCTTAATTGTCAAAGGCCTGCAAAATCTTGTTGAGCTCCTTTATTAGTTTCTTGCTCTTTTCTGTAGCCCTGTAGTGTGAGCTGCCTTGATACTGAATTCTAAGCATATTCTTTTCTGTCTATAGCAAACTCTTTAACTGACTGCTTTCTGTCCACTGTAGTTAAGGTTTTGAGTGGTGAGGTGATTCATTGTGCAAGTAGTTTTCTTCCCCTGTTATCTGAAGGCTCGTGAAGAAGAGATGACAGCAAGAGTCAAGGAGTTGCAGACACAGTTAGAAGACTTGCAGAAGAAATACAGCCACAGGCTAGCAGAAGAGGAACATTGGAACAGTGAAAAGGTGAGCTGGCACTAATGTTTATTTTTATATCCTTAGACCTGAGATGCTTAGTTTTGTAAAATTCTGTAGTTCACACTGAATTGGATTTTTTTTCTATATCTAGTCTTCACTTTCCCATGCAGTTTCTGTTCTTTTAGATGCTAACTCCTTCAAAAGTGAACCTCTTTAGAATCTGCAGTATTTGATGCTACCTTTTTTAATGGTATGTTAAAAAGTCCAGTTGTGTTGTGATTACTAAGGTGGGATTTTTTGCCCTTCACATGTGGGGTTTTTTTATGTTGATTATACTGAAAGCCCTCTAGCAGGAAAGAAAATGACATTGGGTTGGTTTTAGTGTGATTTTTGTTGCTTTTCTTTACAATTAATATTGCAAAGGGCTCTGAAATAGTGCCTTGAATATATCAGTTATGGACAGAGAGGTTCTTAATGAACCCTTGTCCACCCACTGATGATCATCTTATCTGGAGGAAGATTCTGTAACAGACTCCTAAAGCCTAAAAGAAAAGTGTGAAGAGTACTTTATCCTCAGGACTTCTTCACTAACTCTTTCACTACTGTCATGGAAGTCTCCTATAAATACAGGCAATAATTTAACAGCCTTTTACACATGCCTCTTAAGGATGACATATCCACTGCTAGGAGATGAAAGAGCTATATACCAGCAGTGGTGTTTCATGTCTTTCTTAATTCTTCCCAGAAATGCATCATATAGATTTGCAGTGGTAGCATAGAGCTATAAAATAGTTGACTATTGCAGATTTGACATCTCTGTGTAAAGATGAATCTTCTCACAATAAACAAACTAAACAGCTGATTTCTTGTGAAGACTGTTAATAGTAGTTGGGGTTTTCTGACATGTGCTTCCTACTCATTCAGTTATCATTCATCTTCAATAAGTATTTTTTAAAGGTTTGAAATAGGTTCTTGAAGTTGTATTTATGATAATTGTCTTACAGAATCAGATGAGAGAATTTAAATATAAAATACATATGTACTGACAATATAAGTAAGTTAAACTGCTTATGGACTGCTTATTTTTATAAGGATATATGTGTGATTTGGTCATTGCAATTTTTATCATTATCAACTAACATGCTGTATCAGAAACAGATGATTGATATTTCTTTCTTTTTTTACCTGTATCCAGTCCTTGATATACTCAATATTTTTCATATATTTTAATCCACTTTTTGTTGTTGTTGTCATTCCAGGTCACAATAACAGAACTTCAAGTAAGTCTTAAATTTCATTTACTCTTTAGATAATTCTGTTTCACAGCAGTTTGAGAGTAGAAATAACTGCTTGTAAGTTTGTGTGTTAAAGGAAGAGCTTTATTAAAAAAGATACCTGTGCTATATCTTGATGATTTCCATATGTGTTTGTTCTTTAAGGCACAGCTTGCCCAGAAGACAACACTAGTCAATGATTCCAAACTGAAAGAGCAGGAGTTCAAAGAGCAGGTAAGGGTGCTGTTTGAACAAGTATTCTTGTTTGATATCTGGATGTTTGCAGTAGTAAAGGGTTTGTTCTTTGCAAGTGAGGATGGAGCACATCACCACACAGGTACTGTGGAAATAGCACACAAGTGAAATAGCTTTGAATCACAGAACATTCATGGCAGGAAATGATCTCTCGGATCACTGAGTAACCAAGAAAAAAAACCACCAACCCCCCCCCCCAAAAACAACAACAACAAAAAACCCACCAAACCACACAACCCCTGCCCTCACTAGAGCATGTCCTGGAGCACCGCATCTACATCGGCCTTGGCCCATGGATCCAACCTGTCCAAGGAGATTCCTCCTTGCTCTCAGGTATGTGCACTCCTCTATCCCCCAAGAATACCTCAGGCTTGTGATACAGGTTAGCAAAACAGTGGAAAATGGGATGATGCACTTCATGGAATTATGGATCTTGTCTTTTTCTAAGCTGAACTTTTTTTGCTGTTGAGTCTAATTTTTGTCATTTTTCTTTTTTATGTATGCTCTGTATATGAATACAAACACACATGTGCAGAACACTTGCTATAGAGATTCTTATGTGTGTATCCACATGGACACACATTTCCTTCAGTGGTTTAAGGACAGATTTTAATGTTTTCCTTCCTTCAGAAGCAAATATCTTTTGCTTTCATAGAAGGAGACAATGTTTAGCTGAAAATGTTTCCATTTATCTTTTTGCCTCTTCTCTATTTAGATTCATGTCCTAGAAGACAGGCTGAAAAATTATGAGAAGAATATGTATGTGGCCCCAGTTGGAACACCATATGGAGGTAAATACACAGTCTTCATCACAAATACCTTTGGTTTAGATAATTTATTAAAATGTCAGTCTCTTTGAAAAAAACCCCACTAGTGCTGTGGGCAGGTGCATCTGAAACATGATTCAGGCATGGACTGGAGGTGCCAGGCTGAGCTGAGACACATCCCTGGAGCCTTAGCAGTGAGAGTGGAGGTCCCAGAGGAGGCCATTCCCAGCCATTGAGCTCAAGGAGCACCCTCAGGTCCCTGGCAGAATTGGACTGGCACTTGTCAGGTGCTTTGGAGCAGAGTGTTGGACCTTTCCTCTAATGGAGCACTGTTGTTCTCAGGCTCTTTTGGTTTAGCATGTTTTTCAACTGGAAGCAGCTCAGGCATTTTTAGAAATGAGTACAAGGAGATAAAAAAAAGTCCCTAGGGAAGTGAACAGGTATGGCAGTGTCAGAGATGTGGGGTTTTGCCATCCTTGGGAAACCCAGTTCCATGGATGAACACAGAGCACTTTCCAAAACTGCACTTCACACATTTGCTCTTTGCAAATTTGTTCAGATAGTCCAATTATCTTGAGATGATCCACAGCTCTTGCCCCCATCAGAAGGTACATGCCTCCTTCCCACAAGGTGACTGAGCCAATGCCAAGGCTGGAACATGGCTATGGGTATCCAGTACCTTCTGCTAGGGCAGGGCTGAGAAGAAATGTCATCAGAGACTTCCTCAGCATGTCCTGGTAGGGAAAGGAGGAGCTAGGAACAAGGAGGAAAGGGAAAGGAATATTTAACAGGAAAAGCCCTCCATTGACCATCTGGTCCAAGTGCCTGATGAGTTCAGGGCTGACCAGAAGTTCAAGCATGGCATTAAGGGCATTGTCCAAATGTCCCTTAGACACTGACAGGCTTGGAGCATTCAGCACCTCTCCAGGAAGCCTGTTCCAGGGCTTGGTCATCCTCTTGGCAAAGAAATCTTCCTTCATGCCCATTCCAAACCTCCCCTGATCAATGCAGCTTTGAGCCATTCCCACACATCCTGGCACTGGGTACCAGGGAGCAGAGCTCAGCACCTCCCTCTCCACTTCCCCTTCAGCCTCCTTCTCTCCAAACTGGCCAAGCCCTGTGAGCTCAGCCACTCCTCAGAGGACATCCCTGCCAGCTCCTTCACCAGCTCTGGAGTCCTCCTCAGGACTCATTCAAGTTCCTTCACATCCTTTTTGGATGCTGGGCCCCAGACTCACACACAGCACTCAAGGGGAGGCAGCAGCAGCACTAAATGCAGCAGGATGATCTCCTCTCTTGGCTGCCTGCTTGTGCTGTGTTTGATGCACCCCAGGATGTGGTTTGCCCTCCTGGCTGCCAGGGCACACACTGCTGACTCCTGGTGAGCTTCCAGCACCCCAAGGTGGTCCCCTCCAGCCACTCCTCTCCCAGTTTAGGTTTGTGCCCTGCAGTACTCTATCCCAGAGGCAGAATCCAGCATTTGTTCTTCACTTTCATGCCATTGATGAACTTAGATTTATCTGAGTGACTCTCCATAGAAATATTCTCTTCTTTTTCTTCACACAGATGGAAACCTTCACCATGCTGATGTTTCCTTCTTTGGGGAGCCTACTGAGTTTGAGTACTTGAGGAAAGTGCTCTTTGAATATATGATGGGTCGAGAGACAAAGGTATGGAAAGCTCTCTAGGATGCCATGACATTTAGGTCAGAAAACAGTTTAATATCCTTGCTGCATAGGTTTGAAGTACTATGTGTTTGTGATTCATTACATGCTGTGTGTGACTGACACAGGATTTGATTGACTTGTTTGTTTGGGGTTTTTTCCAAAGAGGTATGATCCATACCTTAAAAACTTTGTCAGCATGCCAAGGTGACTGGTAGGGGAAGGGAGGCTATATACCAATATACCTATGAAGACAAAACCCTTAGCAGGATAGGTATGGTTTTACTAGTAAAAGTCCTGTTATCAGTCAAGCTCAATGTGCAGTGGAAGCTGGTATGCACAATATTAGCAAAAGTGCTGTTTTGAAGTCCTCTTGACACAAACATGGTGATTATAGTTTGTAAGGAGCTCTGAAGATGGTGAGTTATCTCCATTTGTTGCTTGAAGATGTTTTCTAGGGCTCCCAAATCTGTATTCCTTCTCTAGATAGTATTCAGTTACTCTTAAAAGTAGTACTTGTTTCACTGTATTTTCCATGAATGTTACTAAAAATAGCATCCAATAGTCTTAAAGAAAATGCATTTTAAAACCTTATGAAGCATTTAACTGCATATGAGATTACTTAGAGATGACTTCTTTCTTGCTAGACAATGGCTAAGGTTATAACAACAGTGCTGAAGTTCCCAGCAGATCAAACTCAGAAGATTCTAGAACGGGAAGATGCTAGACCATTGGTGAGTTAAACCAAGTTTATACAAGAGATTAGGTTGCAAGAGTAAGGAGTTAGAAGTTTCCTTTTAAGTCTCCTTTTTCCCTGTGTCCACACTGAAGAAAACTCCTTTTCTCCCTCCTTGCCTCTTTTCCAGTGGTATGTCAAATTCCAGCTGTGGGTTTGAGTTTATAGCTAAATGAGGGGGAAAAAACAAGCATGTTTTTCACTAGTATTTCTGATCATCAGTGCTTCTGCTAGCTATGGGTACAAGAGAACAAAGAGGGTTCAGCCATCACTACTATTCTGCAGATTAATTTTCTAATCAAAAGGGTAATTGGACAGAAAATTCATGTTTTTTAAATTCAGAAGTTTCTGTGGAGTTACAGCAGTTCTCATCAAAAATATGTCAGCCCTAGGATAAAATTTCTGGCAACCCCAAGAAATAACCAGTATTGAAAATATCCAGTATTTAGAGCTCATGAGCAATGGAGTTCTGAACCACAAGAAAAATGTGCATTTTTAACGTAAAGCTTGGTTGTTTCTGTGTATTAGTTTGTGCCCCAAACATCTGTAACTTGTTAAGTAACTGTGCTACTGGAAAAGAAGAAGTGTGTATAGTAGTAAGTATGTGAGTGATTATTTTCTCTCTTAGCAGACATAAATGTAACAGTTTCTGAACACTTAACAGGTGCCTAGGTCAGTAGCCATATTCTAGATCCATGATCTCCTTCAGTCATCCTCTAGCTTTTGCTATGTAGTTCCTGTGATCTAAGTGCAGGTTAGATCCCCTGTAAGCAGTAGATGTCCCCAGAGTTGTGATCTCTACTAACACCCTAGTCCAATAAGCTCTTTTCTTCCTGGCTCTGTAGTTTGTTTCACCTCGCACTGGTATCTTCTGAGTGTCCAGCAGTCTGTGCTTAGGTAGCATGTGGGTGAGTGAAGCCTAATACCTACTTGTTTTATTGAAAGATGGAACTTGTACTAAGAGATTAATCATTGTTTTGCCTTTTTTTTTCTTGTCTGCTTTTGCTTGTTTAAAAAATAATCCATATTTTTTGTTCTATATGTGTGTGCTAAACTTTGTTCTACTCTGAATCATGTTTTGCTTCACAAAGCCAAGTCTGAAAAGGGTAAATCCTGATTCAAAACCAATCTTTTTGGAGTTATAATCATAACTTGAAATGTTGATTGATCAACAGAAATCTTAATGGGAGAAAAAAAATATCAGATTTTAAAATCAACATGTACTGAATTGTATTGCACTTGGCTTTGTTTTGCCTTTCTGTCACTTTCTGAGCTCCTGTTTTGCATAGGCAAATAAGTCAGATTTATGGGAGACATACTGTACTGCTTGAAATGAAATATTACAGCTTAGAAATATGAGAATGTTAGTTCAAAAAGATTGATGAAATCTCCCCTGTTGGAGGAATTAGGATTGGATTTTATTTAACCATCAGTACCTTTCTGAATTAGAGCTTTGGCTTGGTACCAAGAGGAACTAGAGCAGAGAGATGAGGGAGGACAATTTGGGGAGCTTTACACTCTCACTTTACAGAGCCTTTCTTCAGGTTTGATTAAGCTACTTCCATTCTGACTCTGCAGCACTAATGGTAGTGTTACAGAAAAGCAAGAGCTGCTTTAGGCCCAGAGCTGCAGGTTGCCCCAGAGTAGCCAAGCTAAACAAGCAACACACAAGTGACAGCGACTGGGAGAGGAGGAGGGTGTGGGAGTGCCAGAGGAGAGCTTTGCTTTTCCTTGGATTAAGGTGCACAAGATGGTAGACTTATTTCCAGTGAGCCTCCTGCCTGTTTTGCTACAAGTTATTTTGTTTTCATCACAGTTGCTCAACTGTTTTGCAGATCCTAGAACAAAATTACTTGCTCCAAATCAGTTTATAATTTGGCAATTTGTCTTACCTGAAATTCTTCCATCTCCTATTCCCATGAGTAAACAACATTATGATGATGATGATGCTGCTTTGAATGTGAAGTCCTTCTAAGTTGCCCTCACTAATGTAACCTTTGTTCTAACTTCTCCTTCTTTTAGTCATGGCTCCGACCATCTTGAAGAAGCTGTGCTGAGAATGTGTCATGACACTGCTGCTGAGCCATCTGTTCATCTCTCTGTTGTTGTCCCTTGAGAAGGGACAGGCAGAAGAGCTATAATTCAAGGTCACACATGGAAGAGCAAGAACCGAAACTCAGCACCACCTTTGGACCATGACTAAAGTTCAGCTGCCTTGACAATAGACACTAATCAGGGGTTATCGGGTGATGAGTCTTTATCCTCTTCTCTTGAACACTGTCTTCTATTTTGTGTTAAAGGTTATTTTTTTAAAGGAGAGAAAAGACTTTATCCTAGGAAGGAATTGCCCACTGCTGTATCTCTATACAGGCTTCAGTGGGTGTTTTTTAAGAACTGAAATAAATGGTTTGTTTCTTCTATTTATTTTTTTATTGCTGAATGAATTGTGCAATACATTTTTGGATGGGTGGGTAGCGGCTGAGGTGATTTTCTGGATGAGCTAGGCACTCTTGATGACTACTCTCTCCCAAACTGATCTTAGGATTGTTTGCTAAAGGTCACTTCTCTCTGCTTTTTGCCTACAAGAAATCCAGACTGCAGTACCTCATTTGTTTACTCCTAGCTTTTGTACTTCTATTTTCTGGAGAAATAGTATGGTACTGTAAATTGTAAAGAGTTAATACATAACTGTATCATATGCTGACCTGTGACTGTTGACAGCACTAATCTGACCAGAGCTGAGGTGAAATAAAGTTTATTTACTGTATAATTTTGGAACTTCTTCAGCATGAGTTTTCTTTTGAAAGGATCCACCAGCTTTGTTCTTATTCCTATTTGAGACTCCTCAGCTGAGTCATTTGCAGGCTATAATCCCTCTCAGAAGAGCTTTTTGAGTCCATTGAGCTGTAGGAAGTCAGTGGAGACCTTCAGATTTCCAAGGGATCACAACCTAGTGAAACAGACACGTGGTGAGCTGAAAAGCTGGCATGAGATTATAGCAAGTATGTAAAAGTTTCCAATGATGTATTTTTGTTCTTTTAAATAACACCTGTTGGTCATTGTGAGGTGGAAGTTGTGATTCTCTGAAGCAATATGCAAGTATGGCTGAGTTTAACTGCTTCTCAAGCTACTTTGCTGCCTAGCAGATCAGGAACTGTCACCTGTGGTGTGCATGCTAGCTGGTGAGCAGTCCTCCATGAGTAGAGTTTTTGACACGTGTTTCTAGGAGCAGCAGTCCTCTGAAGGGATCATCTCTGTAGACGAGCAGGCTGCCTAAATGTACTGCCTGCCTGAAAGAGACTTCTGAATGCTGTTGGGAAGTGATGGTTAGTTACTGATGCTGGCACACCTGGGACATGCATCCTGCTGTGAGGATGCTCAGCCTGTTCCTGTACAAGGGAAACTGGCTTTACAAGGTCAGAGTAGTGTGAAGGAGCTAGAAAATGAAGACATGATTTGTTTTCAAATGTTTTACCATAGTTAATAGTTTAGCTATTTATTTCAGCACAGAAAAGACTACAGAATTCTTTTAAGGAGAGGCAGCATGTTATTTTTCCTTTTAAATTGGCATTATCTCTTGGAATTGAATCAGCTGAGTAACTTGTTACTTGGTGCAGATTCACCATGTTTGGTATACAAAATGAGGTTTACTATGTATGATGCAAGGAAATGTTCCTGTAATGACTTGCAGTGCACCTTGATATTGGATTTTTCTGTCTTTGTTAGCCTGCAGGTCAAAGGCAGCAGTTACTGCATACATAACACTGGTGTTCTTTCTGTTAGTGCACTGGATTTGCCCTGTGTGTCTGCAGCTATGAGCAAACTTCAGATAATGCAAGGTATTAATGGAAGAAACCTCGTAGCAGAAGGCTGAGCCAAATGACAGCTAATTTGGCAAATGCAAATTCTAGCATCTACCACCCTCTGCTGGGGAGGAAAGAGTAAAACCCTCAGAAGCCTCTCCTGTTAAAGGCTTCAAATACATCGTTCTGAATCCCTGCCAATGACTATGGACAGTTGCCACTTCCATTTATATCTCCCCAGGACCTTGAGAGTCACAGCACCATGCCACCTATGGGCCCTGGCAGAGAGAGAGACAATTTTGTATGATCTCATTGGGTGATTTTTTTTCTTAACCTGCACATCTTATTCCTCAAGACTACACTGTAGTTTTCATTCACTGACACAGCCAGAGCCTGCCTTCCATTGCAGCTCAATATACTTGAATTTAAATGCTTATATAGAGAATTTGAGAATAATATAAATTGAGAATAATTTAGAGAATACTCACCCAAAATCAATGAAGTATAGGAAGCCTGGAGTACATTCACCTTCTCCTTTGTAGCATGTACCTTGGAAACATAGTGCTTCACCTAGATAGGTAATTACTTTTCCAGTGTTTTGATGTTCTTGGTCCAATTACACCTTGTAGTCCAGGCAGTCTGTCTAGGCAAACACAGAGGCACTATTAGTGACCTGGGGTTAGCCTGGCTTGCACCAAGGGACCCTTTCACCTCTGAAAGCAGGCTAAGGACACATAGGACTTTTGCATTTGCTGATCCTCTTCAACAGATCAGTCTCTCTGACTCCTGAAGACTGTTCTGCTGGCTACATGCTACTTTTTCTCTGCATTGCATTTAGTGCCTGGAATCCTGCCTGCACACAGAGTGCTACTTTTACTTCTGTCTGGGTGTTTTTTTCCCCCCACCTCAGTTTCCTTTTAATTGCTATTAAGCATCTGAATATGCAGCATGATTCCCTTTGGGATGACTTCAGCTTTGCCAAATGAAATGTTAATTCTGAGGTCTTCCTGTCAGTTACAGTAGGCACCATGATGGTGATGGAGACTGGCTCCATCTGGAAGTGCAGACTGGCACTGCACTTCTCCCCATCTGATGCTCCTGTGCTGCCTCAACAGTTCAGAGAGAAGCTCTCCATGCTGGAGACATGGTACACACAACTACAGCACCAGAGCAGAAATCACATGGATAAAGACCTAAGAGAAGCATCTATGAAAAGTGACTACCCCATCCTACATCTGAGCCCAAAGCCATAGCCCACTTCTTAATCTTCAAGTCTGCACCTGGGCTGAGAATATGCCATTTCCCCAAACTTCTTTAACCTAATGAAACAGAATTTCTTTACTACAGTTAAAATAGAAGCAAAGTGGCTGGCACATCCTGTCACCACCAACTTGCTTGCACCATGTTCACCTGCAGTGCCCTTGTGTGCAGCAAACATCTCACCAGCAGAGAGCACATCAGAGCTAACAGTGACACTGCTGACTTCAGCTGCCTGCAAAAACACCTTCACCCTCTTTGCAGCTTTCAGACATGCCACCTTGCCTAATTTATTAAACTAACTACTTTCTATAGCCAGAGATTGCCTTATCAGGGGGTGGTTCATCAACTTAGTGTTTTCAATACAGCAAGACAGATCTTTTAAATCTGTTTTAAAAGCTAACAATAAAATCTGATTTTTGTCCTTCAAGCAGCATGGTGTTTTGGAGGCTACTGTGGCACTTCTGGCTGCTACAGCTCTTGTAGTATACAGCTGAGAGGACAGCCTTGTAAGCTCTTCCTATCGCCACTGGCTGCTCTTTCCCAATCCCATCCAACCTTTTCTTTTGATGCCTTCTACCCTGTAGCAGCAAGACACTAAGTAGTTTTCATGAAGCTGAAGCTTAATGAGACTATGATCTATTTCATGTCTTTGTGGCATTAGGGCATCAGGAGACAACATCCCAGAATCAAATGCTATGCAATCTGAGGAGAATCATAGCCCCCAGCCTTCCTTCCCCTTCTCTTGGCAGGGATAGAGATTCATCCATCTGTGAGGTCTGGAGGACATGGAGCCAGGTAGGGAGAGGAGGAGAAAAAGGTCAGAAGTGTCATTTAGCTTATGCATTTTTCATTATTCATGAAAGGCTGTAAACCAGATAGAACCATTGAATCATTAAGGTTGGAAAAGACCTCCCAAGATCATCAACTGTCGACCCAGCATCCCCATGCCACTGAACCATGTCTCCAAGTGCCATGTGTACACAGCTTTTGAACCACTCCAGGGACAGTGACTCCACCCGTGCCCTGGGCAGCCTGGGCCAATGCCTAATCACCCTTGCAGGGAAGAAATTCTTCCTAATATCCAACCTGAACCTCCCCTGGTGCAACTAAAGGCCATTTTCTCTTGTCCTATCACTAGATAGATGAGCTGCAAATACACCATTTATTTGTTCACACACACGAGTTGTTCCTCCATGTTCATTCCAAGGCCACACCATGCATAATCAGCCTGCAGGATCAGGAGATTGGGTCCCTAAATCTTTCAAGGGTTTGTGTGATACAGAATTAGAAATTACAGCTGCTGCACAAGGTTAGCAGTCTGTGCTGTCTTAGGCAGAAATAAGTCTTTAGAGAAACCAAGATACAATGGGTTATTGTTTTATAATCACTCTGAAAGCATGAAATTGAGTAATTTACTAAGTCCAACATGGTGTGGTAATGGGGAAAAAAAAAAATCAAAAAAAATAAGGAGAACTAATCCTAGGCTAATATAACTCCAGTGGGGAGGGTATCACTGGTATGTAACAGCAGTACATGCTGGAAAGAATTTCATTTGCTTGTCCTGGAATAAGCTTCTTACAGATCACAGAGGGGCATAGTTTATATATATGAATAGTTTGATACTATTCATCTCAGGAGCTGCAGACATCTGAGTGATGTCTGATTGTCTAACAAAACTAGAGTAAGGAGAAACTCAATAGGAGAAACAGTCATTAACCTAAAATGAGACATGCATTTCTTTTCATTAATTCCTTCTGTAAGAAGGGAAAAAATAAGAGAATTATCATTCTAGCTAATTTATCAATGTCCTTCCTTTAATATCGCTTGTCTCGGATTATGGAATTTTTCTCATCCTTCCAGCAAGACATCCACTTGCTTAGTGGCTCAGAGGTGTGTGTGTTTGTGAAATATGAAGACATCATTAATGACAGATATGGAACCTACAGCACTTAAATGACACAGGCATCGTGTGCAATAGCATTGCTTTGGGGACATTAACAGTACATCTTATGGCCCTCCGCTCTGCTCTGGTGAGACCTCACCTGGAGTACTGCATCCAGCTCTGGAGTCCTCAGCATAAGAAGGACATGAACCTGTTGGAGCAAGTCCAGGGGAGGCTGTTAACACCTCTCCTATGAGGACAGGCTGAGAAAGTTGGGGTTGTTTAGCCTGGAGAAGAAAAGGCTCTGGGGCGACTATTTCAGCCTTTCTGTACTTAAAGGGGCCTACTGGAAAGATGGGGACAGGCTTCTTCACAAGGCCTGTTGTGAGAGCAGAAGGGGTAATGCATTTAAGCTAAAGGAGGGGAGATTTAGACTGGATATAAGGAGGAAAACATTCACAATAAAGGTTGTCAAGGGTTAGGGCTGTGTCAACCACCAACCGAGTGACAGACATTCTCTATTATCCCCTTTTCCCTGACTCCAGGGAGGAAAAGGGGAAATAAACAGAGAGAGAGAGACTTGTGAATTGGAAATGAAACAAACTACTGGAATCAAAATAACAACAAGAAAATGAAGACCATATACACACACACACAAAACCAATGCCAGAACCAAACCCCCTGGATGGTAACTACCTCACCACTGATGCTGGAGCAGGAGGACTTCAGCAGCAGCAGCTGGGACTCAGGCTCAGGAGCTGGATCCTGGAACTCAGGAATGGAGATAGAAGGCAGAACAGGTTAGAGTCCTGTAGGACCAGAGCTGGGCTGCTGAGCTTCACAGGGCTCAGATGCTCAACCTTCTAGCCAACTGGAGACCCAGCCCTCTCCTTATATATGCTAGTTGTTAATTAGCTTCTAATTTGTTTAATTAAGCACCTGTTTGCTTGGTCTTAGGCCTCGTGCAAGAGACCCCAAGGCCCATGCTCGATATCAAGCCTCAAGGACTGAATGTGACATATACGGCATGGAATACCTTATTTTGACTCAAACTAGCACAGAGTTGTTCAGCCTGGAGAAGAGAAGGCTCTGGGGAGACCTTATTGCAGCCTTTCTGTACTTGAAGGGGCCTACAAGAAAGATGGGGACAGTCTTTTTAGCAGGGCCTGTTGTGGTAGGACAAGGGGTAACGGATTTAAACTAGAGCAGAGATTTAGACTGGATATAAGGGGGAAAATAATCACAATAAGGGTGGTGAAGCACTGGCATAGGTTGCCCAGAGAGGTGGTAGAAGCTGCATTCCTGGAAACATTCCAGATCAGGTTGGACAGGGCTCTGAGCAACCTGATCTAGTTATAGGTGTCCCTGCTGACAACAGTAGGGGTGAACTAGATGACCTCTAGGTGCCTTCCATCTCTGTCCATTCTATGATTCTAAGGACATTAGAAGGCATCAAGGCCAAGGCTGTTGACTTTGGCTTGGGTACTTCTAGCACCGAGAGGCCATAGTGGTAACTGTTCACAATCAGCACTGGGTAAGAAATGCTTTGGGCTGATGAGTCTTCTGCTTCCTTAGGGCTATGGCTGTCTTGCATGACTGGTGTCACTTGATTGCAGGCCCCAGTCAAAGAAGTGGTGACATGTTGTCCACAGGGAAACTGAGGCTCCACCATCCAGTGCTGGTCTGTTGCAGTCATCTGCTGAGCAGCTATTACTGAAACACAAGGGCTGAGAGGAAGTGAAGCAGGAAACTGGTCTGGAGGCCACCAGAGCCTCACCATAAATTAGATGTTACCAGTTATTAGGACTACTCAAAGTGGTGCACTGGAGTCTAGAATTTATTGTAACATTCCAAACCCAAAACTAAGTTGTTGCCCTGGTCAGATTCCTGGCCCTGGATCACTACTGACTACCAAACCTGTTACAGGAATAAACAAAAAGCCAAAGAGCTTTCCTGCAACCTCCTTAGACTCCAATTGCTCATGACATTTCAAAGCCAAGACCCCAGCTATAACAGCTGACCATTCACACAGATAACATTAGATTTGCTTTTGAAAGCTACTGTATTCTGAAAAAACAGAGAGAAACCAACTTACCTCCTCTTCCAGAGCAACAAAAACCTGTTTCTTCAACTGAAACCTGACAGGTAAGAGTGGAAACAGGTACTGTTTGCACACAAAGCAAGCCCCCAACCAAAACACCATGAAAAATAACTGAATTGCTAGGAAAATACAGATGTTCTTAAATATTTGCAGAAAACACAATAGAACAGATTCATGGGGACCCCCATAAAATAAATGGTTAAGCAAAAAACTAGTACTCTTCAACTCAGTGATGGCCAAGCAGACAGAAGCTCCCTTGGTGCTTGTGGACAGATACTACAGCATCACAGAATCATTAAGGTTGGAAGAGACCTCTAAGATCATCAAGTCCAACCATCTACCTATCACCACCATGTCACTAAACCATGGCCCTGAGTACCACATCTAAATGTTTCTTAAACCCCTCCAGGGATGGTGACTCCACCACCTCCCTGGGCAGCCTATTCCAAGACTTTAACAACCCTTTCAGTAAAGAAATTCCTCCTTATATCTAACCTAAACCTCCCCTGGTGGAACTTGAAGCCATTTCCTCTTGTCCTCTCACTGTTAACCCTGGAGAAGAGAGCTACCCCCATCAATTAGCTGGCAGTGAGGGTCTGAAACAGAAGGAGCAACCAGATGTGCTGAGCTGGGGTTCAGACCTTTTGGAGCTCTAGCCATGACTAGAGTTGAGAGCAAGGATTTTCATGGTGCACCTGTTCTGCTGCGCTTCTTTGGAAAAAGGGGATTTCAGTGAAGATGAGATTCTCTTCAGACACCACACGAACTATGCCAAACTTCAAAAGCACCACAGATGAAACAGCTTCTTTGGATCAAAGGTTTATTTTTAATGACACAGCACTGGAAAACATAAGTTACAGATGACTTTTTGATACAGGATACATTATATATCTTACTTTAAAAGGATCTGTGAAGGGAATGATGCATAAATACATATAGTGAAAATATATTGTGTTTATTTCTTCTCAGAGGTTAGCTCTGTTTCCTTTGTTAAATTTATTCAGCCAATTAAATAATAATAAAAAAGTATAGATTAGCATTATAACAGCTCCCTCTCCAGATTATCTCCTTGTAACTACTGCAGCTGGAAGAGGAGACTGAGCCATGCCTTCTCCAGGGTTTAGCAGTTTTGAAGGTGATGTTATTCATCATCTCAAGAATGAAACTTCCACATTACAAGCACAGATACTGTATCATGTTTTGGCAATGGAGCAGTTAGTTTTGCTCTGGAACAAAACCATTTCCTGGAATGCCAGACAGGGAAAGAGCAATGCATGTACTGATGACACTACACAGCCAAAGAACTATGATGAAGTTGTGAAAATGCATATATATATCCATATGCACTTATATATACACAGCTAAGTTCTTGTGTGTGTGTATATATATTATGCATGTCCAAAAGTAACATTGAAAAACGTTGCAGCAGTTTATTTCTTTCTTTTTTTTTTCTTTTCTTTTTTTAAACACATGAAACTTCTAATAGTTTGACCTCATTACTACAGGATAACTAATGAAATCTTCTGCAGTGCAACTCCATACAATACATTTAGTGCAGAGAAGTTAAGGTTTTGGTATTGAGGAGGCTAATTTCAGATTTCATGGGAAAGGACCAAGTAGAGGATTCACCATAGCTCTGACAAAGCACAAACAAACCTCTTGCCACACACGTGTGAACAAAATAAGGACATTTCTTTTTTTTTAATTGGATTTTGTTTTTTCCATGTACTGCTTCTCAGACATTGCTAGATTAACTCTTTGCACTCATGCTCATTTTGATATGTTCCAACAAGCTTTGTCTGGCACCAGTCTGTAAACCATTCACAGCTGAAACTACAAAGAAAAATAAGAGGTGGGCTCCTGTGTTTCAAAGAGGTTCAAAACCTACTGACTGAGCTGGGTAGCACGTTCATCTGCCCCAGAGGAGAACTACTCCAGATGGCGTGTGAAGTTCTCTGGGAAAAGTCCTTTATAACTATCTGCATCTCTGTACTGCAGCCACTCAGATTCCTTAATGCCTGTCAACCAGCCAGCCTCCTGAAAGGAAAAAAAAACACACAAGAGCCTCTTAAACTTTAGGTCTCCCAATTCATTGCTATGAGCTTCAGACCCCAAGACTTTTCAGAGTCTAGGATTTGGTGCTTTGGTTCAAAAAGCAGCTTCTGATGTTGCACAGATTGTTTTCTCTGCTCTGCCAGACCCCAGTTTTGGGAGGCTGAGTGACTGGGAACACACTGCATGGTCTTTAGCTCATTTAACCTCGAGCTGAACTCAAAACTTTGTTCTCCAGGTCATGCAGCATTACACTAGAGCTGCACTTGTGCCAGTCTCTGTTGAGGCTTTTTCAAAGTTGCCACAACAATATTGGCATTTTGCACAGTGAGAGCATAGTAGTGAGCCAGAAACTTTATACAATAGCATAGATGAGGGAAAAAAAACCTGCTTTCAATCTGATTTTTTTTCCCCCTGAGCCTTTTCTTCTCTTGTTCATGTATCAGCAGTCAGAAAAAGTAACAGTTCTTACACTCTGGAGTTACCATCTCTTAAAACTCAAATTTAGTTATGATGTAATTATTTTTTCCAAAACCTCCTGGAAACCTAACCCAGAAGTTGACATACAGCATTGCAAATGAATCACCAGCACTTCAAGAAAGATTTCTTAATGGAAAGTGCTGGGTTCTCCTAAGAGTGATCAATTCTACCTCGAATAAAATTAGTTCAGGATGTTTAAAAACAAATCAATCTTGTCTCCTTTCACTAACTCCATGACTCTGTGCTTTGTTCCTTTTAAGAACAGGAGGCAGAGCAAAGCCAAGACACACAGCATTTCTAATGCTGCCATATTATTATTGCACAAAGATTAGCCAAGGAGACAGAGGAGCTTGAACTGATCTTCACCTCCACCAGCAAGTCAGGCTGATG
Organism: Bucco capensis; assembly: GCA_013396975.1. Classification (NCBI taxonomy): domain Eukaryota; kingdom Metazoa; phylum Chordata; class Aves; order Piciformes; family Bucconidae; genus Bucco; species Bucco capensis. Next base: position 35,539 of record VWZO01005039.1, read on the forward strand.
TTGCCAGCTATATTAGCACTGTGGGTTTAGACAGGTCAAGTTTGAAGGACAATAAAGAACAACAAAGATAAAAAGACTCTCTATAAATCAACAAAATATCTGGCAAAAGGCAAAAGATTAGGCTTTCTGGTGATGTTAAACATGAAGGGCTGAGTAATAAAAGATATAACCAGAATGGTTTCAGAAACATGAATACATAAAGGTTTCTTTTTCTCCATCATTACACTCAACTGACTCCAGTTAATGCTGATGGAATTTTGATGCACACCACAAGACAAGAACATGCTTCATGGATTCAGCAAGTAAAGATTAAGCATATTTAATACACAATAGCCTAAGAAAAACAGAAGGAAGACAGAGAAAAGTTTTCCCTCTCCTTACAGCAGTGTCCTATTCTGCAAATACTGATAAAATTAGTTGAGGTGCCCATGAGCATAATTTAAGGATAATAGAGCAAAGGGCCTATAAAAAAGAGCAAAGTGCCCTGCTGAAAGAGAACTCTTTTATTCTGAATTAAAATTAAAATTAAACCACCACCAAACAAAAACCTTTCTCTTGTACTAAAAGAAAGTTCAGCTGGGCTGATGCACACTGGTTATTACCTACCTTTGGACAGCATCAACCACTGAAACAATCTCAAATACAGTCTCAGCACTTGTATGTGCTGAGGGGCTTAGTATTTAGGCCTATTCTGAAAAATATTCTTCATTCAGAGCAATGCTTTTAGCTACCTACTAGGCAGCATCCAGTCCCCAACTCTCAACTCCCAACTCCATGGGAGACTTCTCACCAACACTACTGGCACTAAGAGGTGCTCAACAAGTGACTGATGCTAACAGTGTGCAGTAGGAGCTGCTCTTTGAAAGCAATGGCCAAAAATAACTCACTTTTAACACATGCAATAGAATTGTTTCAAAAATTGACCTGAAACACATTGTTAAAATAAAATTAGATGCCTTCAACAAAATTAAACTGTCCTTTCATTCAGATATAGGGTTCCAGATGGCAGAGTTAGCCTTAGAGGCAAGCAGCACACAAAGCAGCACCTGCACACATTTTGGCTGTAGGGCAGCACAACTTGTGTGCAGTCAGTGCTCTCTGTGCACTGTATTATCTCTCCAAATCCACACCTAAAAGCTCTGAATACCAAGGAACCATGCAATAAATTCTACTGCAAAGATGATACATAGCAACATAATGCACAATTTGGGCCTTTGTGTGCCTGTATAAAAATCCACTACAAAGCAGCATAACAAATCTCCTGGAAAATATGCTGAGCTCAGATGCTGCTAACAGCATACATCTGGGACTTTACCTGGAGCCAACTGTGTCATTTAGTCTCAAATAAAACCAAGTGAAAGGACAACATGAAAACCTTTATGTTTCCTAACAGTAATAACATTTGGAACACACATTCCCATTAACTATAATCTGTGAGGAAAAAAGCTGAGACAAAATAAAAAGTCAACAAAAGAGTTATGTGTTTTTACCTGATCAGCTGTGGTCTCAGAAGGAATTACTAGTACAATATCTCCTCTTTTTAAATTCAGCTCATCACTGTTAGCTGCCTCAAAATCATGGAGAACTTCAACCTAAAGAAAGTGACATCAAAGATATAGACATGATCTACCTGGAGACATTCCCTTAACAAAATTCTATAGCCAGGTACATTCAAATCATTAATACTGACAGTGATACATGTCAAAGGTTTCTATTCATACCCTTGGAAGCAAGGACAGCTTAGAGTAAGTCTTCCTGAGACTACAAAAGGAAACCTAAAGTCCTTTCCCACAGATGATCCTGCCATATCTCACAAGTCCTGCCACCCTTATTCCTTCTGTAGAAGGAACTTGCTTTCACTCCCCACTATCATTATTAGATCTGAGAGAGGGGCAGCAGGGTTTTGTAAATCAAATTGGGAAAGACTCGCAGGAATTGACATTTCAGACTCTCTCTCATTCTCTTGTTGTGGCCACTGGATATTGTTCTTGCTGTAAACATCCATGGAATTTGAGTGAAACATACAGCAACTGTTTCAACAGGTGATCAAAGAGACAAATAATGGGAACTCTGCTTAATGCTTGCCCTGCAAAAAGCTCCCACTTACTGGCAGATGGGTATGCCAAAAATATCTGTCTTTCAAAGGGGTGGTTATTAAACCACTGGCAGGAACACTAAGTCATTGTGAACAGAGTATTTTAACTAAATGGTTCTACCTCCTTAAGAGAGATGCTAGTCTAATTCTCCCAAAGCACAGCCAGTTCCATGGTAACTCTGCCATAATGAAAGAAAATGGCATCCAGATCCAGGTGCCAGGCATACATTCTGCTTCTCTTTATTTATGTCTGGCCCAAGAGAGTGTGGTGAGAGCCAAACAGATGAACTGTATCAGCATGTCTGAGTCAAGACTGTTCATCCTCACCTTCATGCTGTTCTCATAGCTCGCTGAAAACACTGAGCAATAAGAACAGACCAAGAAGAATGGCATACTTAAGGAATGCTGTGGGACTAATTAGTCTGAATTATGCACATTATAATAGGAAGCATGTATAGTTCATCCATCCTCAAGGAGCTTTTCTGCTGCTCAGTGATTCTGAAGTGAGAAGCATTATCAAAGAGCCTTGTGAACCAGGAAACCCTAGGGGTCTTGCCAGCCAAGGAGAGAATTTCTCTTGCACCTCATTAAACTTTGCTGTTTGATTACTCTAACAGTTTATAATTATAATATTACTTAAGTCACAGAATGACATTTTGGCTTCATTACTATGAATTATAGAAGTCCCATGGGTTTCAATAGAACCAGAACTTCCACAGATTTTCAGGCCAGAAAAAAGCCATTTGTTCTTATATTCATAGAATTGGTTTGGGTTGGAAGGGACCTTAAAGGTCAAATATATTGTCAGTATAGCAGGCATATTGTCATCATACAATACTGCTGACTAGTTCTGTGGCCGTGCAGTTTTCCTTAATATACTGATTTTGAGCAGCAGTTTGGTAAGATGAAAGGGTTACTTCAGTGTGTCTTACAGCTACAGAAGGATATGCACAGCAACAATGGTGTGCAGAAAATCTATCTTCTCAGACTTCATCTTTGAAGCAACAACCCAATGTTAAATTTGTCTTTGTGTCTGCACGTGTCTGAAAGTTAAACTGAAAGTTCTTTGGCCTCAAGAAACCATCACACTACCTGTGCAGACAGACACAGCCAGAGAGGCTAGATCTAAAGCAAAGTCTCAAAGAAGAATGAAGAAGCAGACCTTAAAGAGAAAGCCAGGTGGCATTGCAGAAGCAGTGTCTTCTGCTGGAACAGGCTGATCTTGAGAAGGTGCAGCTTGAATTTCTTCAGCAAGTTTCTGCTCACTTCCAACTTGGGAAGTTTCACTGGGAGATATGTCAGTGCCCTGAGTGCCCAGCTCTGCTGCACCATCTTTGGCCTCGTTCACGACAGCTTCGTGTTCTTCTCCCTCCTCGTTGTTGGATGCTGGCTCTATTACTACTGAAGGGATGCTGCTGACCTTCTCCTGGGGAAAAAAAACCCAAACAAACAAAAAAAGCCACAAGTTTATTTCAAGCAGGAAAACACAATTGTTTGTTTATTGCACAGGGCATACATGGGAATGGGGATTTCCTTCATTTCCACAGTGGATTCTTACATTAAGACAGAAAATAGTACTTGTGCAAGAATGTAAAGGAGTAAGCCCTTCCCTCTTTTCACTGGTTGCCTTAGTCCTCCTTTGTCTACTTTCTGTATTACCACAAATAATAAAAATGCTCTGCAGGTAGTTTGGGTTTCCTTTTCAAAGTGTATGGAAGTGAACAGACCTTTCTCCTCCACCCTGCTCTTAACTTTGGATGAGTTTGGGTAAAGCCACAAGTTCCAGGAGTCACTGTCCCATATTTCTTTGTAAATTCAAGTCAGCAGGATAATAGTGCTATAAAAGTGATGAAAGAAGGAAATGTGACCTATTTCTTTGACTGACTGAGGGGATTTTACCTGATTTACAGCAATGTAACTGGGAGCAGAGAAAGCAAAAAGGCTAAGTAGGTAGTAGCTGACCAGTATTGAAGCCTAGGACAAAAAGCATTTAATGAAACTTGTTGGAGCATTCCACCTGAAAAGAACATGTTCAGTGATCCTCTGCCAGCCCATCCTAATCTGGTGCACAGAAGAAATGCAATGTGCAATGACAGGAGGTGGCAAGTGGCTGTGCAGCTGCAGGCTCTGCTCTAGTAGCTGTTCCCCAGCTCCTTAGAGGTTGCAGAAGAAAGGCAGCAGGCCAGATGCAGACATAGCTTGACCACTGTGATTTACATAAAGTAATGCTGCTGATAGGACACAGTGCCAGAGGACAAAAAAAAATCCATTTCTTTCTCTGCCTGTTTCTCCAGAAAGCCCTGTCAGGTTATGTTATAAAGCTTGTGTCCACAGAAAGGCACAGAGAGCCAACAGCAGCAGGGAGAGCCCAAGCAACATCCTACCCATGCTGCTTAGAGGTCCATCACAGAAGCCATCAGCTAATCAAGTCCCATCTCCACAAGTCCCCGGGAGCACAGGGGCACAAAGGAAGGCACAACTCAAATTAAGGCCTCAGAAGAAGGGATACCCTTGATGGGTCCCTCCCAGGGCTATCCTAGGAGAACCTCAGTGTTGCTACTGATTGCAGCTGGAGGCACAGGGCTGCAGCAGCCTTGCCTTCCTCAGGCTGCTGAATCTGTCCTGATTCCCCTCACATGCTCTCCCATGCACCCACAGGAGTTACCTGAGACACATCAGCCTCCTTTTCTTCTCCCTGAGGTTTGTCACCTTCAGCAACACCCTCCTGCTCAGTGGTAGCACCAGCAGCAGCAGCTCCTGCTGGCACAGCCCCACTGTCTTCTGCTGCCACAGCTCCCTCGGTGACCGGTACCACCTGGAGAGAACAGGAGGGAGGGACCTTTGAGGATATATATTCTGGGTATCTGTTGGAGAGCCCATGGAGCAACCTCAGCTCTGCAGCCTTGTTGGATGGTTCCTCTTGATTTGTGGGGAGAGCAGCAGCAGGGACAAGCTTGTGGAGGGAAGCTGATCAACAGGTGGGAGAGAGACATGAAGGAAACTTCACCAGGGACTACTTAGCAGAGTCCTCAGGTGTTACTAGTGCAGTAATAGTTTGCAAAGGCTCTATTATTTTTTCCTTCAAGCTGCACTGTGGAAGAAATTCCAGAGGAGGAGGAGTTTGCAAACTGTCTAGGTGGCCACAGGACCCTGCTAGTGGAGTCTGTTCTCAGGAACAGGCTCCAAGTCTTCTCCAACTACTGTCACCTATCTCTAAACCTGAGTTGGCTTCAGAAACACTGCCTGAATCACACACTCCTTTCCAACACAGAGACTTGCAAACTGGGCTATATCAGCACAAGCAAATATATCCTACAGCTGGATAAAGATCAGAAATCTTCAGCTTCCATCAGATATCAGAAAGAGAAAATAACCACAAAGATCTATAGTTAGGTCAGTAAAAAAATAAATATACATAAAAGCTGATTCAGTCTGGCTATGACTGAACCGTTTGTGATCAATGTTGAATCCTTCCTCCAGCAGAGATCCTTGGAATTTATGTCCTCCCCTAACATTTATATTGGTATATACTGGTATGTGCTTACAGGATGATAGGGGATAGATACTTACAGTGGATTAATCTTAAAGGTTGGAGGGTGGAAGTTAAATGACAAAATTCATTCTGTAAATCCAATTAAATTTGACATGGAATTTTTAAGGTATGGCTGATGGCACCAGCATAAAGTAAAAACACTGAAGAAAAAAAGATTTTCTAGATACCAGTGTCCAGTTACAGTTAGCAGAAACATCTCTGACCTCCAGTTTGATCTTACCTCCACAGATGAGGCTAACCCAGCTACCTGAACTTGAACTACCTGCCATGGTTCATAGGTACTCCTCAGGCATTGTTTTTTAACAATCTCTAATATTCAGCACTCCTCCTATTCGTTGCTACTAATTGATGTGCTAAGAAATTCTTCTGGAATCCTTGAAGGCAGAAGAGAAGGGTTTGTAGAAATCACTGGAGAAGCTTTAGTTGACATGGAAAATGCTGCTGGATGATGCCCTATCATCAAAAGAAGCAACATCAAAAGACATGGGCAGACATTGACATCTCCTGTGACTTGTAAGGCAAGCAAGCCTGCCATGCAGAGTATCACCAATTTTAACAGCCTTGACCCAAAAAACATACTCAAATAAATGATGAGTGTAAAAGCGCTGAAAGAGGCTAGTAGGAAGGAGGGGGAACAAAGTGAATATCTGATTGATTTTACACTGTGCACTTCTAACAGCATGCTGCAGAAATTGATCCTGCTGTCTGCTGTGATTAGGGTCAACACTTCTTTTCTATTTATTGGATTTGTACAGCCCATTTTATTTCGCTAACAGGGAGAATACTCATTTACATGAATCAGCCCTCAAATGCTCCACAGTGAAAGGGTGATGCTCTCACAGCCTGAAGCCATGAGTCACTGAATGGGTACCTCAGCTCACAATTGCATCATCACTTGTTCTTGAGTCTTAAGAGTACAAACCCAACACAAGCTAGGTGAGTCAAAGAAGTTTTTCCCAAAATGCATGTGAGGTAGCACAGAATGAACCTCACTGTCAACCTCAAATATATTTGATTAGTACAAAAAGGGGGGAGGGGGGGAGAGGGAGGCTCATCCCACTGAATTAATACCCAGCTATGGTGAACTACATACTTGCAGATAGTGTTACCTGGATTACCTTACTTCACATTGAAAACCAAGGCTACAAATCTCTTTTTCATAGGTCATCAGTAATATTAGACAAGTGAGCAATGTAACAAATGCATAGAATCATAAAATGGTTTGGGTTGGAAGGGACCTTTAAAGGCCATCTAATCCAAATCCTCTGCAGTGAGCAGGGACATCCCCAACTAGATCAGGATGCTCAAAGCCCTGTCCAGCCTGACCTGGAATGTTTCCAGGAGTGGAGCTTCTACTACCTCTCTGGGCAACCTGGGCCAGTGTTCCACTACCTTTATTGTAAAAACCTTCTTTCCTATATCTAGTCTAAATCTCCCCTCTTTTCATGTAAAATCACCACCTCTTCTCCTTTCACAACAGGTCCTGCTAAAAAGTTTGTCCCTGTTTTTCTTATAGGCCCCATTAAGTACTGGAAGGCCACAACAAGGTCTCCCTGGAACCTCCTCTTCTCTAGGATAAACAACCCCAGCCTTTCTCCACAGCAGAGGTCTTCCAGCCCTTAGGTCATTCTTATGGCTTCCTCTGGACCTGCTCCTAGAGTTCTTGTGTTCACCTCCCTTGACCTGCTGGTCACTCTGCTTTTGCTGCAGCCCAGGTTGTGACCAGGGCTCTGTGCTGCAAGCACACACATTGTTGGCTCATGTCCAGCTTTTCATCTATCATTACCCTCAAGACCTTCTTGGCAGGGTTGCTCTCAATCCTTTCATTCCTCAACCTGTGCTGATACGAGGGATTGCCACAACCCAGGTGCAGAACACCTTGCATTTGTTGAGCCTTGTTGAACCTCATGAGGATTAACACAGACCCACTTCTCAAGCTTGTCCAGGTCCCTCTGGATGGTAAATTCCTACCTCTAGCAGTATTACTGAAATTTGGACAGTTGTCCTCTTATACCAACCACACAGGGGACAAAGAAAGGGCCATCCAGTATAATGAACAGAAGTGAATGGTGCTTTACCCAGGATTCACATGGTTGCACTCTCACTACCATTTCTGTCAGCTCAACACAATGCCACAGATTCAGCAGCAGCAAGAACAAGCCCAGGGAGAGGAGAAGGAGGGGTCCTGAGCCTGCTGCTAGGCTCTGCCACAGGAGCTCCCTGAGCTATGGCAGTTTTCCAGAGCTAAAGATCTCATCCCAAGGCTAGAGGTAGAAAGAGAAGGTGTAATTTTTATGACAGTTGGCAATAATTACAGCTAAGCTGGTTAATATAATGTCAAGGAGAACTAATTATCATGCTTTAGAGAATATATCAATTGCTTGCAAAGTCCTGGAAGACTTCTGGGGTAGTATTGAAGAATTTGTTATGCAAGTTACAGTACATTGGAGGTCAGGTATAAGCTTAGCAAGCAGAATCACAGAATGGTTTGAGTTGGAAGGTGACCTAGTTCAAAGGCCATCTTCCACTACACCAGGTTTCTCAAAGCCTCATCCAACCTGACCTTGAACACTTCCAGGGATAGCACATCCATAACCCCTCTGGTCAACCTGTTCTAGTGCGTCACCACCCTCACAGTGCAGAACTTCTTCCTTACATCTAGTCTAAGTCTACCCTTTTTCAGTTCCTCCTACAACTACATACCCTTGTAAGAAGGCCCTCTCCATCTTTCCCATAGGCCCCCTTTAGGTGCAGGAAGGCTACTATAAGGTCTCCTTGGAAAGCCTTCTCTTCTCCAGGCTGAACAATTCCGACTCTCTCAGCTTGTGCTCACAGGAGAGGTGTTCCAACCCTTTCACCACATCTTTCTGGCCCTCCTCTGGACCCTGGCCATGTCCTTCACATGTGTGGAGCCCCAGAGCTGGATGTAGTACTCCAGTCTTCTTTTATCGCTAATGTACCTATAGAAGCTTTTCTTGTTGCCCTTGACTTCACAAGGACAAATGGTATTAGAAAAAAAGAGGAAAGACTTCAAAGAGCCTGATGTTCACAGGGTAGGGAGGAATTTCTTGCATGTTTCTTCTTGGATCAGACTTCTTGGGAATGACAAGCCAATACCAGCGAAGTAATGCAGTACTCTCTTGCACTGTGTCAACACCAAGCTGGGCTTGATCTATCACTCCTGAACCATAGTTTCTTGCTAGTGTGAGTGGAGCAAGTAGGAGTTACAACCTCTTCCTCAGTCCCTACTTCTATCCCTGCATTTAACATGGAGCCATTCCTCTTGTGCTGCTCTCTGTGCACATTTGAACACATGAGGGTTTCATTTTAGTATAGAAGGATTCAGGGTAAGGAGGTTTATCACCTCTGAAGAAATACAAGCAAAACACAATCATTTGAGTCCACACCTGCACAGCTTCAAGTCTGTCATTCAGTTGCTTTGTAACTTGATTTTAACTGTGTCTAAGTTGATGCTGGATTTGTACTTTAGCCAACAGATTTGCAATTCTTCTCAAATCTCTGGCTTAGTTCAGGGCATATCATGCTAGGAGAAATAAATGATTAATCAAAGTATTTTCTTTCTATAAAGCTGTTTGCAAAGAGGCTAGGCAAACATATTTATGGAAAGTGTAAAAGCTACTGGGAGTCTAATTAACATATTTCCAACTGTCAGTAGAAACAGCATTATACCTCCTTCTACCATGGAGCTGCTTTGTCTGCTGCCCTGAGATATCTGTTCACTCTCTACTGCTGCAATAGACAGCTTCTAAGGCAGATGTTACATAGAATGAGAGGTACTCTGAGGTCAGAACAGTGTTAGAATAGATAACACAGCTAGGTTGCATCATATTGGTCTGCATATTGATAGCATGCAAATGACAAACACAATTTTTCACCATTAAAAAGCACAACATTTAAAGCACAACCACATGCTTGAGGCTGGTCAGATGTACCTCGCTTTCTTTCTCAGCAACTTCAGCTGTCTCTTTATCCCTTGCCTCGACACTGCCCTGGATAAAGAGGAAATATGGTCATCACCTTACCCATGGCTGAGAAATTGGTATTAATTAAGCTTAATGGAAGCACAGCATGTATGGGATGTAGTGAAATGAATGGCTGGAATGAAACTGGACAGCATAGAGCAAGCAGAAAGATCCACGCTGACATCTAATCTGAATTAAAGTTACAAGTTAAAACCCAACAAATAAAACCCCCGACATATGTCAGCATCACCACGCTGTAAGTGCTAAGGACAGTTTTATTGACTTTTATTAGTAGTATTCTCAGAATAGCACCACTTTTGAAGAATTTAGTGAACAAAACCCCACAACACTGCTAACCTCAACCTTGAGTTTCCAGCAAGCTCAAATTTCTCCCCTCCAAGGCTCAAGCAGTTCCCATAATAACTTGCTGATGCCCCTGTAACTCACCAGAGTTTCAAGGTAAACTTTCTAAAACACTTGCTTCTTCCTCTCCTGTATGAGGGCAACTCATTTAAAGGGACTGTTGCAAAGAGGTGGGTGCCAAAGTTCATGATTTTTTTTGCAGCTCCATATTCAGTGGCATATGCAGCAGGTGCCTGACATTTCACAAACTAGACATGTGTCAGAGGTTTTCCAAATCTGACACCCATTTAGGTACTGAAGGGATTGAATGCACTGAACATGAATAAGTTCACTCCAAGTAGTCCTTTTTACAGCACAGATCTCACCTAACACTAGGTCCTATTCTACAGAAGGTCAGCAGTCAAAATCACTAAAATTCAGGCCCAGTTTGGAACAGCTGGAAGTGTTTTTTTCTCTGTTCAGACTTGGTTCCCTGCAGACACAGGCTATTTCTAAAGATACTCTGCTGAGCAAAAGCAAATCAAAGCCCCATTATGGAAATTCACTTTGCTAATAAATGGTGAGGCTGCTTTGCAAACACAGCCAGGTCAGATTGTTCAAAAGAGCTCAAGGGTAAAGATGAGTTATGCAAACCTACATGAGGGCATGGGAGGTTGGACCATCTGCTTTAGCAGCTACAAATTAGGAGGCCTCATGTAGTCAGGCTCCAGCTAATGCCTTCACACACTCCCGATTGTCACTCCAAAATTTCTGCAAGTTTCAGCTGAAATGGTTGCAGTGTTCCTTTTTTTAATAAAAGATGCAGACTCGTAGCTAAACTTCACCTTATTCATGTTTTTTTCTATTCAAACCTCCTAGCATTGCCTGCAGGCACCTCATAAGCCCCAACCATGTCTAGATGCCAGGGCAAGGCAGCTGCTGAGAGCAGAGTTACTATAGAAACCTCTCACAGCTTTAGCCATTTAACATTACAGGGTTAGAGAAACTATTTTTAATGATAAATTTTTTAATACTTTTTTAAGCTGTCAAGCTTAGGTCCAGGAGTCTTCAATGTTATAGTAAGTTTGAGGAGATTGCAAAGGGACTTAAATAGAGAAAAAAACAACTATCAACAGCAAAACATCATTATTTCTTGCTCTCAGTATCCAGATGCACAAAGCCACTCCCAAAGCCTCACTTGTTTGTTTGTTTTTAGGCAAATGTTTCTATTGCCTGTAAAAGCTTTATGTCCAACTGCAAGTCAGTAGGTAGAAGCTTTCCCTACTTTTACTCTTAAAAAGAGCTGAATTTCTGCCATCTGTATTTACAAGCCATTTTGCCTTCAGAAATGAGCATCATCCTTCATTTTATTGTCACAAATGCACCAGCCTCTGCCCTTGTCTTAATCCCCTGGCAATATTCTCTGTTAAGAATGCAATCAGCCCAGCTTTGGGCCTCTTTGCAGAAGAATCACATACATACATACACATATTTTTAAATGAGGACTGTTTTCCATGCTAACTGATAGCACAGTTTTGGTGAGAAAGGGGAAAATAAGGAGAGCTTCCCAAAGCCTGAGACTACCCAAAGAGAATTTGACTATCGTGCACTAGTCACATTAGCAGCATTTTGCTTTTTAGATGAGCTGGAAGTTGGGATTGTGTGGATGGTGGGGTTAGAGAAGTGAGGCACAGTAGTATAACTGTACCATTTTTAGGGCATGAAAGCCTAGCAAGGATGACTGAAATAACACCCAACTTTGCACCTGCACTTAGGTGCCCACTCAGAACTTGGACACAGCTGACTGCTCTTCTGTATCTAATCACTGCATTGCTCATCCTCCACCATTTGGGCACTGTGAATTGTACCTACAGTGAGATTCAACCAGAATGAGATACCCTCAGAGCTGCAGGCTGTTTCCTCGCCTCTGCAAAGAGCTCATCAGGAGGTAGTTTCACAGTTGCTTATACACAGCTTTGGAAACCACAATATTTAGCTGCATGTCTGACTGCTTTAATGAGAGAACATCAGAATCCAGGCAGGCATCAGAGCCAAAGCACTGAAAGGCTCTTCTCAAAGCAGTTAGTGTAGCAGCAGTCAAAAAGCAGATCTCTGAGTAGTGCTCTCCTCAACAAGTGCTGTGTCTCATGTGTAGGAGGAGAAGAAAGGCAAATAAGATCTCAGAAGCTTTCATTTTATTATAATGTCCTCATGTGATCTTTGGTTGAATGTGAAAAAATTGATGTGGTGAGAGGGATAGTATTACTTGAAAAAGAAATAAACCAGCAGTTAATGTATTCTATCTTTTAGACTGTATTCTTTGGATTTTATAGCTGCCTTTGGGGATGCTATGGAAATAGGGAAACAACTGTTTCAGCCTACAGAAGCCCATGCAAGGACTTTTTAGCATGGTTAACTTCACTTCTGTTTATGCCCATGGTCATTCTGCCCCTTTAATCACCAAAACATTTTATCCCCTTTCCAAAAAGGATCAGCTGTTGACAGCTACTAATAAAGACTTTATTTCTTCTCTGGCATTTGAGACCTGAAGGACAAAGACAAAAGTACGTAATGAGATTCCAGGCAGCAATTCTGATGAGATCTTGTAATGAAGACTTGGCAATCTTATTCAGGCAGACTCTGAAACAGCAAATAACTCAATCCAAACCTCCCTGAGCTACAGGTACCCTATGCCCTGGACCATTCTCTTCCCTAATATAAATGAAAACTAATATAAATGAAAACCCTACCAGAAAACGTACTGCAAAGCTCCTACAAGGAAGAATGCATGCCATACGTTTTCTGGATTAATGGCATATGACAGGGAACTTACCATAGGAAAATTAAACTGATCAGTGGCTGTCACTCCAAACTGGAAGTTACTAAACTGGATAAAAGATTCCCAATAAGAAAGTATCCATCAATATTTTACAACTCCACTTTTAAAGTAAACTGCCACTCAAAGCAAATAAATGCAGAACTGCTATCAAGAAATGACATGTTTTCTTCTTTTGAAACTCAGCGTATTTTTTTTTAGCATTGATCATATTTGTCACTAATCCTAATCTTCAAAACTTTTCTTTGCAAGCCCTGGGAAACCCCTGTGGTCTTCCTCCTGGATTGCTCTTAAATTGCCTGCCTCTTGCACCGTGCTTCTCCCTGCCTCTCTCCTAACAGCTCTGCAGTTCTGTGCCTTGACTAGAGCAGCTGGTGGCAGACCAAGGAGCCAGAACTCCTCCTGGACAGCCAGGCAGCAAAACAGATCACCTGAAAAGGTCATGCCAGCCAATAAGTGGATGTGTGGTGCTGCAGTCACAGTCTGCTCTTTAATTAGCACTTAAGATGTGCAACAGGCTTCCAGAACATTGCTTAGTCTAAGTGTGAGACCAAAAGGAGGTGCCTTTCTTTTAGAAAAATAGTGACATTCTTTTGAAGTTTTTTTTTCTCTTTAAATCCTTACAGATAATCAAAATAAAATCATTGAGCAACAACCTTTTCAGCTTCATCAATATCTGTTCTTCACATTATTCCCTGTCATTCACTCACAGGAAGGAGAAAGCTCAAGATCATTGACTGATTTTCCCTCCCTCCTCTCTCCACCTTCCCTTCCTCCTTCTTTGTTCCAAACTATCAACTTTACTCTCACTAGATATGAGGCATTCTGGACAGGAGTTTGACAAAACAATGTGCCTCAGACAGGCAATTTCATTCTTTGCCTTACTACAGAATTGACAAGTTATTACTGTGATTTATGTCAGCTTGAAAAGAAAACACACAGGAGGGGAAGAGCCTGATCTGCAGTCAGTGGCTTTCTTCATTCAGTGATGTCCTTAGAAGGGGATGATCCTGAAGCCATGTGCTCCAGTGTGTACCACAGAACTGAACAACAGTGAACTAAAAAACAATGAAATACTCAAACTAAATGCAAGTGTAATTAGAATTAAACTCCAAACATAGTTCTGGGGAACACTCCAGGATTGCTTCCCTCCATAGCTGCATTGCTGCTAGAAGTCCAGAAAGAATGGGGAGGGTTGGGCAGAGACAGATATTATCTTGCCTTTCTCCCAAAGTCCCGCAGAGCAGCCCACCCAGTACTGCCTCTCTTTCCTTCTACAATCCATTATTTTTTCCCTCTTCTAGGAAGATGGGAGCAAGGGAAGAATTAATTAGGCAAGTGCTATAGCTGAAGTTCAGCCTGCCTTTTTGTGTCATTTGTGCTGGATACCACTTAATCCCATAGCTCAGCATCTGGAATTACCCAGGAAAACTCATCAATTCATCTTTAAGGTGGTCTTTAAAAAAAACACATTTGTACTCCAGAGCCTTGCACACCAACGCTAGTACCTCCTCCTTTCTACTGCTTACAGAATCACAGAATCACAGAATCGATCGGGCTGGAAAGACCTCCGAGATCATCAAGTCCAACCCTCCGTCAACTCTAATCCATTTACTAGATCATGGCACTCAGTGCCACATCCAATCTTCGTTTAAAAATCTCCAGGGATGGTGAATCCACCACCTCTCCAGGCAGGCCATTCCAATGCCTGATTACTCTCTCTGTAAAGAACATTTTTCTGATCTCCAACCTAAATTTCCCCCGGCAGAGCTTGAGCCCGTGCCCCCTTGTCCTATTGCTGGGTGCCTGAGAGAAGAGACCAGCTCCCACCTGGCTAGAACTTCCCTTCAGATAGTTATAGACAGCGATGAGGTCTCCTCTGAGCCTCCTCTTCTCCAGGCTAAACAACCCCAGCTCCCTCAGCCTCTCCCCATAGGACTTGTGCTCCAGTCCCTTCACCAGCCTTGTTGCTCTTCTCTGGACCTGCTCCAGCACCTCAATATCTTTCCTGAACTGAGGGGCCCAGAACTGAACACAATACTCAAGGTGCGGCCTCACCAACGCAGAGTACAGGGGAAGGATCACTTCCCTGGTCCTGCTAGCCACACTATTTTTGATACAGGACAGGATCCCATTGGCCTTTTTGGCCACCTGGGCACACTGCTGGCTCATGTTGAGCTTCCTGTCAATTAGTACCCCAGGTCCCTTTCCGCCTCGCTGCTCTCCAGCCACTCTGTGCCCAGCCTATAGCTCTGCATGGGGTTATTGTGCATGGGGTTACAGTATGCTTAGTATCACCTGTGGCTTTTGCATGCTCTAATACCACCAGCAGATAACCAGCCTGTCCTTGGTGGGTAAAGCTAGAGGACCTAATGCCATCCCTCTAAGACACTACCTAACCTGGAGCCATCCATAAATGGCACCATCAGGCTTGTATTGCCATTAAAAACAAATGATGAATGAAATCAGCTCCAGAGACACATCTAGGAGATGCTACAGTAGCTGCACACCTGGTAAGTCTTCTGCCAGTGCTCTGCACTGCCACATCTATAGGTGTCAGCTACTTCCACCTTCTTCAGCTAGTCTGCACCTACACCAGCAGCTTCCCATGTGGCACTGTATCAAATCCTTACTAAAAAGCAGCTCATCTTATGGTGAATTAGATATCATCATTCCTACTTAGCAGATGAAGATATACAGGGGCTCACCCAAGGCCAAGAGCAGCTCAGAAAGGTGAATCTTGCTCTTCTGACAACACTCAGGGCACGAAACTGTGCTCAATGGTCAAAAAGCACAGCTACACACCTTCCACTGGCATCTGGGGCAGAGGAACTAATCCACAAAACAACCCCTTGTTCTGCCCAGTTTTTAAGTAGTAATCTGCATATATTACCAGTGACAAACACTCATCAGAGACTTTGAACATGATACTATCTTGAGGAAAGCAAGAAAACTGTCAGCCTACAAAAACATGCATTTTAGGGTTTCTTAGCCTGTGGGTACCATCCTCTATCAAGACCTTCTGACAAGTAGTATGCAGAACAGGAATCTCAGTTGGCTAAAAAGGATATTCTGCTTTAAAACAGGTATAAAAAGGGATGCTAGTCAGCAGAAAAACCCCATGTCTACCATCTCAGACCACCTCTTAATTCGTAGTGGTATTGGGTCCCCTGCTTTGCTCTTCTTGCAGAGCTGTCATTTCTTCTCTTTCCACTGTTTCCTGAATGTTGACAAGTATAAATCTCTAAACTGGCCCTTGGAGTTCCCTCTTCAGCTCAGGGATGGCTTCTAAAATCTTGTAGGCATTTATATTACAGTCACTTCTTTCTGGTATTCGCATGCTCTAGCATGGACCATATAAGATGTACATTGGCTTAGTGCTTACAGCTCAGTTTGAAATGAAATGAGAGAACTGCTAATAAGGACATTCAAAAACGGCATCAATTCTCTCTCCTTCTGAAGTTCATCTGGAATCCATCAATCTGTGAAACCACTATCACTTTGCTGAACTTCAGTCTAAAATGCCAAGCACAAGAGGAATGACATTTTGGGGCCGAAAGGAAGACCCGTGCTGGAAAACCATGCTGTGACACAGCTGGGGAAACCAGCCATGGATGGATGGGGATGATGGAAAGGCTGGCTGAAATGCAGCAGGGCACATTCACTGTGATGAAAAGTGGCTGAGATGAGGCTTGGGAGGTGGCACAGGGGACAGGTCACTCACCACAGTCTGCTCTGCTGACTCGGCAGGCTCAGCAGCTACGGCCTCCTTTTCTGCAGCAGCAGCAGCAGCAGGGGGTTCCTCGACCTTGGCTTCCCCAGGTGGAGCTTCTTCAGCCTCAGCCTTTGGTTATAGTGATATTTTTTAAGTAGACAGTGGAAAAATAGTTGAGAAGCACATGCTAGCAGGGCAGAAGGGGAGGAGGGAAATGGGAACTGTGCCTGTCACAGTGCTGCTTCAGGCTCAGTCTTGCTGGACTTTGTCAGGGAGAAGATGGCACTGCTTGACCTTACAGCAGCTAAAGGGCATTTTCATCCTCAGTGCTCTGTATGTAAACTGAGCCAGTCTTGCGTCCCTCCCTTGCAAAGAAAGCAAGCATCAGCTTCCTGAACTAGACAAAGAGGTGATGGAAATGGGGGGAAGGCACTCAGTTTGCTCAGAAATACTCCAGAAACTGATGGCAAGGCCATTAGTTGAAACTGGCACTCCTGTGTACCAACCCTGGGCTTCAAATATGAGGCTTTTTACAATTCTCCCCTATTCCCTAGTTCTGTCTCTTCTCGGACAATATGGTTCTTCTTCCAGTGAAGGTAAGAAGCAATTAGCAGAGACTCAAACAGTTTTTATGTGCACAAGGGCAACCACTGTCTGCTTGAATTCTGGCAGTATGAATCGTCCCTGGTTTCTTCTTGAAGTGCATTCCCTCTTGAAACCTCCATCACACACAAGGCATCCATTTAACAATCCACATTGCCATTTGCCCCTTTTTAAATTCTGGCCTAAGCTTGTTTTTTTAGCAAGAGGATCATAGAATCATAGAATGGGCAGGTTGGAAGGGACCCTAAAGATCATCTAGTTCCAACCTCCCCGCACTGAGCAGGGATGCCAATCACTAGACCAGGTCACCCAGGGCCGCATCCAGCCTGGCCTTGAACACTGCCAGGGATGGGGCATCCACAACCTCTCTGGGCAACCTGTTACAGTGGCTAACCACTCTCCGGGTAAAGAACTTCCTTCTAATCTCCAATCTAAATTTCCCCTCCTTCAGTTTATATCCATTCCCCCTTGTCCTATCACAGTCTGACCGCCTAAAAAGTCTCTCCCCTTCTGTCCTATAATCTCCCTTTAGGTACTGGAAAACTGCTATAAGATCCCCTCAAAGCCTTCTCTTCTCCAGGCTGAACAATCCCAACTGTCTCAGCCTGTCTTCATAGGGGAGGTTCTCCAGTCCTTTAATCATCTTTGTTGCCTCCTCTGGACTCGCTCCAACAGCTCCACATCTTTTTTATGCTGAGGAGCCCAGAACTGGATGCAGTACTCCAGATGGGGCCTCACAAGCACAGAGTAGAGAGGCAGAATCACCTCCCTAATCTAGCAAATCTCTAGGATCTAGCAAATCTCACCAGCTCTGCAACATGTTCAGTGCTGGGGCAAAATAGCTCCCAGCAGAAGTGTGATCTGCAGTGCAAACATCACTTTGCAAAGACATGTTCCTACCAGGGGAGAGCTGCAAGCTCTCTGCTCAGCATATTCCATTTAAAATGGCTGACTCAAGCAGATACAACCACCCCAGCAGTTTAATTTGCCATGAACAAATTGCTCAGCATAACATGAAGCTCAAAAGCTATTTAGCTGCTTTGCAGTTGATAACACAGAGCTGGCTAGAAGGTCTCCTGTAATGAAGAGACAGCTTCCATGAAATTCTTAAAGCTATTACAAACTTCTCCTCCCTGATGTTTTTCAGGAAAACATCCATAGCCTCTCACTTCTTTTCTTCACATTCCTTAAGCAGCCTGTTTGTTTTTTTTTAATGAGGTACAGAGAAGTCTGCCTAAGATTTACATCTACAATGGTATCACCCATCAGCTCTTCTAGGTACAAATTTTGTGATTTAGAGGATGGAAAACACAGAAAAGAAGAAAATATCTTTGCACAGAGGAAAAATGGTGCCTTTATTTACAGGGCATTTAAAAAGGAAGCAAAAGCCACCACTTACCACAGGCTCTGTCACATTCTCATTTGATTGCACTGTGAATGCAGAGGTATCCTAGGTACAGAAAGGAAAAATAATGATGCAGAAATATTTGAGATTGGATATTTGCTATCAAGGAGCCGATTTTTTTTAATGGCTCCTTCAGGTAACATCATAAGTAAATTCACACAGAATAAGATAACCTAAATGGGTATTAATAATAATTATTAGTTAAACATTATTAATATTAAAGACATCCCATTTTCAATGATGTAGTCTATGCTTCTAAACTGTACAATGCTATTAAAGGCAGTGAAAAACCATTCATTAAACACAGCAAATTGCAAGTACTTTGTTGCAGGTACAATGTACTTCTAAGTTGTGAAACTCAGAATCTTTTTTGTAGACTACTCAGTGCCCATGCCTGAGGAGTACATTAGCTCTAATCTACTTTCATATTCTCTTGATTCTGGGCTTTTCTTTGAACAGTAACTTGAGTAACTACAGATACAAAATTTTACGTGCATTAAGGAGGTACAAAAATAGAGATGTTTTCCAACATCTTACTCATTTAAAACCAATTATTTTGGCCAAATCCTTCTCCTACTGTAGTGGGGACATCAAATTTTGGCTTCCAAGGGGCAAACATTTTGGCTTAAGTAGTATTAGAGGTGGTAGCTTTGTGTGCTGCCCCTTCCTGCTGGATCCTTTCCTGAGGATACAATGCTATGTATTGTAGCAGAATGGTCAAGCACTTGAAGGCTCATTTCCATCCTTGTCTAAGCCCAGCCTTTTTGGGTGCATTTAAAAAATGGTGTAGAGGGTGTGTTGTGGCTGGGCCAGCCTCTAAAGGGATGCTGGAAATTCGTGGGGCCCCAGGTTATCCATGAGAAATTTAGGATCTTGGCACAAGCCTGGAATTTGAAAGCACAAACATGGCAACTTCATGCCCTGTATTTCTGTGATGCCTAACACAGTGTTCCCATCAGCAAATAACTAACTTAGGGTGAACTTTCAGATTAAAACACATCTTAAATGAAAACAAAGATGCAGAAACTAGAGTTATTTTATATCCACACACAGAGAGTCACTGAAAGTATGTAAAACTGAGGAAACAATGCTTTACAGGACTTGGGGACTGGGAGAAAAATCCACAAAAGAACACAATAAAAAAGCTAAACAAGTTAATTTAGGAGGAGAAAAAAAAATAATAAGTCCCACTAAGGTAGTCAGATTTTTGCTATTAAATTCAGTCAGGAGTACCAAGAGTATTAGCACCATTCTAGGAATCATTTCTGAAAACAGACAAGGTTTGGATTTGAGTCAGCATGACACTGGGATGCAGCTCACCAGTAGAACAGGTTTCCTGAAACCATAGAGCCAGTCCTAATCCCTTCCCAACAGCACAGAGAATAAACACAAACCACATCTCCAAACATGTTTCTTTCTTACCTGTGCAAATCCATTAAATGCTGTGCTGGATGCCTAAGTAGAAGTGAAGATCAAAACAAATTACCATTTGTTTACTAAATCAGGACATGAGTCAAAACATTTTTATTTGCAAAATAAAAATGTAGGCCAGACATTCATGAGGAAAAAAAAGTAAAATTAAAATGAAGGGTAAGGCAGCAAGAAATGTGATGATAGTGCTATTTGATAACAGGTGTCACAGGCTTAAAGAAAAACAACCAAACCAAAAAGCAGAGTAGCTGAAGTATTTTTAGGAAATAGTAATAAGAAAAAAAACAACTCAAACAACCAAGCTGCATTTAAAGTTATAGAGATAAAAGAGAAAACCTGTGAGACACAATGTGCCTTCACAGTTCAAAGCTTCATTCACCATTTGGAAAGAGTTTTGCCAGCCTGCTCCATGGCAGGGCTGAAGGGCACCACACTATGAACAGTTGCATGGCAGTTTGTCCAAAACCAGACTAGCACAGGCTCAGGGAGGGTGGGGACAGCAAGGAACACACAAATGGATTGGTTTGAAACGACAAGGTTTATGCATGGCCTAAGGAACTCTTTGTCTAGACTAGGCTACACACTGGGGTAGGTACCTCTTCTTTCTCAGCCTCAATTTCCTGGTACAACAATCCATATCTCCGGTTAGCAATTTCATCTTCAGACAAATCTGAGTTGTTGGTCTCATTGTCTTTAGGACTAGTTGAGCTCTCCGTGCTAGCATTTCTGGAATTTCCCATTTGAAACAGGCTCAAGGGTCTAGCTATCTCCTTGCTGGGTCCAGGATTGCTAACTCCTGCCTGCTCTCCAGGCAAGCCTTGTTGCACTGCTGCCTCCTGACTTCTATTGCTTGTGCTCTCACCTACTTCCACCCAGCTGTTATCAGTCCCTCCCAGCTCTTGGGTAGACCATTTGTCACTAATGCCTAACCAAATATTTTCCATGTTACCTTCCTCTGAGTCTTGCTGCTTGGGGAAAAAGGGCCAATTATCCAGTCCATTTGCTTGGCCATCTGACAAATTAGAAAAACCCCAGGAATCACTAGTAACTGTTGGATCCCAGTTTGCCAGCCAGGGGTCTGCTTCCAAGGCTTCAGGAACACCATTGCTACCAGGATGCTCTTCAGCAACTGCTGCTTCTGCCCTACCTGCCACTTGGTCTTCTGCATTATCTAGGCAAGGATTAGCACAGGTTGTGCTAGCAGCATCAGCTGTCTCAGGCAGCAATGCCTGCTCTTTTTCAGCAGCAGCTTCACCTTCAGCAGCAGCACTACCATTTGGGAGGAGGCTGATGCTATTATCTTCGGTTCCTTTACCAGATTCTTCTGGCCTCAATAATTCAGCATCACACAGGGCATTTCCAGTATCTGCAGGCTCCTTTTCTGTGTGGTCTGTTACCTCCACGTCAACATGTGCCGTCATGCTTATATACTCCATGGATGTTGTTTTCTCTCCAGTACCACTCCCAGTTTTGTCTAAGCCATCCTCAAATGTCCTTCCATGGTCCTGATCCCAGATACCAAAGACTCCCTCAGGTTCAGTGCCAGTGTTTTCTAGAGCTTTAGAGTTGTCCACTACTATTTTGTCCCCACCTTCCAGCCCTGTGTTTGACAGTGGTACTTCTCCATCTGTCTCCTCAATGATATTGACCCATTTGACTACCTCTTCCCTAGAGTTTTCTAGGTTAGCACCACTAGCCCTCCTACCATCCCCATCATTATCTTCCAACTCATGTACATTTTCTACCTCTGTGCTGACTAAAATGTCAAGATGTGACTCTGCTACACCCTCGTGAAGTTCTGCCTCACTGTTTCCTTTGGATTCACAACCTTGCTCTTCCAGTTCCTCGGTACCTTCTACCTCCTTGTAGTTAACAGCTATGGTGTCTACCTTTTCAATTGGCTTGACACCTGCCCACTCGTCTTCCTCCTGCTCTTCCTCTGCCTTTTGCACATCACATGGGAGAGGCTGATCCAACAAGCTATCAGTTCCCAGGATGGGTGTCTCAGAACTGGTTATGTTCTCTAAAGGCTGACTGGTCACCACATCTTCCCATGGGATATTTTTGGCATCCAACTGGTCCTCCAGTGAAGTCCTCTGGTTTTCATTTACAGAAGCTGACCCTGGTGCAGCATCCTCCTGCTCGCCTACAGCAGGCCAAACGCTAGTAGGCAGAGTACCCGTGGATTCACTTGAGGCTTGCTCTCCCCCAGGGAAAAGCAAAGAACCTCCTGCAGTAACTTCCTGGCTGACACTGGGTGTGCTAACATCTAGGCCCCAGTTGAGTGAACCTAGATCAGTTTGAGATCTGTTAATATCTTCTGATGACCCACTGTTTGGGGTTTCCTCCATGATCAGGTTACACAGGGAAAGACTTTTTGAAGAATCAGGCTTTAAGCAGACAGAAAAGCAAAGAAAAAACACAAGATGAAAAAGATAAAGGAGGACTTGATGAGAAAACACAAAATTCATATTTTACTACAGCAATTTTCATTTAAAGGATGAAAGTGACTAAAATTAAGCCATTTAAGGAAAAGCTATGTGGTCTGTGACATTTGGAAGCAGCAGATTGCAATCTAAAAGAGCAGCACTGATAGACAGAACCAGAAAACTATCCATCACAGCACAGAGATTAAAGCATCTCTCTAGAGTGGGTGCAGTTTGGGGAAGAGGTTTGCTTACCGGCTGCACCAACTCGCTGCTTGTCTGTATGGAAGAAAATCATACACACAAAACACAGAGAAAAAGAACATGAGGTACTTGGTTAGGGCAGCAGTTTGTTAATTAGTAGCTCTCTAACAAAACTGCTGTGGTGGGTCCTCTCCTGCCACTCCACAGAACACTAATCCCAGGTTCCTCCATTTAAACCACCCTTCCAGCCTCTGCACGACATTATAAAAGAAGATCTACATGCACACTGAATGTTTATCAGATCTTGCTTTCCTCTGGGAGCCACTGACATTTGTCTTGCGGGAACCCTACTACAACTCACGTGAACAGAGGTTGCTCTGGGAGACAGGGATGAAGGAAGGAAGCAACACAAGTGGCAGTGGGGCTCACTAGTATTTGCACTGAGGCATCACTGCCAGGCAGAGGCATTTCCATCCACACAGAGTGAGGCATCAAGTCACAAAGCTTGCTTCTTACACTGCTGTAAGGAAGATGTAACAACTACTAGCTGTAACAACTACTCTGCACTCAGCTTAAGAGAAAAAGTCGAGTATCCCTAATTTCAAACATTTAGCTATGGAGCTCATTCTTTTTTTTAAACTAGAGCAAAGAGGAAAATAATTGTTATATATCTATAATATTCATACAGTTTTATTTATAGCTTGTTAAAGGAAGACATTCATAAAGCTATCTAAGTTTAGAGCAATAAATTCAAAACACTTTTAGCTGATCTAAATATTGGCAGCCTTGGAATTTTGCCTAGACTACACGTCACTTTTTTCAGGCTTTATTTAACCTTTCCCAACAGAAAGAGATGAGCATTTAATATACATCACTTGTCATGTGTACACAAAATAGTGCTGCTAATCAGAATGCATGAGAAACATCCACAGATTTCTGTGCTGGCTGAAGCTGCAAAAGGTCAAAAATGAGTGTACCAGGCTCCATGTCAAGTCAGCCAGCTATCTCCATCACATAAAGTCAAAAGAAAGCTCACAGCAATGCGTTATCTCCTTCCTGCAGATCACTGTATCTGATTTGGCACCAGGAGGAAGGAAGGAATTAATTCTATCTCACTCTATGTCCACAAAGACAAGTTAAAATCTCTCCTCACTCCTGAATTTTGAGAAAAACCATTGTCCACTGAGCTACAGTCCTCAGGAATTAACATCTTCAGATAATTAAAACAGGTGACTAGCATCCATTCCTATCCTCTAATAGCTCTAATTCAGGCATGAAAATAAAAGCAACACACACTCAACTATAAACATTGTGAATCTCATTGGCCTAGATTCCTGACATCATTTTGGTTTTGTAGGGCAAGCAGCAGAGATCATTTGTTGTTGTTGGATTTAAAAGATCCCTGGTGGCTTCACATCCTCGAAAATGTTTGCCATGCTCTGTAAATTCTTTATCTTGACTTTTGGTAAAAGCATTGTAAAATCTGAGTTGAGAATGTTACAAAGCCAGAGTTCACAATGATATATGTCAAGCTTACCGTCCAGAGATCCCATGGCAATGTCTGAAAAAAGGAGCAGAAGAGAAGAGACTCTTAGAAAAATACTGTTCATATATCCTATGTTCAACATGCTACTTAACTGAGTGCATTAACTCACAAGAGAGAACTTTTATATGCATATTTATTACATATCTATGTTTTATCTATTGGTACACATCTGGATAATATGCTTTTGGTTAACTAGGAGGGTCATATGTGATGGATTGTGGTAATTCCACTGCAGTAAGAGTCAGATTCTGAGCTGGTGACAAAGATCTTCCACAGTACAGGAGGCTCTGCAAGGTATAAGCTTTAAAGAGCTCACATAGGTCAGGGATTTGAGCCAGTTAAATAATGATCCAGCTATCCACTGAGAACAAGAGTGTTTTCTCATAACTCAGACACCAGAAAGGAAAATGGAATGCTTTTTGGGAAAGAAAACAAGAAAGTCAACCAATGTTTTCATTTTCTTGTCCAGTCTGTAAAGTAATAAATGTTAAAGACCTCTCAGCAGAAAAGCTGAGTGGACAGATGAAGGAAAAGCTGCAGCCTTCATGCCAAATGTTAACAGCCCACCACGTGGGAAGAAACTCTGTTAGGTTGGACCCAGGTAATTCAAAACATATCTACTCTATTTGCACCTAGGCTAAAGTCCATGAAAAGCAAAAATTAAAGATGCTCTTAGAAATAAAATGTAAAACTGTTCCTGAAACAGTTGCCAATGTTGAATGTGACATCTAACATTTGCCTGAGAGAAAGGATTGCTACAGCCAGCTTTTCTTGCACACTTCTTATTTTAGAAGGGCAGAATGGCTCTCTGAACAACTTTTGCTTACACAAACAGAAGACACAGTAATAACTCACTACTCAGATTCACAGCAAAATAACATCAACAACCATTTCTCTATCAGTGTAATTTGGTTTAAGTCCTGAAGTGTACTTGTTCTGTGGGTGTAATTCAAAAATGTACCTGGTTACTTCACTGTAACATTATTAGCTTCTGAGGAATAATAATAGGCCTGTTGCTATAGTGCCAACTGGTACAAACCCTAGATGTCCTACCAACTTCCATGAAAGGACAGACTGCTCATTTGGCTTTTTTTTTCATTTGTCCTTTCATTGCTCATGAGGCTTTGATCATGAGGGGGAAGGAACAAACTGAGGGAAAAGTGAGACAGCCCACAGCTAGTAAATGGAGGTGAGGGCCAGGCATTTTAGAAAGGCCACTTTTGAAGCAGTCATAGAAACAAAAGCAAGTGAGCCAGGGCAGACAGGGTTCACTTACTGTGGTTTGATCACCCTGGCAGAGCAGTGAAAGGAGGTAATGAATTAAATGATCAATAGGGAAGTCATGGCACAGATGACTATTCCTGTCTTCATGTCACTACTTCAGCAGTTAGCTGAGGGGAAAATATCCATGACTGAGGCAAAAACTATACAAATAGAAATACCACTTAAGGCTCTCAATCTCTATGCAAGGTAGCACAGGGCTCTCCAAAGACTGCAGCCACAGGTTTCATTCTGTCTATTCTGCCATGGCAGTGACCCTGCCACATCCAGTAAGGCTAAGACTCAGACTGAAGGACTGTCTTCCCTCCTTCTAAAAACATGGTTCTCTGACTCATCCACATTCTTTTGTGGATGTGGACCATCCTTTGTCATACGTTGGGAGGAAAGGTGAAAGGAGAAGAGACACTGGAGGTGCTCAGTGAATGCTTCCTGTACAGCTAGATGAAAACTTACAATGGACTTTGCTATACAGAATTGTATTCTGTATTTCATGGTACAGTTGAATATATACAACCCTTTTTCACTAAACTAATAAACTCTCCTACACACTGTACAAAAGGATGTCACAATAAACATACTCTGTCACACAAGTTAAATGTCTTTGATTTCATGATTCCGCCGCTCTAGTCAGCATTATTACAAGCCAAGCTGAAAGGACAGAGTCAGCAAAGTCACAGCTAGAGCTTTCTGTCACTGCTAAATGCTAAGGAATTTCCTTTACCTTCCTTGTTTAGAGGGAGGAAGAAAAACAAGAAGAGGCACAAAGTCTCTGCTATAATTCAACATTTCTAGCAAACCACAATAACACATTTCAGCTAACACTTGGAATGCTAACAATACACTGATTTTCTGACAGTGTATAAGCCAGAGATCACTACAGATCTTCTTACATAACTAGGACTGCACATCAAATAAAAAATTAACTGAGGAAGAGATCAGCAGAGAACCAGGACTCTCTCAGCCTTAAAGCTTCTCGTCTCGTCACTCCTTTCCCAATGCTATATTCCTGAGCAGCTGGTTAGTCCTCTCACGGGTCACAGTACATGCCAGGTTAGTGAGAGCCACAGGGGTAACAGGATTTGCTAACAGTCTGTTAATATTGTTTCCTTCTCTGTCTACAGCACAAAGCTACAGTTTTGCTGGCCAGGAGAACTTCCCTACTGTACTATCAACCCTTCTGGGTAGTGAGGGTGAGTTCTGGATCTTAAAATAGCAGGTCCCCTAGGGTAAGGTATCGCTGCAAGAAACTACCATGACAAATATTACCACAGAATGCAGAATTTCTTTAATGTAGCATTCTGCAAGGAAATATCCTATTCCATCTTCTCATTTTCCTTGAGGTTAGGTCTAAAATAGACTTATAAAAGCAAACCCACTCAGATCACATCTACTGCTTGGTACAAAAACTCTATCACAGCAAAGCAATCGCATGCTGACTCCACGAGACCTAGGTTGCCCAAGGCATCTTTCCAGACATAAAAAGTCAAAGCCAGGACAGAAAAATAGTCAGAAAAAAATAGGCACTGGAAAATGATAATGTTGGCACCAAGAATTATTCTAAAGATGGAAAATAATGGTATGCTGAAGCCAAGACCAAGGTACCAGCAGCTGTTCTCATGGGTGGACATCGCTTTTTGCCACCTGAAAATTTCCTCTTTCTGGTATATTGTCAAGCACAGGGTGACTAAAGGGGAAACAAAGGTGCCTGACTAGAGCTGCTCAGCAAGGTCAAGGTTTGCAGACACTTCAGATACATTAGTACACCAAGCAAATCTTCACTACCAAGCCCAGCATATTGCGGTCACAGACTGAAGGCAAAGAGATACCTGGGACATGGGTGAGTGAGTAACTCCTGTTGATACAACTTCTGGCTTGAAAGGGTCAAAGTCCAAATCTAGCAAGGATTCTTCTTTCTTAGTTTCAGGAACTTCATTCTGTTAGAAGAGAAATATAACTTTTGAAAAGACATCTTTCAAAAGCTCCCATGGGCAGACAAATATTAAGAGCTACAAGAGAGGAAAAGAAATAATAATAACCTACCAATAATAATCTATCACAGACTTTCTAGCTGTTCTGCAAGCCATGAGGGAAGGAAGCTCTGAAGACTTTCCTGCAACTTTTAGTTATTTTAGTGTAACTTTTGATTTTAATTTTTATGAGCTTCACTCTTACAATGCCTTTGTATTCTCTGCAGTGCAGCTTTGTCTTTTGAGGCTAAACAAATCATAGCCATTTTGGAAAAGTGCTGCATATTCACCATTTGATTGTGAAGGTCCTTTTAAAGTGCTTTGAGATATGTAGTTAAAAACTACATAAATGGCACCTAGTCTCCATATATTCTAATAAATGAATCTCTCCCCTAACACAAACATTAGTAAAGGATCTAAATTAGGAGGACAGAAATGCATTTGCATTAAATGTCAATTCTGAACATGAATACCAATTTACATTTAATGCTGCCCCCTTAGGTGTAAACTTTAGGAAACATCTTACATAACACTACCTAAATCTTCCTATACTGATCTGCTCTGGATTAAATAGTACAGCATTTTGTTGTTTGCAATTAATGTATAAGTCATTAGAGACCTCAAAGCCTCTGATGTCACTATAAATACATATATTGGTTCAATTTCCTGCTGTAAAGTAATATGAACAAATAATTAGTGTGCTTAAACATAACATTTTAATTAGCATGAAACTGTAGCTAAGATTTAATTACCACTAATGACAAATACTTAGGCAAGCATCTTGGTTTTGGTCACAAGGTTAGCACTGTTACTATTGGTAAAGAGATGTTCAGATGTAGGTACCTAATAGCTTCCATATGCACAAGACATTCAAGCTCTCTGTGTCACCTGAAAATGTGGTCAGAATAGCTGCTCAGCTCCCATGCTAAGAATGACAGAGTGACCTGAAACAAACTCTTTCTGCCCAGGGAGGTGGTGGAGTCACCATCCCTGGAGGTATTTAAGAAATGTAGAGATGTGGTACTTAGTAGCGTGGTACTTAGTAGCATGCTTTAGTGGCATGTTAGTGATAGGTATGGTTGGACCTGATGATCTTAGAGGTCTCCTCCAACCTTCATGATTGTGTGGTTCTTCAGTCTGGAAGAGGAGTGCTAGGGGTGATGGAGGTAGAGTCTAGCTCAGTGCAAGAGGCACAGGGGTTTGGCTGCTCCATGCCTCCTCCAAAGCAGGAAGGCAGGTGGCAGCAAAGTTGATGGGGGCAGATGTGGAACACAGAAAAGGTGATGGTGCTCCGTGTGGCACAGAGTTCATCTGAGGACCTCCTTGCCATTGGGGTGTGAGAATATGAAAAACTTATGCACACTGAAAGACTGAACACATTTGTGACAAAGTAGTCTGTTGAGGATTACTTAAATAGGCAGAAATGACTGCAAATGACTGGAGGATAGGAGAATATAGGAGAAAGTGGTGTAACGAGTACCAGCTTTGCTTGCCTTCTTTTCTGTTCTTCCCATAGTCTCTGCTTTTGTCCACTGGTGATGATGCATAACTGGTCTGACACACTAAAGCCAGTGTAACAGCCTCACACTCCAAAAAGTCACAGACAAAATAGCCATTGCCACCAGCATTACATTCATTTTGTCATGCCTTTCCTTCAATGTATTTAGATTTCATCACTTATGCCCTTGAGGCACTAGTACTCATGTGGTCATACAGCTTGATGAAACAACACAGCATTAGCTAGAAAATAGATACTGATGGAGAAGGAAAAAGTTCATTGTCTTTCACTGAGGTTTGAGAATTAAATTGTTATTTATGAGGACTGAATCAAATGAATAGAGTCTCACTTGGGCCATGCAGGATGACAGCTAAAGTATCTGTAGTGACAGGGTACACTGCTCACAGACTGCAAGTATTACCATTACCTGTTACACTTAGACCAAAATTCAGAGAACTCTTGTAACTTTAGGAATAAAGGCTCAAATGAACATATAGAGTAACTGAGCTATCATGTTAGATGGAGATTTAGGAGAAACAGGAACCTCAGGTAATCCTTCTGTAAGGGTTAAAGCTCTGACATGAAGGCCTGCCAATCACCCCATGTTAATTCCACTAGAGCATGATGAAGCATGAATAAATGCCATGGTTGAAAGGGGTGGCTGTGGCAGAAGTAAGGTTGTACCTCTCAGAGGACACATATGCACAAAGGATGGACAAGAGGAAATGGCTTCAAGGGGAGGCTCAGATTGGATATTAGGAAGAATTTCTTCAGGCATTGGGCCAGGCTGACCCAGGGAGGTGATGGAGTCACCATTCCTGGAAGTGTTCAAAACACATGTAGATGTGGTGCTTGGGGACATAGTTTAGTGGTGGGCATAGTAGTGGGTGGATGGTTGGACTTGATCTCAGAGGTCAAAGATTCTATGATAATCCTCTCTGAAGCATGGGATTAAAGTAGCAAAGTTCTATTCATCAGCCTGATGATTTTGTGCCTCTGGGAGAATGCAGAGCCAGGGACATAAGCAATGGTCTTTTGGGAAGTTCTGCACCATTAGAGTGCTCTGCAGGCTCCATAGCTTCCTCCATACTGCCCAACAAGGGCTCGTGGATACAGGAGATGCCAAAGCACCAAGAGATCTCAGATGCAGTAAGGATGCTTTAGTAATGGGGGTGAGTTGGGTGGAGGGAGAAGTGCAGATTAACTCATGAGAAGGTGGACAAGGAATAGCTTAGGTCATTCCCAGGCCATTGACTGTGGGTGAGGGAGGGACATAAATCACTCACTGAAGGAAGATCAATTTTTCCCTTGAGAGACAAGGAAAAGATTTCAGTTCTAAGGAGCGTGCCTCAGTTTTAATGGAAAAGCAAATCAGTTCCATTTGTGCTTCCCTGGCTGGTCTGACAGGTGAAGGTTGGATGGACACAGCATTTAATGCAGGGGACTACCTCTAGCTCAGGTTACACCAGCTCACACTGCTGATGTCAAGGCTCATACTGCCAGACTGATAACTCCCATGAAGTCAGAGTACAATGATGCAACAGACCTGCAATCTCCTTTCAGCAGGAGGGCCCAGCAGCAGTTGTACACTGGGAGCTGTCATTAATTCTTGAATTGCATGGGCACTTCACTATAAATAACTCTTTTCTCTTCCAAATAAATCCCTATGGATGGCAATGACTTTTTCTCCCCTGCACCAGAAAAACAAAACATCCCTTCCAACCCAAACCATTCTATGTTTAAATTCTCCAAAATAAGTTTTTCATTGTTGTGCCTCCATTCTCCTGTGTTGTCAAATGAATTAGTACAAAACCAGTAATTCACATGAAAACAAAAATCCATAAACATTCTGCATAGGCTTACATTTCAGAGTTGTAATTACCATCCTAGAAAGGGTCTATTATTGAACAACCACCAGTAACCATAACTGCATAAAAGCTGAATAGCTGAATACCAGTTATACAGGCTTATTTTACACAACTCTGACTTTTCTGCTTGTTGCATGCAATTTTTGAACATTTCATGATTTCATAGCAATGAGGAAAGAAGCAATTTTGATCAGTTCTCTGCTGTGCTAACTACTGTTTCTATGAGTCAAAATCAAGTGAATGAATAATCCAGCTGCAGCAACCTTTTATACCTGCAAAAAGTTGATTAAAACAACCAAATTCCATTTGTATTAAAACACTCAAAAGAAAAAAGGAATACATTTTATGATTTTGATGGAAGCCACAAAAGTAATGAATGATCACTCTTAAGTGCCACTTTAGATGCTTAGGATTAAGAAAAAATAGATAAACTCTCAGCTTGTAATGCAACCTGGAGGCAGTTAAATCTTAAATATAGCTGTTCTGCAGTAGTTTTAGTCAGGCCTCTCAGAAAATCTCTTTTTTTTTCAATATATTATCAATGTTAGCCCTTTTGAGTGATTATCTGTGGCCTATTCAAAGATAAAACACTGGATATGTGACCCTTTCAGGGTAACAGAAAATGGTAATTGTGCCTTTGTCTTCTACCTGCATCCTCCCCACAGAGACTAGCCCAAGGCCACTATCTTTGAGAGCTTAGGGTGACTGCAAGATTAGAGCCATACACCATCCTCTGAAGCTTACCTGGGATGGAGTTGTCACATTGATTTCTGGGACAAAGTTGTCATCAAATAAGTTAATGATGTTTTCCTGTTGCAACTCCTTTGTGGGTGTGAGCTTAGGCAGTGGTGGGACTGGGGGACCTTTCCTCAGCTGTGAAGACAAAAAACGTCACAGACTAGTTCAGGAATAAAAGAAAGAGCTTTAAGCTAGGCCTAAACAATTAGATGGGTGACACTGCACAGAACCAGGTGTCTGCACCTTTTTGGCTTCTTAAGTTCATTCTTGCTACCTTTAAAGCCTACTTAATGCTAAGACTGGGAATCACAGCATCTCAGAGGTGCTTAGGTTACTAATTTCCAGAATGAAAAGTAGAAAATATATTGAATATATTGAAATATACTGAAATTCATGAGGAGGTTTTAGAAACAGGTTTTTCAAACTATCACTGCTGGGTCCTTAGAGACTCATTGTTTTGAAGAAGTGTTTTGCTTTATCACAAGTGCTCTCAGTTCACCAGGCACCTTAAATTTTCTTCATTCTCCCTTACAGAGAAAGCACTTTAGACTAGATACTAGGAAGCAGTTGTTCCCCAGGAGGGTGGTGAGACACTGGCCCAGGTTGCCCAGAGAGGTGGTGGCAGCCCCATCCCTGGCAGTGTTGCAGGCCAGGCTGGCTGGGGCTGGGAGCAAGCTGCTCTAGTGCCAGGTGTCCCTGCCCATGGCAGGGGGGTGGCACTAGATGAGCTTTGAGGTCCCTGCCAACCCTGACAATTCTGTGACTTTCCACTCCCACTCGTGCCACAGGAATGAACAACCAACGAACAGAACAGAGAGCAGCAGAGCCAGTGGTCTCCCTATCATCTCTCAGGCACAGCCTAGATGAAAAATCCACCTTCTAATCTATCTCAGCTCTCTTTTACTGCAGAACAGGCCAAGTTCTCCTGCTAGGTTTCTGCTTACCTGTGTGGGTGACTTAGGTCGGGCTGGTGCCGGAGATGCTGGTGCCAGCATATGGTTGGGACTAGCAGTAGGGCTAGGCAGAGGAGAGACCTCCTCGGGGGGTGATGGGGTTTTTGCAATCCGGAGGGGACCTGAATCACTGGACAGAAGCAAAGAATGGTGAGGGGACAGACATCATTCTGACTTGGACAATTTGATGCATTATTTCAACGGCATCCCTGATGTAATGCCAGTGACCGCAATAGGCAGTTACACACTGGAGATGACCTGAGCCATTCTAGGACTAAAACTAAAACTGCAATGGAATTCCATCAAAATTCAGTGATTTGCATTGTTGAAGGAAGTTTTAATTTTGAGTGATCTTGATTTGGGGAACATCTGTTTACCTGATCCTTGCAACTTGAGGGAAACAGAGTGCCTGCTTTTTTTTTTTCAGAGTCAGTATTAAAAATGATGTTTCACGTAGAAGTTTGTAACTATCATAAAATGTGAGATGGAATTATTGTCTTCATTTCACAGTTCTCAGAATAAAAGGCTCTAAAGATAAAAACCCCAGGGGAAGGCATAACAATGAATAATGCAAATACTTCACTAAAAGCTCAGCAACTTCAGAAAGGTTTCAGTGAAATAAAACACATCTAAGATTCTTATAAAGATATCACTATTTAGAGGTACAATTCAGCAGAACTATAAACAAGCAGTAGTCAAATGACTTCAACAGAACTCTGCTGATACTAAGAAAAGATCTGATGAAGTCCCAAGAAAGGATCTGCCCTTCCCATGAAAGGACTTGTTGCCAACACTGAGACATATTCAGCTACCTAGAAATGCTGAAAGCTTATAACTTGGGGAGACTACAAACTACAGCACTCAACAACCACAGGACTTGGTAAGAGAAGAGCAAGTCCTACGCATCTTCAGGGAGAACAGAAGCACTACCTGATTGAGGAGACCACACCATAAACATGTTCCTAATGCTAACACAAGAAAAAATTGCTCTTTGGAAAGGACAGACTTAGCTCACACTCACCACCTCTTTCTGTGGAAATATTAAAAAAAAGGAAAAAAAAAAAAGGCAGTTAAGAAGTTTCTTTCCCAGGTACAATATTTGCCTTCAGGATATTCAGCAGTATACAAGTTTATAAGATGTTTCTTTTTATACAGGAAAGATTAAATACTGTACTTGTCTAATATCTACCTAAGCATCTAAAATGGAAATCTGTTTTATCTTACAAAGACGTACTCCTGAGCAGTCTTTCAGAGCACCATCACTAATAATGCAACTAAAAAAATCCAGATTTTCACACAAGGCTCTGTGAACAATACAGCAAAGAGAGTGATATGGTAGCTAAAAAAAGAATGTATTTTTTAAAAAGCTTTTTTAAACTGTTAAGATGATGACAACACATTAACCTATGTCTGCTCATCTGACGCAATCATCATTATTGAATAAGTAATTCAGTGGGAACAAGCATGTGCATGCTGGACATGGTCTAGGAGACATAGGTGGACAAAGTATCTGTTTACTCCAAAAACTGATGAAGTTTTCCAACACTACCTTATTTTTCATCCCATAAAAGTATTTTACAAATCCTTTATGGAACCACAGTCCAGCTCATGAGTTCTTCCTAAAGGGGCTGGAAGTGGTGATGCAAGAGCTAACAGCTCCCCAGGCAGTGTGTAAGGATATATAAGCATGGATTAACACTGAACTCATCCAAATCAAACCATTTTGGACACACCCTTAATAAAATAGTACTAAATTTTGCATTAGTTCAGAAGGTTCAATATTTCATTCTTTGTTCTTCCAAAGTGAGATCAAAGCACATGCAGAAATATCAGCCATATGTCTGAGGCAGATGTTACATTGTTTGGTCATCAGAAATTGTTGCTAATCTGAGCCCAGTTTGAGGGTCAAATTAGCAGAAGGTACAACATTGCTCTGATTGCTTCTAATGAGCTGGGATTGGCTGGAGATTCAGGATTTATGTAGTCACTCTAAATATACTTTTGTTTTGAGAGAGCAAATTGCAAGCAAAAAATCAGAAATACTACACCGGCATCCCCTGACCTTCAGAAAGCATTACCTGGTTTTAAACTTTCTTTGCTTTTGTTTTTATTTTAAGACAAGATTTCTCTTTGAAGTCATTAAAAATATGGTATTTTGTAACATTCTTTTCACTTCAGCTTTTCAACTTTCATGATACTCTCTCAGATCACATCTCGTGACTTTTCCCCCTGAGCAGAAGAGAGAAAAGCTGACTTATAAAAGCTGGGATTCTCTCCTAATCGTATTCCTGTAGGAGCTAAACCCACATCTAAATATTTCAAGGCTTTAAAGAAAACAAATTATGAGAGTTAGCAACATTGCTGTAAACTAAGCATCTAAGGATAAATGACCTATAAACTTAGCTGGTGCAAACTGGTGAAACAGTATACAGTGAATAAGGCTAAATTGCAACAGCTGAGAATCTGGCCTTTATTCTTCTTTTTGAAAGGACAAATAACATGGGTGGTGAAGGAAGTTTTGCATCTTTACTCATGTTGAGAAGAAATTCATCCAAGGAACCTTATCAACCTGAATGAACAGACCCAGTAAACCCCTAGAGCCCACTGCAAGGCAAGTCATTAACAAAAGCAGTAAAGTCACCTTGGTGCCCCTTGGATGGTGAAGGCCTTGTCTGCATGCTGATCTCCCAGCTTCGTCATCACTTCGTAGAGTTTGTGACATAGCTGAGAAAACAAAACATTTGCCTGAGTTTATAGGAAGCTCTACAGCAATGCTTGAAAACACGGGTGATAAATCTGGTCTGATATCTGATAATATACACTCTGATAACTAAATTGGCATATAGAACCTTCCTTCTCTCTACAACCATCTGAAAGGTTGGAGTGTGATAGGGGTAGGTTTCTTCTCCAGGGTTAACAGTGAGAGGACAAGAGGAAATGGCCTCAAGTTGCACTAGGGGAGGTTTAGATTGGATGTCAGGAGGAATTTCTTCACTGTAAGGGCTGTTGAGTCTTGGCCCAGGCTGCCCAGGGAGGTGGTGGAGTCACCATCCCTGGAGGGGTTTAAGAAACATATAGATGTGGTACTGGGGAACATGGTTCAGTGGCATGGGAGTGATAGGTATGGTTGGACTTGATGATCTTAGAGGTCTCTTCCAACCTTAATGATTCTGTGAAAAATACTCAGTGACACATATATCAAAAGCATAAGTGGAAACTCATCAAACCCCATAGAATCTAAAATCACAGCTCTTCAAAAGCATAAGCTGGTTTTCAGAGAACAAGTTAGTAAGTGTGACTGGCTGCCTGCCTGATCTGTGCTGAAGGAGGTCAGCTGATGTTTAAAGCAACATCAACAGCTGAGAAGATTCATGTTTTCTCCTAAAAAATCTACTCCAAATTTACTTCAGTTAAGTGAGTTTTCCAAACAGTTTTGGTTCCTATTAGTAGGTTACTCTAGCTCATACACTACCACTTAGCAAGGTACATCCAAAAATCCTCAGTGAATCTGCTACATTTCCCTGAGAGTCCCAGACATAATGTATTGCTGACAAGGGATATAGCAGTCAGGAAAGGAATGCTTGAGATGTTTTTCTTGTACTGATTAAAGCAATGAGATGCTTAGCAATTGGACATAGCGAAAACACCAAAGGCAACAGTATGCTAAAAAGAATGGAGAAGTTATCAAAATAGAAAGTGAATTTAGTGCTATAACTGATAATGCATTGTAATCCAAAACTGTCCAGGCTGCCCTTTCCTTAAGGAGAGTGCACAAATAGCAAGTAGAAATGAACACAGAGGTTATACTACAAATCTGGATCTAGGGCAAATCCTCCTGTGTGCTTCTGCTAGATTTTTACTGCTGCATTACAAGACACTTGCTGTTATGCATATCACATAATCCATTATACATGAGATATTAATTTTTTTACTCACTAAAGCTATTTCCTTGTGAAACTTGGCTTCCAGGCTGGATACATTTTTGAAGGTGTTCACATAGAAGCCAACTCGTCTATGGAGGATGGCACAAAGAAAGGAAAAAGAGAATAAAAGATAGGGGTAGGAGGGCCACAAAGGCAAATTAATGAATTAGTTTTCCAGATTACAAGCAACACTCTTGACTATTATTATTAGGAAAGCAAATAATTGGATTGAATGCCAACATTTCAGACTAGTTCTTTCATTATCATTTATATTTGTGTTAAGAACCAGCATATTTCAGACCACACAGAGTGAATCAAGGTGAGACTTTAGAGAGGTGTGAAAGGATTGGTAGGAGTGTGGCACAAGCACATGGAAGGCAAGATGCTCTGGGCACCCCATCTCCCACTGGACAGCAGGCAACCATTGCCTGCAAGGAGACAGGTGCCACTGTGAGAACCTGCACCTGAGGAGCTACTCCAGCAGCTCAGGGATGAAGGTGCAACTGGAAGCAGCTTTAAGGTAGACAGCTCAGAATGGTGGGTGTCCCATGCTCAGCCATCCTTAAAACAAATCAGCTCTTAAATAGATGCACAGATATGCAAGAAAAAAGGATTTCTAATATAGATTAGACATTTTTGCACATGCAGTCAAAAATCTGCTTGCTTGGGGTCAGTGGTTACACACCTCTTGGCCCCTTCAAAAGTAGAAGGTGTTTTCTGAGGTTTTGAGTTATTCTTTTTCCTATTTAAAACTTTCATGTGTAATTTTCCCAAACTTCTATTAACAAAAATCATCCATGGCATAAGAATAAGCCTGAAAATATCAACTTAATGGATTATTTTCTTCCTGAAGAACTGTAATGACTAAAAAAATAAAGCAATTTCTTTCTAAATTATGCCTATTGCTCAAATTAAATTCTACCTTGCCTTGTGACTAGTTACTGGGCAACACACATATTGAAATAAAAGAGCCCTTACTCTAAACCATTTGCATGCAGTTTCACTTTTAGCAAGCCCATAAAATAAATATCTTGAAGTGCTAAGAAGCTTTTCAACTGAAATAGTCAGAAGCACAGCAGGAAAGTCCTCTCTTGATCTTGAAATTTAACAGGAATTAATTTAGAAGGCAGAGAATAGAAAGGATACTTCAGTGACTCACAACACATTTCCACTCCAGTCTGTCATTTGGTAAAGAACATAGCACACTTATGAGAAGCTTATTTTTCTCCTGCTTTTATTCTCCCATTCATTTTGTCTGTGTTTTCTGTACAAACACTACTCATGATTAAACATCTCCAATGGGTGATCTGTACCATCAATTGCTTTTACACTGCAGATATAGGTAGTGCAAAACAATGAAATGTCTATTCTGTTGGATTTATAATGTTGTTTTTCCCTTCCTCTACTGCTTTGGTATGACTGTATAGGGACTTGGAAACAATAGCCATAAAAATCTTTGTGCATTTTTAAGGTTCTTTGGTTTTGATGCCTTTTACAGAGAAGTGCCCTGTAAGTAGACCCATTGCAACTCTAGAACAGCATGGGACAGCTCTGCACAGTTACTTTTGACAGTGGGAAATTTGGTCCTTTATAATACTAAGTATGGATTTTTTTTTCTTGAAAAGATCAGGTATCCAGCACCAAAGTGCCTGAGAAAGGTTATGGAAGTAGTGGGGTGAGTCACCATTTGCCATTCTGTGCTTCAGGTTCTTCACCCATAAAACGGAGATATTTTTGCACCTCAGAATGAAGATATGATAATATATCTTCAGTGCCAAGGTACACTGAAAGAAAGAAGCATAAATACACCTAAAGTAAGTACAATTTTGGATCATTTGCAGGCATTTTCCCTTTTATTACTACAGAAAGACAATGGATGGGATCTTCAAGGAACTGTCAAACCATTTTCTAACAGCTCACTAAAATCCTCCAGTTCTCTCTCCTTCCTCCCCCTTTATGCCTTCCACACAATATCTGCATTGGCTTACCGTGACCACAGAGATGGTAACTCTTCTTGTAAATCAGTGTTAAACTCTTCAAACACTTTCTGTGCTTTCTGAAATTCTTCTTCTGCCTAAACCAAAAGGAAAAATGTGAGTTCTGCAATCACTAAACCACAGCAAATTGGGTTTGTGCATTTTTTGATGGGTCTTTTACGATTTTCATTAGCAAAGGATGTGACTCAAGTTGTGCCAGAGGAGGTTCAGATTGGGTATTAGGAAGAATTTCTTCACTGAGAGGGTTATCAGGCACTGACCCAGGCTGCCCAGGGAGGTGGTGGAATCACCATCCCTGAAGAGTTCAAACCTGTGTAGATGTGGTGCTTGGGGATATGGTTTAGTGGTGAGCATGGTAGCGTTGGGTGGGTGGTTGGACTTGATCTTAGAGGTCTTTTCCAACCATAATGATTCTATGACTCTGATTCAATCCCACACCATGCAGGCCAACAGAGGGCTTGCTGACCCCTCAGTGTCATCAAGGAGACAGTTGGGGCTCAACTGGGACTCATTTCTGAAAGGGGTTGAGCACACCCTCCACATACACCAAATTACTCAACACACATTTCTGCTTAAGAATATCATTACTTCCATTTCTGAGAGAGGAAAAAAGAAGAGAAACTTTGTGCAGCACAGAAACAAATGCCACCCAAGCTCCCTAAGTCTTCTGCCAGCATCCTTCTCATTGTGCTACCTTGGTAATTCTGCTTTCATCTTTTCTTTTGGAGCTCTGCAGGGCTTCTAGATGATGCCTTGCACTGTCATAGTCCACTAGCTTTCTGCTTCGTTTTGCAATGCGGTTCTGTTCAGGGGGAGAAAGGAAAGTCAGCACAAAGAGCTCTTCTACAAAAAATGCTATTTTACTTAGATTGTCATTGAAGTTTTTCACATATTTTTATTCTCCCTTATCTGCTGTTCATGTCAGAACTAGTGTATCATTCAGGAACAGGGACATAGTAAAAAAGACAAATTAATGCCCTTGGTTTAAATAAGGACTCTGTTGACAAACGGTTTGGAAGAGTTTTTTATGGGCATAAGGCCTTAAAAGTGAGATACCAATTATTCTCCAGAATAAGTGGACCTATTAAATGCATGGTAGCAACATTTTCTTCCCTAATGTATAGTCTGCAAATTTAATAATTAACTGTTCCTTTTTCTAGAGTTGGAAAAATGCTTAAAATACACTTCTCAGTAGAGCTGCCTTGACATATAAGGGAACTGGAGTTCAAAACACAATAGAAATTCTAACTTGCCTGCAAATAGTCCTTTGATATATACTGACTTTATAAAGGTATATATTACAGGTCAATTCCACATGCTGAGAGGGCACAAACACAGTTTGGTTTACAAGCAGGTTTGAGATTGAATGTCAGGAATGCTGGGATTTTCTTTTAATTTGTTCTTTAGTCCCTGATGTAAATGACAAAGGGGATGACAGTGTGACATCTCCTCAATTACAAGCCATCACAAAGAATTTCCAGCTATGTCCATAATATCATGTCCAAATATAACACTATCTACCTCTCACCTGTAATGGTTCTTTATCCCCACACCTTTCACTTAGCAACCATCTCCCTGGATTCTACACTGGACAGGCAACTGGGAGAGGCTAGGATATATAACTAATTAAAAGACAGGAACCATGCTTTAGTTAGGAGATAGATATTTAGATACCCACAGGTGCATCTAGCCAATAAAAAAAGTCTACTTTTCACTGTGTAATTTGTCTAGCATTTTAATAGCTGAAGAGCTTAATGTGTCCCTGTTGAAGTCAGTGAGAATTATCTCATACCAAAAAAATAATGAGCAGGAAAAAACACAGAAGTTTTATCTGTAAAGGCTCATTTACTTCCAAGTACTATACTGCATGAGAAATACTTTTGTTCACTTGGAAATTCACTGCTGCCTGATGTCAGGTATTTAGTTGCAGAACAACATCCTTTATATTGCAGAAGAGAATGACTTCCACTTCCCTCCTTTTTTTAAATTGCTCTTTGCTTGTAACCTCAGTTTATATTAATTTTATGACAACACTATTTTTACAAATTGTTATTTATAGGAACTCATTACTGTACTTTGATATCAGGGAATTGTCCTAGATATGTATCCAAGGTCAACAAGGACCCATCCACCAGTTTTTGATGGAAGTCTTCCCAAAGTTCATCACATTTCTGTAAAGGTAGAAAAGAGAAAAGAGTGCTTAGTAGTTTAATTCCACTCCAAACCTTGAAGAAATACAACTGTCATTGGTAAATATTAATCTTTATGAAGTTTTAAAATGGTTTTTTATGGTAATACATCATAGTGCACTTATAAGATATATGAAAAGGAATACCTTGATTGTGCAAGTTTTAATTCACAACCAAAGATTTAACTTGATAACTAGTTTGTGTTTTCATTCCTTCAAATAGAAACTGCTATGTGAAAATCAGGATATCAGGGATTCAAGATCTTCCTCAGTGTTTGAAGGTCCCTGAGGGTCAGTAATGCAGAATCTGAAGCTACCCTAGTTCTTATGCCTAAGTATATTCTCTGATGATGAACTTTCCCTACAGAGAAAAAAAAAAAGTACAACTGAAAATAGAAGAGTAAATAAAATAAAGAAAAACAAACCCAGAGTGATTTTCCCATCAATTACAAGGATTTGTAAGCTTAGCTTTGCTTGGTCATTTTAAACATAAAAGCTGTGGAGATTGACCCTAAGAAAGGTCTTTCCATCCCATTCTTTTTGTGCCATTAAGGCACATTTGATGAAATGGTGAATCCACAGACAAGAACTCTTGCCTCCCACTGCCAGAGAACAGAACT
This sequence comes from Bucco capensis, assembly GCA_013396975.1. NCBI lineage: Eukaryota > Metazoa > Chordata > Aves > Piciformes > Bucconidae > Bucco > Bucco capensis. The sequence continues at coordinate 76,711 of VWZO01005039.1, forward strand.
GGGATTCCAGATATGAAACATGCCAGCATCAGCAGGCAGGATAAACAAAATGCCCCCCTAGAAGCTACACTGCTTTTGCCCAGTCCTCACTGCAACTCTGGGGTAGTCACTAAGAAACACCTCTTGTAGTTTTGTGGTTCTTAAGAACATGTTAATGCAGCTGATGTATGGAGGATCCCGTGGGGAGCAGGGGCAGATTCCTCGCCAGAAGCAAATCCCGTTACATAGAAACATAGTGCTCAAGGTCCCTGGTTCTTAACTGAACAAGTCATTAGCATGTATTAAACATCCTGATCCCCCTTTCCTCTGCACATTTCAAAAATCACTCAACTCCCTCCTTTGATGGGAGGGAGGCTAAAAGGGGTGAGCACTGCTCTGGAGAAAGCTATTCCCTAGTGTTTGCTTTATCATGAGTTACTATAGGGCATATTATAAATGCTGTGTGAAGCCAGCACTCAGTTCATTCATTTCCTCCCCTAACAGAGTCCCTGATGAAATACTACATCTATTAATCATGCTTAAAAGGAATCTCATTTATTAACACAATATTTAATCACAGTGGTCTACAGAGCAGCACAGCATTAGATCATAGCAAGCAACTGCCAGTCTTGTGCATTTGCCTTTGTGTCTTGCTGATACCTGTTTTGGACACATTAAAATCATGGAGGTTTGCTGAAAGCCAATGGACTCAGAAAACATTGCTAAAAAGTCCTTTAAGCCATCATCTTTCCTAGTATACAGAATAAGATTATTTAGTTGGAGCCTTTTTGAAGTAATCATTTATAACTTAGATGGAACAAATGCACCACTCTCTAACTCCAGGCTGAAGAATGCATAACTCTACAGTTGGAATTACACAGGGAAAATAATCAGGAGCAGAGATCTTGTAGTGTTGCCCATATTAGTCTCTTATTAAGAAGACACAGTTAACATTTATCTCTATATCTAACAGGGGACTAAGAGACAAATTTTAGTCCTTTCACATGAAATTACAAATTTCTGAGTGTGAAATCTAATAGTATACAGATACAAGATGAGGCACTACAGCAAGATGCAGCAGGAGATCCTCTGGCTGTTTAAACTAAGCCAATATAAATGTTACGGTTTCTTAATTTTGGAAGATGGTTTGGAAGTTAGGTGCTCTTCAAACCAAAAACACATCATACCTTCAGCAGCAGGGAAGGGCTTGGGGAAAGCATTCACAGAGAAGAAAAAGCAATTATTATACTGATGTGGGAAGACTGCTCTGTTTTCCAATGTCTTGTTAATTATGTTATCCAAAGGGCCTTGCAAAGTGAATGCCAGGTGGTTAAAAGCTGCACTGATAACAGTTTGCATTTGATAACATTTACTAATAGACTTCTCCCCCAGAATTAAGGCTGTTTCAGCAGGCAATTCAAAGCACCTCAAGTCAAACTCCTGCAGTGTCTTCTGGAAAAGCTTATTCTTCTCTAATCACTGGAGAAAGCTAAAAAAGCTAAAGTGAATAGTGCCCTACAGCCTAATCTGCCCTTAAATTCCAGCATCTTGTCCGAGAGAGGCATGTGTCCCATTGGATACCCTGTTCAGTGCCACTGCCTCAAGAGCTGTTACACAGCACACAAGAATAAGCAGATTTGGTAATTTTTGAACAGAATTGAGAACCCTAATTGTAAATCTGCATACATGATACCCTGTACAAACATGCCAATCAGTTATTATCAGGACCAAATCTGCTCATACTGATGTTGACCTCAGTGGGAGTGGATGCCAGCTAGTTTATAAAACAGCAGGAGGTGCTCTGCACAGGACCAATAATTCCTACACTTAAAAATCTGGATTTAACATGCAATGAAGGATTAAAGGGAAATTTGGGATGTATACTTCTCTTCAACAGCTCAGATTAATCCATTTGCAGCCAAAATACTTCCTTCCCCCCTCTCCCCCCGTTCCACACATCTCACCTCCCCGATCATTTTCACGTCTTCTCGTCCATACCAATCTGGCTCATACACTTCATGAAGAGACTCTGTAAGCTTCTTTGAAGCATCTTGCATCCCTGTAATCAGACAGAAGGAGGAACATATAAGTGCAAACTATCAGAAAGAGTTGCTAAATAGCTTTATTTTGACCCACATGTACCTGCTGTACTATTCCTTCTGGTGTGTTTAGAAAATAATTTTCAGGAGCTGAAACAAAACCTTTATTTCCATCCAGCTTCCCTAGACAAAGGAGATATGTCCCTCACAGAAGGATCAACCTAGATTTATGGGCAGAAAGAAGGATTGAGTTTTCTATTCTGCACTAAACATACCTGAACCTGAATAACAGCTTGGAGGGTAGGTAGTCCTGTCCACTACAGACATGCAATACCCAACTGAAAAAACAATCAAAGAGTGACCTGCCTTTGATTATTGCCAGCTCCTCCACCCTCCTGAACAGTTCCCTCCTTTGTCTGTAATGAGTACCATGCCAGCCTGTGAGGAAGAGGAGACATTCCCAGGGTGGCATGGTTAAAATGGCAGAGATTCATGGGAATTGCTGGCTATAAAAATGGACTTAGGAGAAAAGCTAGAAGATGTCTGTGCTAAAGAAAAGTGCTCCCCAGAAGGGGGGAGGTCAGACACAAGTAGAACATCTCTCAGGATTTCTCTGTGTCTTTTTTTTATTCTCCAAAGATGTTTTAAGTCTTTAAGAGCTTTCACATGTACATTGAGATGGTTGAGCTCATTATTCTTGTGCCCACAATAATGAGGGTGACCTAAATGTATATTCATAGTGGAGCAAAGGACTGGCAAGAGCTGAGACAGTGTCTAGTGAAAACAGATGCCTGAACTTAGGGTGAGTGCCATAATGGACCTGGTTTTATGAAGAATGACTGTCTTGTATGCTCACCCAGTAGATTTAGAAGTATGTGGAGCCCAGTGCTTATTTATGCTTGCACCAGGGTGGTGTCTACAGAAAACATGTGCATCAGTCACCTCTGGAGCTCTTGCTATTGCAGATGAAACAGGAACAGGGACTAGTGATGGTTATCACTCTAATACACACAGGAGCTGGCTGAAATTTAAAATAACTTCAATGATATTATGAAAAAGAGCCTAAATTTATCTTCAGTGAAATCAGCTTGACCCCTGTGAATAAACTGCTGCCCTCAGTGAACATCTTGGGGTTTGTCTTTCCATTTTGATGCAGCACCAATACCTTAGATGTTGAATATGGTTGTGAAACCAACGAAACCAAATTGATCTCACCTAACATGCTTAGAGTCAGAGTTAAGAATCAGTATTTTTTAAATGACAACTTTGTTGCAAAATCTGAACAACATTGCTTATTTTTTAATTAGCATTAACTTTTTACCAAAACACAACATTTATTTTTCTCCAGCCAAAGTCTGTTGCAGCACATCTGCGCTGTCTCAAAAATACCTCCAGTGTGATCTAACTGCTCAGTGGCTGAATTTAGCAATACCATCACTATTTCTGTTTTCTGCACAAAGAAATATTCAAGAGTGGAAGAGAATTCATTTGAAACTTGAATGTCTAGAAAAGCAGACTTGAGATCTAGTCAGTAGCTATTCCACCATGCACTCCAAAACACATACTCAAGACACAGCAGGAGAATAAATGCAGCAATGTACACTTCCTAATATAAAAACACTATTTTATGGAATGGGTAGGATAGTAAATAAGGTATTGAAAAAGCCAAAAGTAGATGGCTGTTCTCAGATCTTGAATTCAAGGGAGAGAATGGCATAGGAGAGGGGGAAAACAAGTACAAAAGAAATCCTAGTATTCAGGGGGTACAAACATTCACCCTTAAATCAGAAGGTGCTGAGCCAAAACAGAAGAATATTTGATCAATCCAGGGATTTTCTTGGAGGTGCTTTTTAATGACAAGAAAACTGGGATAGCACAAGAACTTTAGACACATTTCTTCCTTTTCACCTTTGCACTTAATGCTTAGGATGGTGGACCACCAGCTAAGAAAGGGCTCCCGAATAAAGGGTTTGGGTTGGGTTTTTTTTTTTGGCCTAGAAAATGTCAGATTACAGTAAAATACAGGTGATCTTCACACAGCTTTCCCGGCAGGGCTGATTTAAAAATCTTTAATGCCACTGCAAACTAATCAGCTCAGGAGGTAAGGGAAAACCAGCACAGTTAATGCTGTGCTTAAGAAAGCAGCTTCTGTTAACTCAGGGTGACCACAGAGATCAGGAAGGGTTGTACATCCCTGCTCACACTTCATCCTATGCAAACTTTCTTTTTTAAGTACTACAGGACTCAGGCATATGTTTGCTTAAGAGAAAAAGGAAAAGACACTTCACAGCCCATGCTTGAGGCATATCAAAATTAGCATAAACGTTTAAACTTTGTTTCAGTTCTGGGAGTGTGGTAAACCTCCATCCTACCAGATTCCTGTAAAAAAAACATCAATCTAGCTGTAGTGTGAGGCAAGTGGACATTATAGTACTTGGCTTCTTCAGTTAGGGGCTTCAGTCTGAAATTTCCACAGGCCAACATCACCCATCCTACTCTCCTCCTACTGCATCTATACGGTGACACTATGAATGAGTGCACAGGCAAATACCAATCCAGTGGCTCTCCATTCTTTTCATGCCTATGGGCACGAACACACAATGTCCAATGTTTTGGTTTTATTTGGCTGGTTTTCACATAGAATTATTTCTTATGCACTGATACCTTTTATGCTTTATTCAGCACTACAGTTAAGAGGATTAGAGTCTCAGCCATGGGCTGTCTCTGCTGTTTTTAACTGCCATCACTGACAGAGAAATTGTTCAAAGCAAGTCATTAATGTACTAAGAAATGTGAGAAGAATTTTTACTCGTGAGGAACAGTTAGAAATTTATATTTAATAACAATTGTTTCACTTAGTGCCACTTCTCAGTAATTGGGTCACTTGTTTAATAACTTCAAATGCCGAAATAGTTGTATCGCTTAGGAGAAACTATGCTAAATAATCCAGTTACTCAAGTTTGAGACTCTCAGATGCAATCATCCCTGCTATGGGAAGGAGTCTTTGTTCCTGAAAGCCCACGACGGAGTCCTAGAAGCACCCACATGGTAGGGATCCTGGGAGTGGTGTCCATTAAGTACCCTAGAGAAGGCAGAAGGTAGGCAACTCTTTACCATCACAATTCCAGTGCTCCCATGGAGGTTGAGACTGGCCTGGGATTCCATGTTGGCCATAGGATCCATATACTGTAGGGCTTCCTCACTCCTCAGCAGGGAAATCTAGGCTAAATCAAGGACAAAATTCCACTTTCCTGAAGGAGTGAGGCACCTTGGTCTGGCTCTTAATCTCCAATTATTTGAGTGGGGGAAGGGAGCTTCACAAGCACTTCTCCAGGGAAATGACCTATCCTGCCTATAGCAGTTGTATCTGTTATTGCTAGCTACCCATTAGGGTTTCCACTGGAACAATTCAATCATTTCCTAATTCATTACTAACTTTTACAGAAAGATGATGAATAGTTTTATTGCTTCTAAGAAACTACATGAATGATTTTAGGATTTGGGTGTCTGGAGGATATATGCGGTTCTGTCAGCCACAGACTGACAACTAGGAAGCAAAATGGCTTACAGACCTCCCAAACCTCCCCTTCTTGTAGACTAGTTATTATTATTATTATTTCTTAGTGCATTAAGCCACCTGAAAAACATGATGTTTCCTTTTTGTGATGCAGGATTCCTTTTTACCTCTGCTGCCTTGCCACCCACATGCAGACAGAGATTTACATCTCCCCATCTGCACTGTTGCTTACGAAGGGCTCAGGGGAGAGAACAGAAGCCTGATTTAGGGTTTCTTTAACAACTGGCCCATAAAACTGTTCAAGTTACCTACCTCTCTCAAAAGCTTAATAAAAAATAAAGAAGAGAACCCAGGCACACGTTGTCAAGGAGACTGGAAGAGACAGAAACCTGAGGCATGACTGTAGCTATGGGGAACAGTACAGAGTCTCATCAGTACAAACACCACTGAGACACAGCAGATGCTAAACTATCATGCAGATGAGACAAGTTCAACAGCTTTATGATATGGTTCCTATGAGTCCTTGAGTAACCAGCAGTAAAGATCAAGGTCCAGCTAAGACTGAGAAACAACACTGAGTGAGTCTGAATACAGCAAAAAATCTATTATGAATGTGTGGTACTAAGCCTCAAACTGTCAAGTAGATTAAAATGAAAGGTTAGAACATTATAAGAAGGCTCAATTGACCATTCCTTGCTTAAATTGTGCTCCAATTTGTACTTCCAACCTCCAATATCCATTCACTCAAAAGTCATGCAGCAAAACAAAGCTTATTACTGGGCTTCACAACATACCAGCTTCATAATATGTTTTGAAAGTTAGCTATGTTGCCAATTCCTGTAACTCTTGAAAATGAGCTGCTTTTCTTACTTTTAAGAGTACCATTATATGATTGCCCTTTTCCCCTGCAAAATGAGCCCCTGATGACAGCATGCCTTCAAGGCTCAGATGGCCTAGGTGCAGAAACCCCACTCCAGTGCCTAAACATGGCAGTTCCTATGTTTTTGTGCATAGTCACCCATAATCTGTTAATGATGGTAGGCCTTCAAAGAACAACAACAAAGAGAATGTAGCAGTTGCTGGATCTGCTTCTGCCATTCAAAATCTGGAAGGCTCTTTGGCAGTGCTATGCTAGTCAGCTTTTGGGGAAACCCCAGTCAGAGGTGTGTGTTGTGGACTACTGTCTTGGGCTATCCTCTCACTCCAGAGCACCAAGCTATGCCAACACATGTGCCAAGGATGTCCACTGGTGGCTTGTCAGCTTTGGAGACTAGCATTTTTAAGGCTCTTGCAAGCTGCTTATGACTGAGTCTTTTTTTAAGACATGAAGAAAATGAGGTGTTAGCAAACACTTTTCATTCTCAGTAAGAAAGTCAGTCTAACTTGTTTTCAAATACGGGCTCACAGGCTGCAACAAGAGAGATGCTGAACAGCAAAGCTTGGCTACATATGCAAAACTTGCACCATGAAAAATTTCACACCAAGTTAAGAACAAATCTTGGTGCAAAGAGTAGCTCACTAGACATTAAACCAGCAAAAGGACCATGAATACACACAGTACCAGGAAAAGAAGAGAAAAAGACAAAGAAAATGAAACTTGGAGAAGAGGATTGTTGTCACTAACATGGAAACCAAAGTAGCATGTAATCAGTCAGCCTACGTGACAGAAAAGCCATCTGGCCAACAAAGAGCCTCACCACACTGCTTCTGAGGAGCCACCTGAGACACAATGGCTGTGGGGAAGGGATAACCAAAAAACAAGAAAGTAAAATCAGCATCCAGTGGGTCCTCCAAAATGACTGATGCTGAAATTTCCTCAAAGAGCAAAAGACATTAGGCAACCCCCTACAAGGCAAGATATCTTTTGTCTGCTAGAGGGTTTTTCTTGCCCAGTCCATCCAGCAAATAATAAATGGTCAAAGACACTAAGCTACTGCTTTGCTCCCTGTTTTATAATTCCCATCAGAAAGAGCTTTCTTCCCTGCCTGTCACCAACTGCTGAAACTTTTATTATGATACAGTGATTTCCAGGGATGTTAATACTTGTTTTTAACATTTCCCCTACTGGACTGGAGCCAGGTTAAAAATATATACATATATATATATATGCACTTATCTATATCATATATATATATTTAACTCAAGAAGACATTACTGTCTCTGTCAATCACCAACTCTCACACTCTTCCCTTTAGTATCTGGCTTCCAACTCCTCCAAAGAAAGGAGTAATAAGAAAGTAAACACTGGATATGCTGCTAAAGTGAGTGTGCTGGATTTACCCATGTCCAGCAGGATTTAAATAGCTCTTTACTTAATCTCAGATATTTAAGTGCTTCCCAGTGAGTTTCTGCTATCTGAAACAAGCCTACTTGTCTCAATTTTTTTAAAGAAGTTTGCTCTACGAAAACATGACATAAAACTAAAAAAAAAAATAAAAAATCACCTTTGATGGCTGCTAAAAAAACTCTCAGTTCTCTCTGGAGCCTGGAACCCTCTGCCTGGAAAAGTAAAAACAACAACAAAAAAAGCAAGGTAATGAAAACACATTTCGGTCACATTATTGAAAACATATTTCAGTTCTATTTTATGCCTTAAAACATGCATACAGAATGTCAAGCTTAACAACAGAAAGCACTTTCAGGAGCTATCTGATGGATTGTATCACATATTGCAAACATGCACAAATTCATACAGAAAAGATGGTCTGGCTGAGATGCTATCTAGGTTATGATTTCTGGGATTATTTTATCAGTTATCTGCATAGGGAAGAACTCCAATCAAAGAAATTCAGGTATATTTTACAGCCAACATCCACTTCAAGTCAGCCTGGCCAATGTCCTAACCTGAACCACAAAGAAGTATAATCAAGAATGGTGCATGTCCACTGGAAACCACCCAAATGAGGCCAGTCTAGACTTGCAGAAAATCCATGTCATTATCTAAACGGCTTACTGCTTTTGCAAACATCTACGTATTGTAACACTTGAATACTTTGTAAACCCCTTAAGTACAAAAAAAAAAATAGTGTTGGTTATTATGGTTAGCTTGTCTAGTGCATCTTGCAGTCTGCTGTGAAAGCTCAGCTGCAAATACATCAAAATGATCTTTCTTTATCTTATATCAACTGCCTTTGAAAAAGTCAGAATAGACAAAACACAATGGGTTGCTTCACTTTATCTCTGACTGGATCACAAGTTGGACTTCACAGCTCTGTGCTCCACTATAGCACATACCTTATTGCTAAAAAGCTGTTGTCCAGGACACCTTCAGTAGCCTGAAGATTTTGGAAACACTCCACACTTATCAGTTCTAAATATCCTTCAAATTTTTATTGAAGCATTTGGAAACCACAGGAATATCAGCTTGCAGTCACATTTTCTCACATTCAGCTACACCATATGGAAAAAAAATCAGCTGCAAAATATGACTGACTGCTCTGGAGTCTCTCTCATATTTTTTGTGTGAAAGTCAGAACCCAAAAAGGTGCATGTGTGAACACTCTAGAAGGCAGAGTCTCAACTGGTATAAGCTGTTACAACACCACTTAAATCAAAGGACTTCTGATGTCAGCAGAGGATTTGCCATCAGTGACAGTGATGCTCAGAGCATTCAGACACAGAAGATCATCAGAAATTCAGGTTGAAAGAGACCATCTGGAGGCTAGAATCCATCTACCCGCAGCGATGTTAAATCCAAATGGTGGTTCTCCAAAAATACTTGCCTCATCAGTACACAGACTGCAATGGACATTACAACCACCACGCTCACTTGCCTCTCTCAGCTCCTTGCAGGGAACTGCAGGCCTTTAGAAATGCATCAAAACCCCTCAAATTGCACTGCACTGCAAGCAAAAACAACTGTTTTTAAAGTCTTAGAAATATTAAAGTATTTGGGAGATCATCTAGTCCAACCCCCCTGGCAAGAGCAGGAGCTGAGTAGTAGCAAGAGTGCAGGAGCTCCCAGCTGCCCACCAATCTGATCTCTGGTTTGGGACCATATTTGGTTCTCCAAGGAAAGGCAATCTCTTCCTTTGCCTTGGGATCAAAGCTGCATATCATAGCTGGGGCTAGACAGGCACAGGTTGAGTAATCAGTGGATTAAACCTCAGGCTTAATTAGAACACAGTGAAAAGCTCTGAAAGTAGTGGCTTGAAGTTATGGCCTTTAAGAAAATGCATGTTTATATCTTAATACTCTCTAGTAAAACCTACTACTCTAATGCATCATAACAACACATTTTGTCATCCTACACAACACGGTAGCATCCTAACACACTGCAGAAGGTGACTTTTTTTCCCCTACTTCTTTCTGTGCAAGAATGGGAGGCAGAGAGATGACAGAAATTGTCTGCTTTCTGCAGAGCAAGACATTAAAGTGAACAACACAGCCACAGAGGAAAGGAGATTGAACCTGGAGGCAGTATTGCTCACTTTCAGATCTAAAGAGGAGTATCTGTAAAGATGTGGCAGAAAGAGGAGGGAAGCTCCCCTTTTGTGCATGCCAGTCTCCTCCTGGTAGGATCCTTGGTACTCTGAGAAGCGCCATGAAGGTATAGATATTATCTTTCCCATTGATATCTTCTTTGGCTTGAGCTCCCATGGTAGAAACAAGAAGTAGATAGAACAACTTGATTCTTCATCATGGTCCAGCTGAACAGGTGCCCATACAATAATAATTTTTAGTCCTTAAAGAATTTCTGATGTCTCAGGAGCAGCAAACCACAACTAGAAGGCTAAGAACCCTGCTTTCTGTCCTCACATCCAGTAAAAGGTCTGTATTTACTCATACACAAATTGTTTTGTCACTAGGTCTAACTGGCACGCAACAAAAGTCATGTCAGGGACACACACTGCTCAAAAACTATGGTTATAACTCTTCTGCTGGGTAGTTTTGTGACTGGTAAACCTAAACCACTCTGAGATCTCTTGTGGCTGAGTAGCATCCTGCATCACCAGTATCACTGTTTTCCTGCTGCTCAGGAAAACAGACAAGAAATTTCAAAGCAGTAAAAACTGATGCAAATATTTTGCCATGTGTGCTGGTATGAATTCTGACAAATCCATTCAAAAGAATAATTTAAACATGCATCTCCCTCAGTCTAGGCTATTAACAGGTCACAAACCACAGAAATATCTAAGCATCATAGAGCTACTTGAATTTTCCCTCATCAGCAAATGTTGTATGACAGCTGACACTAAAGCATCCATGGCCAAGGTCCACCTCCCCCACTGAATTTGAGAGAAAAATCTCTCCATTTCAGTGGCAAGAGAATTAGACCTTTCTATAAAATAACAGAAAGAAAAAAATTGCATCAAAAAGTCCTCAGCCCTGAGAATGCTGAAAAACATGCCTCTGGTCTACACAATTTGCTAGAGTAAACTCATGTAGATACACTTTTACCACCCCACAGACTAATTAGTGTTCACAGGATGAAAATATGGCATTGCTAGCTCTGCACATCTTGCAAACTGTGACAACAGGTTTTAAAAAGTACTGTTTTAAAGATTGCGACGTATTTTATATTGGCTCTTCTTGCTATTTACTGACAGACTCTCCTTTCTGGTCTATCAGATGAAAGCATCTCTAGGGGCTCTGCAACCACTGCTCCAAGTTGCTTCATTAAGGCCATCAATTTTGTTAATTGAGATGCAGCTTCTCAAAGGAGAATGAAAAGTAGGTGTCATTTTGCAGATGCTTTGATGGTCTGAAATAAGATTTCCCAAGAAAGCACTTATGCTTCCTTTATAATTTCATAATTCCTTTTATTTATTCTACATGAGGCAGCAAAATAAGTCAGAGTTTCAGAAATCTCAATAGCATGAAGAGCACACTTCTCACAATCATGTTGTTTGGTAACATGAGGAATGTTCTCACTGGACTCCAGCAACAGAAATCAGTGTTCTTAGCTCATCTGGTCAAACTCAATAAAAAAGTTACCAAAACCTTGTCAGGCAATCCTTATGTTAAACTGCACATAAGAGGCTTACTAACAACCCAAACCAACATCCCCCACTGGGAAAATCAACACAGGCATGTCCCAGACAACAACTTGTCACTCTAAACCCTGCAGCATGCAATCAATGTTGCTGTGATGTTGCAGTGATGCTTTAATAATCCTTTAAAACTGAACCAAACGTCCCCTATAATCAGATATAATTCAGATAATGACTGAACAGCAAATACTTGATATCCTTCTGAAATGAAATTCCAACCTTCTTGCTTCACAATTCAACCTCTCCCTCCTCAAGCTAGGGTCCTTCAAACCCATTATATCTTCCTAAAAGCACACTTTTGTCCTCAAAGTAGGGCACAGACTACCAGTTTTAATGAAAATTTGGGGTATGCAAAGACAGCAAGTGCAGAGTCTACAAGTCTATGGCTAAAAGTAATCCATACACACTAAATGTCAAGCTAGGCTTTCTGAACATGGACTTGGCCTCTGTTTATGCCTATAACTGCATGCCCACAACTCTATTCTTAAATTACATCTATAAAGCTGTATATTAACAGGTCTGGCAGAAAATTACCCAGAACTGTTTGCTGTGAACTGCCTCACAACAAACAATGGGAACTGTATCACCCTCAACCCATGTGTTGAATGTCAGAGCTGGGCTATGTCTACTACTCCCAGGGTCAGATGTCCCAAAGGGCTCCTGAAGAAATATATACCAGTCTGCTTTAAAAAACAGCCAAAAATAACTCAATCATTTAACTGCACTGCTTGGGAGAAGACAATTAGCACGGTTACAAAAGCTGCAGAGGCATAGTCATTTCTATCCAAGGGGCAATCAAAGCCAGTGCATTGTGACAATGGCTTAGACCTTAGATTTGGAACAATCAATAGACAGAATCAAAAAAGCAAAACATTGGATCAGCCACTCTCTCCTTCGAAGTGGGGAATTAGTTGGAATGGATCTGGGCTGCTCCTGCAGAGATCATTTTGCAGCATGAAAGAGAAGGCCTCACCTCCCTGGGTATCCTGCCTGACTGGAAATTAGTGAGGTTGAGATGAGATTTAATGGTATACTGTGTTTCTTCTTGCCTTGGGTAAAATGGTCCCTCAGGCATTAGAAAATTATTAAACATAAATTTCAGGATGAAATGGTAATCAGCAGAGAATGCCCTCCCACAGCCCCCAAAATACTTTGCACATTGTATTACTTGTATTTGGCTTAGTGGTCATCCAGTGTCTGAAGCATGCTTTGGGACTACCCCTGATGCCTACCAGATGCAGTCCCCCTGAATACACACAGAAATAAGCTCCCTCCCCCTAGTCTAGATTGTGTTTTGCTGTGTATGGTTTACTTCGTAGTGTCTATCACGGACAGCATTTGGCATTACCTTTGTTTAGCAAAGCAGTCTCCTATGGACAGAGCTATACTGATCAAGAATCTCCTGCAGTTTAGTATGAGCTTCCACAGACAGTCAAGGAAATCTGAGCTATCTGCTAAGGAGAAATAGTGTCTCTCATTCAGAGTCATTTTAAAGCTCACACTTCCTGTTTATTACCTGGATTTTTTTCTCCATCTCAAGCTCCTGCACAGGATCAGTAAATTGAGGGGATCTAAGGTGAGGGCATAAGGTAGTTTTAAATGTGGTCAAATACCTATATGGGATATCTAATATTGCCTAAAGAAAAGAAGGTGTTGTAGAGCACAGATTGAATTTCATGTGATTATAATACACATTGATGCTCTCCTTCTTCATCATGCCCTTCATTCAACTCCAGATCAAGACATCTATCACTGTCTACATGAGTTGGGTGCTTCTCCTCATCTGAGAGCTAATGCAGATCTCTTCAGAGCAACCTGTGGAGTCAGGAGAACAATTAAGAAAATCCTATAGTCAAAACAATTCACTCAGCATAGCTGTCTAGTGCCATTTGCGATACATCCACAAATGGCAAACACAACTGGTCCTAAGGGATCTGCCAGATCGGTTGAACAGTGTTTGGAAGCCAGGGAGGACACTCTAGAGACACATCTGTTATAAGCTGCAACAGATGCCAACATTTAGACAACTGAATCACAACCATCACAGCAGCTGCTCAACTGACTTGGTGGGGCTGTGCCAGGAGTCATGAGTGACCCCAGCTCAGGCCATGCCCTCATTGACAGGTGCCATCTTGCAGGGTCTGGGCCAGGTAGGCAGAGCCAGGGGCAGGTGAAGAGGCTTCACCAACCTAGCAAGGGTTTGAACCAGGTCCAGGGTCTGTCTGGGAGATTCAGATGGAAGCAGCAGCAGAAGTAGCTGAAGCATGAATTCCTGAGGCAAGGCGACTAGACTATGACATGGCTTAGGGAGGGACTGTGTACACTGGTTTGAGCTAAAATGGGACTCTGAGGCCCATGTACAGGGTTAGTGGTCCTAGATGGGGCTGATCAGAAGCATTAAGGCTCACAGATCCCCCCAGGGAACTGATGGGGTTCTGTCTTGGCCCTCCAGACCACATTGCCTCTGGGAAAACCCAACTCAAACACAGACCCTCATGTTCAGGTGTCACAGTCTGGAACAGGATCACTCTCCAGAGGCAGTTTTCAGCTGCCAAAACACATGTCTGTGGACACTGGAGATGTCATGGTGTGCTTGAGAGGACCACAGAGCCAGCAGGTATGATCTAGATAGCAGCCAAAGCCATGTGTCTGGAGCAACAGCTGGGGGCCAGGTGGGACACCATGAGGCACATTTGGTGCCTATGTGTGGTGAATCTCATCTTGGGTATCTCAACTCCTGAATAAATTTTAAGAAATCAGTGGCATGTTTGATGCAAAAAGAACACTTCAATAAATATTAATTATCTCTCAGAACAGCTTTAAGACAATGGTGTGCCACAGCTGTAAGGCAGCTAAGCATGAAGATCTGGCCAGGATAAACCTTGTCAGGATGCCTAACAACTACACCCAAGGAGCAGCTCTTCCTGTGAGGCACACATTAAGTAAAGCAGTCCACAGAAGCAGGTCTTGCTCACCAAAGCATAGCAAAAAAAGGCTCTTCATTTTCATCTAATTCTCTAAACTTGCAACAACAGCACTTGACATTTTGCTTTGTTCTGACAACATGTCATGGGCCACCTGCTTTTGTAGTAGCAACTGCTATACCTCTGTGTGCGCATATATACAATACATAATGTTAAAGTTTCAAACACTGAAATCTATTTTGACTGTAGTTTATCAAACAAAAGAAGTCCCTTAACTACATATGGAAGAGTAATGAGAGGCAAATATGCATAGACATGAAATAGAATATTGATCTCTTACAAAAATGAAGCAAGCACTGTGAGTCATTAAAATATACTTGGGGATGAGGGAGTTTCTTACTTCCTGTCAAATAAAGAAAGTGTAAGATGCACTTGTTTGAACAACAAAATAGAGATGCAATTTCAGGTATATCCCTGATGGACTTGATAATTCCACTGTTCAGAAAAAAACATGTAGGGATCCTTTTTTTCCTCCTCTCTCTCTCTGAACTTTAGGGCTGATTAAGATGCTGAGCACATCCACAATTAACAGTGCAGACAGAAACATTCAAGCCTCAAGGGATTTCTTGCAACACACTGAAAAATCTGTGTCACACCATGTCATGTATGAGTTACATATGTTTTCTTTGTTCCACAAGTTTTGATTTAGAGTGGCAATTTTCAGTTTACAGCTTCAGTGGAAGGTAACAGGTGTATTGACTGCTCAAAATCTAAATGCTTTTACTGTTGGTTTCAGCTGCAGCAGCTTACTGCTGCTGAGAAGGAAAGTCCTGAGGCTCTGCAAAGCTACTGTGCTCTGTTCTCTCCAGACATGGGATGACTCAGTTTCTCCATGGTGATTCATCTGGGTAACTTAATTCTGGGTTGTCAAATCCAGAAGGGGCTTTTATCCAGCTGTATTAGGAAAGAGGTGGGAATGGATCACTGGGGAGTCTAAATGAGCTTTTCCTACAGATAGATCAGCTGGATGTATCCTTACATATAGCCTTCTACTGAGCTTGGTAAATACACACTAACCTATCTGCTATTCAGGCAAAGAACAGCATGTTAAAATCTCCATTTTTACTGGTTTTTAGTATTATCTGTTTCCTGAGTAATGAGCCTCTCTGTGTCCTTTCCCTGAGCACAACTGTGAGTCCTCATTTATTATCTTTGGAGAATACTAGTAAAATAACCATTCTATACTTCAGACCAGTTGACCTCCCAAGTGTTGCAGGCTCAATAAGGTAGGGAAACAAGAAAAATCAACCATTTTTACAGCTTTCAGCTTACCAGGATCCCCAGAGCCCACATGACACCAGCTGTTACAAACAACTGACAGAGAGACACAGAACTTTCACTCCAGGCCTTTGCAAACAGGCCCTCTCCAGCCTTCCTGTAAGTTCCTTTTAGGTACTGTAAGGTCACTAGTAAATGTCCAAAGAGCCTCTCTCTTTTGGTGAGCCAGTGAACCTAGCCTAAGCTGCATGTGCCCCTTAAGACAGCTCTAGTTCCCTTTACACTCACTCCTCCCTACCCAATTCCTCCCATGGCCTCAAGTCACATTTGCATCCAGATTTAGCATCATGCAGTTCCTGCAGAGCCCTTGACTGTTTATTCCTGCCTCTCTGTGCATCAAAGGAAGAGGCAATAAAAAGGAAGCAATGCTGAGATCCTCCTTAGCCCTTAGCAAGGCTTTCAGCTGAAATCACCATTGCAGAAAATTCTTGGTAAAGGACAGAAAAAACAAACACCTCAGACAGAATTTTGCTTAAAAAGTGTGTCGTCTTCGCCCCCCCCTTCATGAAAATTTCACTCGGAATTTTTAGCTATAACAACAGCTCAGTTATAACAATGCTCCAGCTGCTCCTTCTGCACCCAATAAGAACCTTCCAGATGCACCTCATTTCCAGCAATACAGTTACTAGCTGGGCAAACAGCTGGGATATTGACAGCAAGGATAAGCAGCAACATAAGGACAAGCAAGAAGGAAGAAACACTCCACTGATACCCCAGCACACTTGGAAAAGAAGAGGGGAAAGAAAAGGGAAAATACAACTTCTCTGCAGGGTTTCAAGGCTTCTGAGTGCTTCTTCATGCCTATGAAATCCCACCATCTTCCTGACGTCAAGAAATTGGAGGGAGGAGCCACCCACCCTCCTCAGAGAAACAGAATATTTTACTTTCCATATTTTTCATCTTTGGGGAGAAGTGAAGATCTACACAACAGCCCAGTGGCTCCTGAAACCTCCCAAACATCCCTCTCAACTTCCACACTCAGAGAAGAAACTAAAAGCTCAGTAACCATAAGATGTAAAAGAGTTAATAAGTATATTCCAGCAGTCAGGATGCAGGGTTAGTGTTTACATGGTAAGGGCAAAAATACATGTGGTAGTCAGGACTGATTCAGGGCAGAAACTGCAAACATTGACAGGAGTCAATTTTTAAACTGTGTAAAACATGTGAGAGTAATTCCCTCACCTCAGTGCCTTTCTATATGAGCTCTATATAACAGCTCACCAAGACCACAGATACCTCAGTTCATACTTACATAACAAGATGATTTTCTTGGTGGCATTAATTTGTATTAGAAAGCTACTATATCATTAAACACAATTAATCGCCTTGGAGTCAAAAAGTCTGTCCAATAAAGAAAGGAGTAATTGAGGTTAGAACTTAGGATTGCTTTGGGAGTAGACTATAAACTGTTTGGGGCTTTCATTTTCATGTGTTTTGTTTACAACATGAAGAGTAATTGATTGCTGCTCCCCAGCAAGGCTTCATCAGCATTGCCACCAGAGCCCCTGCACTGGCAGGGAGTGTGTAACAACACCGCGGTCTGAAACTATTCATCTAGTCACTTCATAAGATCATAGACTGCTTTGGGTTGAAAGGGATCTTTAAAAGTCATCTAGTCCAAACCCTCTGCAGTGAGCAGGGACATCCCCAACTAGATCAGGTTGCTCAGAGCCCTGTCCCACCTGACCTGGAATGTTTCCAGGGATTTGGCTTCTACCACCTCTCTGGGCAACCTGAGCCAGTGTTTCACCACCCTCATCGTGAAAAATTTCTTCCTTATATCCAGTCTAACTCCTCCTCTAGTTTAAAACCCACTACCTCTTGTCCTGTTGCAACAGGACCTTCTAAAAAGATTGTCCCCATGTTTCTTATAGGCTCTTCTAAGTACTGAAAGGCTGCAAGGAAGTCTCCCCAGAGCCTTCTCTTCTCCAAGTTGAACAACCCCAACTCTCTCACCCTTTCTTCATAAGAGAGGTATTCCAGCCCTCTGATCATTTCTGTGGCCACCTCTGAACATGTCCATGTCTGTCTTTTGCTGAGGAGACACTGATGAAAGCAATCCACAAAATGAAATCAAGGAAATACATCTCTTCTTTGTAAGAGGGCAACTACAAAGCTGTGTTCTGTTGGCGTTGGGTTCTGTTCGGAATGATGCTGTTGAAAATCTGTCACTCTGGTGATCCCAAGTGGCTTGAGCATGAGGGTGTTAAGTATGAGCACAGTATGTCCTCTTATTAGGAGTACATTGCTTATCAGTCTGCATACACAAATCCTTGTTCTTTGTTTGAAAAGAGCAAAGCAAAATCTTACCTACCTCTCCATCTGCACAAAACAAATCTTCTTACCTGTTACCTTGCAACATCACCTTCAAAATCAGCAAGATTCAAATACACTGCATTCTTCTTCAGACAAAATTCAAGGAACTGAAAATGGAACTGACCTCTTGTCGTTTGAAATTTTGAACGTATTCTTCAAACTGTTCATCTTTTGTTTCATCTGCTTTGCCTAGTTTTTGAAGCACCTACATGGAAAAGAAGAAGAAAAAGGAATACTTTAATATTGATGTCACCAAACAAAAATTCTGCTAAATCACTTCTGTTCTTGCAGTTAGGCTTGAACAACATTTGATTTTGGGGGTGTTGTGGGCACTTCTGTTCCCAACATTCACCCAGAAAATCATTTGTCAAAACAAAAGATAAAAGCAGGACTATGGGATGTGTACGTGTGTGAGGAAATAAACTTCAAAGTGTGGAGCCCTTGAGGGGTATGTGTTTTGTTTTTTTTAAATGAAGTAACTTTTCTTTTAGCAAAGAATCTCAGGGTTTCAAAGCAAGTAAGAATGAGAGAAATCTGCTGGCACTGCAGATTTTCCTCCCTTTCAGACATAGAAAGAAAGGAAAACACCCCACATTTAATTAGGTTTTTCTTCTGTTTATGGCTCATTACATGCAACAGTATTATCCTTATCTGCACCATTTTCAACATAAGGTCAGAGAGAATAAAGAAGTGTAAGGCTACATGAGAAATTATTACAGCTGATGCTTATTTAAAACTTGTGTTGGTGCTCACACTTGCTCCCTTCATTAATTCCGAAGTGGATTGTCAGCCAGCAGATACTAAATGTACTGCAATATGTCAGCAGTAAGGGCTATTCATGTGACAGCAGTCTCAACAGTAATTTGACATAGCTACACTTCACACTGCATTTCACTACAATAACTGCATCCCATTATTAAATCCCAGCACTATTCATTCATTTTAATACTTAGACTTTTACATAGCTGCAAATAGGCTTCACCCTTCTTGTCAAGGAACCCCCAGATCTTTACAGAGTGCTTGTGTGCAGGATGAACCATCTCACACAGTGATATTTAGATTGCTCACCCATGACAAACTGACAAAACTTTCCCTTTTCACAGGAAAAACCAAAACCAAACAACTGAAAAAACCCCCACAAAATAGAAAATGTAGCAATTAACTTATACTATGAATAAACATATAAACACCACCAACTATTCACCTCAAAATGAAGACTGCACAGCTCCAGCCCTGCCATATTCTCCCAACCCCAGCCAGCCCACCCCACAGAGAACCAGGCTGCACAAAGGGGCAGCAAGCATTGCCACAGTGGAAAAAGGGGGTCAAGATGATCATGACGGTGATGAGATGCTACCTGGGGATCTGGCATGTGGAACTTCAAGGAAGTTTTGACATATTTACAGCAGAAAGACAGAGAATGACATCAGGGAGGAAATAAAAGACAAAGACCAGCCTTCTGCTGCCAATAGCTATGTTTTAGCTTTTCATTTCCCCAGCTCATCTGGGCATTTTGGGTTGCTTTTAAGCCTGCTGACTAGTCCCAAATAGCTCATACACTCTGATCCCCAACCTCTTTATAAAATATTTAAAAGTACCACAGATGGTTTTACAGGGGAATTGTTTAATTTAACATTTCAGATCATCACAAGCCTTGATCAATAGCTCCTTGTCACCAATGAGCGAAACAGTCTGCCCATGACTGTGGCATGACTTTGATCCACACCAGGCAGCTCTTTAAAGATCCAACATCTCCTTTTCCAAGAGGTGGCTGCCAGGTAAGCCTCCTGACCACTGCAGTACATTCAAATCATGTTCACAAGCAGCAGGCACATTCACTGCAGGCTGAGTGATTCATAACACAGGTAATGAAACATGGCAAAAAGGTTGTCATGATAAACCCTTTCCTCTTTCCCAAAATCTTAGGGGCACCCATCCGTGTCTCCAGATATGAACTCAAGCTCCATAGCACAAGGCTCAGAATGGAATAACTACCTCTCACTAAATCAGTAAGTTTTATCTAAAACAGACAAAAAGACAGAATTTGAAACAGATGACTTTTTCTTAATTCAACTGTGGTCTCCAAATGTGATATTGTACAATTTGATAAGTGAAAGAAATTACTTTAAGGATCTAAAATTAATATCAGTGTTGATCCAGCATGTTGTTAGGAATATATGAACTAAATAATTAAGGCCAATTAGTGCTGAGAATGAAGCAAAAGCTAAATTTGATCTGATGGTAAACCTAGATGCTGTCAAGTGAATACATGCAGAGGGAAATTGGCTGGCAATGTGGTGCTGAGATAAATAAATGGCACAGAAAATTGAGTAAAGGACATCAAGCATGTCTAATATTCAGAAATATCATCAAGATTACACATCTAGATACAAAATGCAAGAATACATCCATTTGGTGATGTTGCATCTTCTGTAAACCTTTTGGAATATATAAGACTAAACAGTTCCCCTTTGGTCTTCTAAGTACTTTCATTTCCCAAATACATTTCAGTTCTGTGAGGATCTCAAGTCTTTGGAAGAAAAAGTCAATACTTTGCTAGTCTTGAATTAAATGATCAATTGTACAATGCCTGTAATGAGAATGTTGTTAAGTGTCTGCAACCTGCCAAAGAAATCATATCATAGCAAAAATAACAGATGAGCTTCTGTGAGCTTGATCATATCAAAAACTCTTTTCTGGTGGAAAAGTATGAGAGTGTTTTACTTGCTGCTGAGAACACCATCCTGTCAGGCAAATCCATCTTCCTCCCCTAAAAGTTTCCAAGACTATGGCAATTTAAGGCAAGATTTAAAAAAAAAAAGGAAAAAAAAAGAAACTAACTTATTCTCTGATGTAAACTATGGCCACCCAGGAGCTGCATCACGAGCAGCTCAGCTCCCTGCACGGCAGCAGGGTGGACAGTTGAAAGCAACCTCATCAGATATCATGACATGCATCATCTTCAGTCACGTATCAGTATCCTTAAAGAACAACCAACATGTTCTAAACCACTCGGGGCAGGAAGACATGACAGTCATACACTTTCCAAGAACTCAGGCTTGCCTTTGTACTGCTGCTGCTTTCCACCATTGCATTGCTGCAGAAAAAGCAGCTGACAGTGAAAATGTTTGCCTAAGACTCTGTCCTCATTAATACCTGCTCAAGGGTCATGGAACAACAACAAAAAAAATCCCTTTGCCATTGTCAGATTCACAAAAGGCTGGAAACCTCTTTAAAACAAACCACTGAGCCTTTTACTGAGGGCTGCAGAAAATGCAGTACAACGAAGCTCTTCACTGATAAGTAATTGCTTTGTGTGGTGCTGGTTTACAGCTGAACCACTCCAGGCATCTCAAGAACTGCAGACAGATGTGGGACCTGAGTCAAGAAAGGTGATGCTCTAGCCTGGTTTTGAAGTCTCAAGAAGATCCACTCGTGTGTAAAAAACAGAGATGATAATTGAAGAAAACATGCTTTATATCATTAAGGAGCAAACACTGACCCTCCAACTCAGAACACACAGCACTTTTTAAAGGAAGAATTGCCATGGAGATGGCCAATAAATTCACAAGAGCTCAATTACACACAGAAGGAAGCAGAAGGCTTGCAAGAAACACCTTTGCTCTCACTCTCCTCTGACCACTCATCATCTTCCTCATCTTCAGCACAATCTGCAGTCCACATTGTTTCTGTTATGATCTTAAAAGAAAAGCAAACTTAGCTCAGGTTTCCAGATCAGTATTGGGTGTTCTGTATTTACCACTCCTGTTTTCTGTGCACTATTAATGATATATAGAACCACCAATCATTCAGCAAATTACAACCAATCTTCACAGTCAGGTAATGTATCTTATATCTTTACTATTGTACTGGTATTTCTTCCCTAGCCTCCCATTTAGGCTCTCCCTTACACCAAGCCCAATAATCCTCATTTGCCCACCACTTACAGTTAAGTTTCATTGCTGAACTTTGACACACTGGATTGCATACTAGGAGGAAGGCCATCACTGTAAACTGCAATTTGGGAAGCCATCATTTAGTGGAGGGTTGTAACTCCAGAGCCACTATCCTAATATATGACCAAGGCAATTTCTGCTGTACAATGCCACAAAGCAAAAGAGATGTCATATTCTGGGCTGCATTAATGCATGAAACATGGCCCAAGCAGTGCAAAAGGGCAGCTGCTAGGTACCAGGTACTCTCTGGTATGGAAAAGCATTCAAATGACTCTATAGCTCAGACTAATGGTCTGCATGATATACCACCCTCTCTCCAACCCCCCCAAAAGATAATGCCTAGAGAAGATATATGACAAGTATGCTTGACAACTCCAGCACCCTCTCCCAATCTCTAACAAACTGCATTTCAATGAATTCCTGACGTGGCTCTTGACATTTTATAGCCCCAATTGCATTTTCTCATTGATGGATTGTTCTGCTGCATGTGAAGCTCTGATAAGGTATTTGCTATTTCAAGAAGCATGAAGGTTCCCTTTTCTCATGGCTGCTTTTCTTTTGTTATTTTTTTTTGTCAGCTTTTGCTTGCTGGTGCTTTGAGTATTGTAAAAATACCATGATGCACGGCAACACTCTGCTAATAAATGAGTACTGAATACTATCCAGACAAGCATAAAACACTCTGATAAGCTATGTTCTCTTAATCAAAATAGAAAGAGGGAACTGTGGTCTTCCTATGCAGCCTAAATGACAAATATGACCATTATGCTATGAGAAATGGTTATAATAACCTTTCTGCAAATTACAGAACTTAATTGTACATCATTGCCCAGACAAGATAAAAATGCTCTAGAGAGATCCACAAAATAAACAAGATCCTGGTTCCTCTCAGAATGAAGCCACAGGCTTCTTCTACATTACTCATTTGGTTAAAACCAGCAAGTCTTTTACAGATAGCACTGACATGCACATTGCATGCACAAGGCACAGATCATTACTCACCCTTTTCTTGGTAACAACTAGAGCCAAGCTTGGCCTACTAGAAGTAGGCACCTTGGAAAATTTCTGTGTGTGATCCTAAGGGGTTCAGCAGTAAAAGTTGGCTGGGCAGCAGGAATTTAAGAAGACTGAAGGATGAGCTTTGAAGTTTGCAAGGCCGCATTTTGCTGGTGAGAAGGAAAGGGATAACAACAGCTACGACAGTATACTGCTAGACACTTCTCCTGCTTGTCTCTTAGGACCTTCACAGGGTTTAATGCCCTAGGGCTCTCCTGTATGGGAAGGTGGCTTATCAGACTCTCTCTGCATGTATTGAGAGGTGCTTATCCCCAGTGGATGTGAAAGCCTGGCATAGCTTCAAACAACTGGCATGTAGTTCAAAAAGAAAGAAGCTCCTAGACCAGTTTTCCCCAGTCTGCTCTGGATGACTAGCTTGTGTTACAGAGGACAGCATCCAGGTAGAGATGCTGGAATGGTGCAGGGCAGGTGATTTTCATGGGGTATATCTTAAAGAGGAAAACCAAACAAAAAGAAATAAGAAACAGACATGTGAAGAGAGAAAAAAAAATAAGAAAACAATGAAAGAATTGAGGGAGAAAAAAAAAACATGGTAAGACAACAAGGACCAAGCAAAGAACCAACTCTGAGAAACTGTGGGTTTGATTCATTTGCTTTCCTGTAGGCATCTCATATGGCACAGGATGTCTCCAACATCTCTGTGCAGGTGGCAAACATGACACAGGACCAATGGAAGTGTCTTCTGGAAAAGCAGCTTGAGGCGAGGCAGGATACAACTCAAGCAGCCTACGTGTGGGCAGCTGAATTGAGCTATTCATATCAGAGCAACAGCTACAATCCTCAAACTTTTCAGTATTCTTTTTCTTCACAAAAATCTCTTCTTGCAATAATAGCTTATTCTTTGCTCACTTTACCACTGGGGAAATAAGGTACAGGAAAGGCAAGCAACTTCTACACCAAGTTCAGAGGAAGTTAATTCAGAAGCAGGGTACCAAACCTGATTATTCTAGACTCACAACTTAACCTCTGGGCCATCCTCCTGGGAAAAGGAATTCCACCGAAATGTGCTGTGTTCAGATTATCTGCACTAGAGCTATACAGAAGAGGAAGAGTGAACAACAAATCATCTTAAAGAACTGGAAAGACAATCTGTTTGCCCTTCTCTGGCTATTGTTGCTTTCATGCTTCTCAAAAAGATCAATCACTTCTTTTGGTTGAACAAGAGCAAAATTTCACTGCCTGCACAATTAGAAATAATATCCTTAGTGGAATTTCTGTGTCCTTGATGGCATCCCAAATAAATCAAAAGGACCACTCTGCTGAATTAAGAAAAAAAAATCTTGTCAGTTGCTCTTGTTTCTGCCTATATTTAGTCATCTAGCTGAAAAGTAGCTGGATAGCTTTCTAGCAGTGACCAAAGTGTCTCAGCCTTGTAGAAACTAGCTGTGCATCCAAGCTTACTTATAATCTCCTTGTTACTTTTTGTCTCCCTCCTACCAGCTCCTCCAATCTCCTACTCCCCTTCCATTTGTCCTCTATACTTATTTTCCTTAATACTGCTACCTCCAAAAACTACCATCAGTGGGAGAAATATGTCATTCACTGCACTGATAACTATTCACTCTGTTCATGAGAACTTCATTTTCCTCATCTCCTATTCCCTTTCTGCCCTAGAGCAGAAAGACTATCTGATCCTTTATCCTTTTACAGCATCTAAGTCAAGGGGATCATAAGCATCTTCCTTTGTTTGAAGATCCTATAAAAAATCATGATTAGTAATTTCTCTTCAGATGTTTACATTCAGCTGGGGACCACCTAGTTCTTTTACTATTTACTTGATACTCCTAGCCCTTACAAACTAGGGAAAAAAAGGCTAAAGCAGTCACCTGACAAACTTATTTCCCCATGTTTTCAAAGCACAAAAAGCAGCATAGAATCAAATGTAAGAGAATTACCACTGGCAATATTTTAATTATTCAAATTAGTTTGGGATAATTATAGAAATAAATGGAGTAGATTACCTAGAGAGAACTTTTTCCAAATTAACTTCTGAGATCTTGTCAACAGAATATTGAAATCAACTACAAAGACATTTAGCACAACAATCTTTTCAATTGGAAGCAGCCACAATGCAATAAACAACTCTGTCACCTGTACAGAAGGCCACCAAAGCTCATCCCTGCACAGGGAACCTAATAGAATTTATCCTACCAAAGTCCTCAGCAGTGATACCTGACAAGGAACCTGTTATCTCTAAATTAATGAAGTTTTCCTGGGCCAAGAAGAGAGATAACAAACATAAAATTGTATTTTATCTGTGGCTACCATAGTTTTGTTTTCTGACCTAAACATTTAAATTCTAGATAGGAAAATAAAAGACAACTTTGTTCTTGACAGACAGTCTCTCTGGATTTACCACAGCAAGAATCTGATGTTCTTCCTGTCTGCTGGGAGCCAAATAAAAAATAATCAAGCAAAAAGCTTTTCAGTCACAAGGCCGAAATAAAGATCACATTCAATAGAAGAGACATTGAATTTAAAAGTGCACATGCATTCTCCCACTGTCTAGCTTCACAGGATATATATAGCAGACTCTTGCTTACTTTGACTCTTTCAGTGGATCAAAGAATTTAAGGAAACTGGGCTTTCCTCTAAAGTAGTGATGCTTTTCAGGTGAGTTTACTTTCCTTCCACTTCACCATTACATCTACAAGACAGGCTTGTGTCTTTTTCAGTTTGGCTTCTAAATTAATCCATGTGCTCAAGGTAGCACTAGAAATGCCTAATCTTTGACTGCCTCCTCCAGCCTGAGCTGTGACATTTCCACACATACTCTTCCTTCTGGAGAAAGCTTTTGGTGAGGCTGGAAAGGGATGCCCACATTTGGTCCAGCACACACTAAGATGTGGATGCTGCCCACCCTGAGGCTCCTTCATGTCCAGCAAGGACAGGATTTCTCTCTGCAGACTCAGGACTATCTTCATTACAAGATTATATAGTGGAGCCTTGGGGAAATAACAAACCCTAAAGTTTCCAGCATGGTTTGATGGCTTGCCAAGAGAACATTTCACCACCTGTTAAGACAGTCTCATGTCATGCCACACATAGCAATGCAGAACACGAAGAGAACTTTGTCTAGTTACTTTGCAAAACATTTTCCAGATTGATGTTCATCTGTGGAGGAATTTACTCTTTCCTCACAGATCATTAATATATTGCACAGTAAATACCAGTGATGTGCCTGACATGGAAACACTTGCTGATGAGGTGCTCTTCACCTCTGGGATGCTCCAGACCTCTCTCCTCATCCTGAGCAAGACAGTGACACTGATGTAACACTTCAGGTGAATTCATTCCTCTCTAGATGGAATGATAAGTAAGTTTGTTTCAAAAAATTGAGCAAATTTAACTGCTCAGAAAATCTTTAAAGCTACCCAGGTCTGTCTTCTTTAACATCAGGTTTTTCAGAAATTGACTGGGACCACAAGAGACTTCTTTCAGACTTATTGGGAGAATTTGTGAAGGCATTACTCTTGTAACAACCACAAATTCCCCAAGACTAGCTCTACAAAGGAATAACTAAACCAGCATAATATGGCTAGTATTATGTGCTAGACAGGGATTTCTGAGGAAAATTACCAGTTTTCCTTCTCATTGCTTTTTAGAGTTATTCAGCATTTTCGCATTACTGAAGGTCACACATTACACCTCACAACACTAAAGTATTCTGAAGCTGCTCAGCTCATATAGTATATTCTTAGTTTTCTCATTAATTGCTGCTCACCTGTTCTCAGGAGTTTATGTGCATCATTTTTTTTCATGCTCACCCCAGATCATGTCCATTTAGTTACTGAAGAGGCAAAAAAAGCTCTGAACTGAAGCTGGAGTCAGCAAGCACTGGTGTGGTTCTCAGTGCTCCAGCTTTGACATCCAGACTTTGCATGAGACACTGCAAGCAAATTTCCAGGGATAACAGTGAGAGCACAAGAGACAACGGCTTCTAGTTGAAGCAGGGGAGGTTTAGATTAGATATAAGGAGAAATTCCTTGACTGAAAGTGTTGATAAGTCTTGGCCCAGGCTGCCCAGGGAGGTGGTGGAGTCACCATCCCTGCAGGGGTTTAAGAAACTTATAGATGTGGTACTTAGGGCCATGGTTTAGTGGCATGGCAGTGATAAGTATGGTTGGACTTGATGACCTTAGAGGTCTCTTCCAACCTTTGTGATCCTGTGAAATAGGGCTTCATCCTCTCCCATGGGGCTTGGGGATGAGACTCCAGAATGCCATGACTTCAACCTTCTGTTATGGTCAAGTTTTCTCATGTTTAACTATCCCTGGAGGCATTCAAGGCGAGGCTTGACAGGGCTCTGGGCAACCTGATCTAGTTAGGGATGTCCCTGCCCACTGCAGGGGGGTTGGACTAGATGACCTCCAGAGGTCCCTTCCAACCCTAACCATTCTATGATTCTATGATTCTATGATCTTGGCTTTGTTTTCCAGTAACTTTCTTCTGTAGTACTACTATGTCTATATTAGAGTTTCCTTAATTACTCCAAGTCCTTGAATTCCCTTTGATTTCGCTATCTTTTCAGTAGCTTTGAAGATCAATTATATGTAGGGAAATGATGAGAAGAACACTTGATGGATTTTAAAATCAGAGGTAGAAAGCAATGTGTTAAGCACTGAAAATCAGCTTACATGTGAAAATGGATCTGAAAATGGCATCAGACGTGAAAAAGCAGCAAAGAAGATTAAACTACAACGATTTCATATTCAGGGATAAATCCTATGTTTTTACACACTTTGCACTCTCTCATCAAAAAGATACCCATTTCTCAGTATCTCACTATATTTGGAGCTCAAATGTGCAGTCAGTTGCAATACTCCTGTCCACCCATAGTAAGTGACTATCTCCCAAGCACTTCTTACTCCAAGATTGGATTTTAACACCTCCATTTCTAGGGAGAGGAAACTGAGCCACAGGAATTGATGAAACAGCTATGCCAGCCTGTAATTAACCATGACACATGAAAAAGGAGAGTTTTCAACTGGGCATGGAGATGATGTTGTGCATCAACACTGCTTATACAATCCTCTCTCAGCAACTGAGCAACACAAAGAGCTACAAAAAGCATGTTTAACAGAACACAGGTACATAAAAAGGTCCAAATCTCAATTATTACACTCATGTGGATCTGTGGATCTGAATGTGTGAGAAAGATAAGCAGGATTAGTTTTGCTATCACTCCCCAAAATAAAGGGATACATATGGCAACCATTATTTAATATTGTCTATCATAGCTGCACAAGCTGTCTTACTGCTTGTAGGAAAAGTTAAAAGTTGAAGATATTGGTGCAAAAATAAGTAACTCAAAGCTTACTGGGAATGGTTCTGTTACTGTAAAGACTGATGTGATTTTTTTCCTTTGTATCAAATGCAGTCCCCAAAATTTTTAGCTGTGTAAAACTGCTTCTGCAGTGAGTAATTTCTTAACAAAGACATGTTTTAAGAGATTTTGACTAGATGCTTTCATAAAGGATGCTTTTCACAGGATGAACTATAACAGCTTTAAAAGACAAGAAGAATTTAGCCATTTATAAACATAGATTTAGCCTCTGGCAGCTGCTAACAGATTAGCACTGCCCCACAGCCATAACATTTTGTTCATTTTTAAGAATATAAAAGAATTTTTCTAGAAATACGTGTTTATCACCTACAGGTACTGAAGGATGTTAGACAGAAGCACTCGAGGAAAAGCACGATATTTTAAGGTGTTTTTTTTAAAAAATACTGGTTTTTTTTCCTTAATTTAAGTGTATAGAGACATTGTTTCCAACTAACAAAAATTACTCCAGATATTGTAACAGCACAGAAGCTTGTTTAATGGAATCACTATTGTGTATCCAGGGATGTTTATCTCAGGTAGATTCAGGATTTCCTTGACTAAGATCACAGAATCATTCAGGTTGGAAAAGACCTCTAAGATCATCAAGTCTAATCATCTACCTATCACCCCCATGCCACTAAACCATGTCCCCAAGCACCACATCTAGACATTTTTAAATCCCTTCAGGGATGGTGACTT
>VWZO01005039.1:105895-240980 GCA_013396975.1 Bucco capensis
AATCCCTTCAGGGATGGTGACTTCCCTGGGCAGCCTGGGCCAAGACTTAACAACCCTTTCAGTAATGAAATTTTTCCTAATATCCAATCTAAACCTCCCCTGGTGCTACTTGAGGCCATTTTCTCTTGTCCTCTCACTGTTAACCCTGAAGAAGAGATCTAGCCCCATCTCACTCCAACCTCCTTTCAGGCTTTTGTGGAGAGAGATAAAGTCTCCCCCAAGCCTCCTCTTCTCCAAACTAAACAACCCCAGTTCCCTCAGCTGCTCCTCATGAGACTTACTCTCCAGAGCCTTCAGCAGCCTTGTAGCCCTTCTCTGGGCATGCTCCAATGCCTCTAGGCCTTTCTCATAGCGATGGGCCCAAAACTGAACACAGTATTTGAGGTGTGCACATGATGCCAAATTATTATAATCCAGGAGAGGAGGCAGGTGAGGAGTATTACAGATCCCTCTTTGATCCAACATACATATGAAGAAGTATTTCTACTTCAGCTTGACTCTCATCACCCTTCCATTGCTGAATTCTACCTCCCTTCTCCTTTCACACAAGATGGTTAGGATGGCACTTGAAGGCAGCAGCTCCCAGAAAGATTATAGTTTCCAGGGAATAGATGATTATTTACACAATCCTCTTATCTACTGTAACACTAACAAAATACTCTAATAGAAAGATTGAAAGCTTTCCATAGCAAAAAGTCTCATATTAGATGACATCTAGAAATTGTTTAAGTTGGTCAATAGATTGCTTCTTTTCTAATTTATTTCTGTATTAGATTACACATTATAAGATGTAGAAACAAGAAAAAACAAACAAACAAAAGCCTTTAAAAGCCCTGCCCAATCCCTTAATCAACAGAATCGTGGCATATCCTTTGCCCAATCCTGTTTATGGGGAAAAAAAGGCCCTCTAGGTATTTGTAGTGACCTGGTTGCTTACTCTGGGAGGTTTTACACCCTTAGGCTATGGACCTGACATTTTCAAACAGTGCCAAGCCAGCTGTTTCTCCATGAGGGAAAAGGTACCAAATGGTTGGTGTTAGTTGGATTGGACTTTCTCAGATTAACTAACCCCTGCCTGCCTTCTTCACAACATGCAAATACTGCAGCAGTACTCTGGCACCTAGTTGCCTTTTAAATAAGCAAAGGCTGGGTCTTTTCTCCTCCTCAGAAGATGAGAATTTAGACTAGATGTTTTTTTAAGAATGAGAGTGGTGAAACACTGGCCCAGGTTGCTCAGAGAGGTGGTAGATGCCTCATCCCTGGAAACATTCCAGGTCAGGTTGTTCAGGGCTCTGAGCAACCTGATCTAGTTGAAGATGTCCCTGCTCACTGCAAGGTGGTTGGTCTAGATCACCTTTAAAGGTCCTTTCCAACCCAAAGCATTCTATGATTCTCTGAAACCCAGCTGCAGTGTGTGCCATTTTGTCCTGGATGGGAGACTCTTGGGGCCAATCTCTCCTTCAGGTGGGCACATCTAAGTGGTGTGGCATAGCTTAACCCCAGTTTACACAGCACTTCTGCTACAAGTAGATGGTATAGCCCCATTCAAGTGAATGTCAAAGTTTAGAGTTTTATTATTCTTCTTCTTACAGAAAACCATAATTAGGTGGTTCACTTATTCTCAAAGATTCCATAGAAGACTATTTTTTAGTCATCCTTCATGTTACAACTCATACCAAATAGCTTAAATACAAATATAATAAAATTATTATACAATTAGTAAAATCTTAGAATTACTCTTTCCAATCTCCTTGAAATATATAATTCCTAAAAATATCCACTAATGTACACATAAGGAGCAAACCACCACACCAAACTGAGCAAATTTGTTGTTGTTTTGGTAATTTGTCTGTATCTGTCCTGTTTATCAGACTTGCTTTTACAATGCAAAGAACCCCATTAGTATCAAAATCTGAATCATGACATTAAGGAAACATAAGAACATCAAGTGCTCCACACAAACCTCTTCTGAGTCCATTAATAAATTAGAATGCTGCAGGAAAACAAAGCAGGAAAAGCTTTATTTCAAACTCATTCTAAATCAGTTGTTACTGAGTATAATTTTACAGATGTTGATGAAAATAAGGGCAGGTGATTATGGGAAATATTCCTAAACTGTGACAGTGTTAAGGTAATGAAAGGTGACAAGATACAACCTAAAGGAAAGGTTGGCTCTTCCTCTGAGGGGAACTCTTGCCAAGTTACCCACATGCTCCCCTTTATAAAGGCCCCAGGCTCTACATCCAAAGCTCATAATACTCAAAAGTAATAAGAGGACAGAGTTATTATTCTTAGCTTTGTGACTTTGATAACTTTTATCCTTCTTTTTCCTTTGGGAGATGAATTTTAAACACTAGATCATGGTGGTTATTTAGTAGATGCCACTGCTTCTTCAAATTTAAATTAATCCTAGCACCTCAGGAGGTTACTATCTGAGATGCTAAAATTTCATGGAGTTAGCAAAGTTAAATCTTGTTAATCCCAGGTATTATCAAAGCAGATTTCTCACAACAGTAAGAATAAAACTGTTCAAGTTATTATGTTCTACCTTTTTCTACCTTTCTCAACTTTCTCCTACTCTCCTCTTCTTGCCCTGGGCAATTCTCAGCACTGCTGTGGGCTGAGACACTTGCCACATCCTTCAAAAGATGCATTTCAGTAGTGCCTGAAATGGTTTCTGCATAAAACACTGAGGTCCTCACAGGCAATAAAACAGCAAAGCTGTGTGATTAACATAAAGCTGTGTGATTAAATGCAAGTCAGTGTGATTAACAGGGATACAACATATGAGTCCTCTGCTTTCTCTTTCCATAATTAACTTAATTGATTCTAAATCTGCTGTGAAATTAGGATGACACTATTTAAAGTAAGTTTTTCAGATTCAAAGCACCATGTTGGTTCAGCATTTCTTGTTTTGACCTTCAGCTATTTACTATTTGGTTTCAAAATACATCTGTGAATGCCTGAAGATCTCTCTCAGTGTCACAGTGGCAGATTCCTGGGGAAATCCTTGTGCATGGATTACAACACTGGTCTAAATATAAATGTTTCCAAGATTCCAGGGTCAGGTTTGGGTAAGAAAAAACCCACCAGATAATTCAAGACTCCTTATGAATATGGACAAGAAGGTTTTCTCATTATCAAGTATGAAAGTAGCATTTGAAAGTATATGAAACCTAATAAAAATTTACAAACCAGAAGAATTTCTCAACTCCTGGAGAAAGACAGGGACGAATTCACCTTGGATGTCCAGAAATCAAGTAAATAGTCCTCAAAGCAAACTTAAGTTACCCAAAAAGCTATTTTTTTTTCCTTATGACTACCTTCCTACAGCCAGCAGGCTGTCCACCCAGTGGGAAAACACTAGCAGTTCACTACCAGGTTATGCTGCTGCAACAGCAGGCACTGCTCTGGGCTCCTTGCTCACATGGCATAAGTCAGAGTTAGCTTTGCCGCATGCAAACTGCTGCAGGCTCAGAGCCTTATGTAAGGGCATCCAGCCACCTTCCCACTGCTACCTGCTCCTGGCTGAGCTCCCTGCTGAGCAGGAATCCCTCAGCACAGCACACACAGTCAAGTATTAATAGCCTAAAACAATAGAAAGAATCAGGATAACAAAGACCAGAAATATAAAAGAGATTCCAAGAGCTGCTGCCTTCTCTTTATCGTTCTCCTTTTCTTTATCCCCTTCTCTTTTCTTTTGTTTCCCTCTTTTTTTTTCTTTTCTTCACTGCAGAACTTAAACAGATTAAGAACTCATGACTGTGCCACTGCATAAAAATCACTGCAATAAATCACATTCATGAAGGAACAGTGTAAGAAAAGTGTGATGAGAAAAATGTACTGCTGAGTGCAGGATCCTGCATCCTAGCTACCATTAAGGAGCCTCAAATATCTGAGGATTCACAGTAAGGTTTTCCAATTTGCACTTCAAATGCAGTATATGTGATCAGTGCAAAGGTTTTAATACATAAAGATAATTCCTGGTCTTTGCACTGTATTTGGGTTGGGAAACCAAGCACTCAGCATCCAGAACATCTAGACTGTTACCTGTCTCAGGCTCACTCTCAGCCCTGGCCCCCAGAGGGGCTTCTTTCTGGAGAGAAATGGCTCTTATGCTGTCCCCCCTCCCAGCTTGTGATGTTTAGGAACAGTTAGAAAGTTCTGGGCATGTTAAAGGATCTGCTGAATAACCTCTACAAAACCTGTCAGCCTCACTCCTGCACATACTCTTGCTGCTATGCAGTGCACATTCAACACTATTTTATGCTTGCAAGTTCCTCTCTTCTTGATATACCCTTTGAGCTGAAAAATACAGAATATTTGGGTTTTTTTTCACACTAGTGAGTCTGTCCAGCTGAGCTGCATGCTAGGAGAAAGCATTATATACTATGTGAAGCAAAAGACAGGGCAGCAATACCTCTTGCTCGTCCCTTGTACACTGACACTGCCGATATATCTCCTGAGCTTGCAGGTGCTCCATCTCCCTTTGCAGGCAGAGTTCCTCCTTTCTTTCTGTCAAGTACTATGGCATACTATACATCAAATATAAATGTGCTGTCACACATGAAGCAAATCACAAGCAAAAGAAGTGTCCTCTGTCTTTGAAAGACAAAGAACAATTCCCATTAAGTGAAAGAGCCATGATAGAGGAGA
This sequence comes from Bucco capensis, assembly GCA_013396975.1. NCBI lineage: Eukaryota > Metazoa > Chordata > Aves > Piciformes > Bucconidae > Bucco > Bucco capensis. The sequence goes on from VWZO01005039.1 coordinate 110,552, forward strand.
TGATGACCTACACTGCTTCACTGCTGGGGGTTTTCATCATCTTCTGTGGTAACTAGAATGTTCAACCTTTGTATGCTGCACAGAGGCTATTACATTGATATCTCCAAGTTTTAACAGGAATTTGAGGCAAGAGCTGAACAATTCAGGGATGAAATTCTTTTGGGAACAACTAATCTGCTCAGTGAACTAGTTTCATACAGTTTAGTAATTATGCAAGAAACTGAGCAAAAGTCTTTAACTAAGGAGAATCTGAATGCTCCTATTCAAAGCTGGAAATTATTTTTTCTTGTCTACCTACAAGGTTTGCACTTTTGAAGTCCACCTCTGCTCAAACTGACCTTTTGTTCAAGAAGTGCAGCTCCTGGGTGATTAAAACCCATTATATGAAAATAGCTCCTTTGACTTAGCAGAACAATTTCCAAGGCCTTTCAAGAAGTGTGTCTAATGTTGGCCTTTAAAATACAATTATCATACCTAATTTTGTTAGAATTGCTCTCCCAATAGAGAACTGGATTGTGTTTCACATTATAGTCACCCAGAGACTCTCAGAAAGAAAATCTGGTTGAGAGTCTGGTTTACCATCAATGACTACGACAGCAAGAACTTAATTTGATTCTTACATTTGGGGCTGTGCATGCCAAGATATTAGACCAGGAAAGGTTTTGTGTGTTGTGGTTGAGACACTTTAAGAAGTAGGGTGAACAACCATACCACTTTCTTTCTTCTCCAGACTGTCCCAAATTTTTGAGTTTTTCATAGGTAGAGGAGTAAAAAAGTAGATACGGCGAGAATGCTACTGAAAAATTGAAAGCACATCTGAGTATGCCATAAAACCTCCATTATGTGTTCTCAACATTTATTGGGTAAATTTACATAAAGGTTAGAAGGATCCTCTGGTACTTCTGTAGTAGTTGAGCTCCTATCAGACTCCTGTATCTTCATCTTCTTAATCTTTTCCTTAGTGATCAGATAAACACTTCCCAGATGATATCATCTCTGATAGGAAGATGCCGTCGTCTTCTGTAAGAAAAATGTACTCTTGGAAAAGGAATTTTGTAGGACTGAAACATCTGTTCAGTTGGTTTTCCTTCTTGAAAAAGGACTTTTTGTNCTGCTGTGGTTCAGCTCCTCCGCACTGAGCTCTTCTGCTGACTCACTGCGTCCCTGGACAAGGTGAGTCCCAGCTGCAAGCACAGGGAAAGGCTGAGCATGGGAGTGGAAATACACATTGACTGTCACCTCTGGAGGAAGCTATTGGAAAGAGAATGCTGGCAGAAAGAAGACTTAAGAGCAGCTGAGCTTAGAAGCCCTCACTGAAGGTTACCTGCTGCTTAGTTGTATCTAATATAGCAGAGGGGAGCAGCAGAACAGACATGTATCAGAGCCTCCATGCACATAGGCATACCAGTGACCCGTGGGGTGGAATATGTACACTGACTTTTGGCAAGAACATAGAGTATTTTCTTCCTGAAAAAAAAAGTACTGGTTGTACTGTTAGCAATATGCAGCATTCAGCTTATACTTGCCCACTAACTGAGCCACTGGTTTTTTCTTATTAAAAAACCAAAATAATTTCTGCTATTGGAAAGACCAGATTGCTGCAGAAAATTACAGTCAAAACCAAATCTTTTTCTTTCATTTCTTATCATTTGATATTTTAATTATCCTGCTGTCAAATATCTAAAGTTGTTGTTTGACTTAAAGGATTTGGAAGCTGTTGCAGCAAAGGAAGGAGGCAGATATGACAGCTCAATGAATACCAGATGGCTTATCAAAAAGCATAAGTGTGGGGGGTGTGCAGAGGCACCAGGCTTGGGTGGGTTTGCATGGCTCCATCCTGGCTAAAGAAACCTCTCTTCAGCTCTGGTGGGCATGCTAACATGGCTGCACAGCTCTTGGAGACATGGCTTTGATATCACTGCCCTGTGTTTTATTTTGGCACACTTGGCTACAAAGTTGGTTTGAGTATTAGCAATAGAAGCACTTGGACAAAGGTCTGGCAACATCAAAACAGACGAAACCTTGTCTAGATACATCAAGATTTGGGAAATAAATTGTGGCTTTGTGTTATAATGGGTGTAAGGAAATAACGATGATTGAGATTTTACCTAAGTAACCTTTGCTGGCTCAGAAAAATCTTCTTTTGAGGAGCTCTTAACAGCACAGCACATGCTCAAATTGCTTCTGTGAATTAGGGCTTTGCTTGCCAAAAATCCCACTGGCATCACACAGGTAGCAGCACACAAAGTTACACTAGGATTTTTCTGTCTCCTATAAATAGTCCTGTGCAAGAGAATGAAGCACTGCATGGAGCCCCCAGGGTATGTCATGTGGGAAAAGAACAAAGCTAGTCAGCATTTCTGAGAGAAAACAACTGTTACCCACCCCAAATTAAACCTGTGTTCAGACATTAATCAGTGATGTGCAAGTGATGTACAGCTCTGCCCTCTTCCCCTTTCTACCCACACCTCCACTAGCACCACCAGTTTCCTTTGAAACACTTGCTTTGGATTTCTATTCTCTCAATCCCTTTTATTTTGTACCAGCATCTCCAAAATTTCTGGTTTCATAGAATGATAGAATGGCCAGGTTGGAAGGGACCCTAAAGATCATCTAGTTCCAACCTCCCCACAATGAGCAGGGATGCCTATCACTAGACCAAGTCACCCAGGGCTGCATCCAGCCTGGCCTTGAACACTGCCAGGGATGGGGCATCCACAACCTCTCTGGGCAACCTGTTCCAGTGCCTAACCACTCTCCAGGTAAAGAACTTCCTCATAATCTCCAATCTAAATTTCCCCTCCTTCAGCTTATAACCACTCCCCCTTGTCCTATCACAGTCTGACCACTTAAAAAGTCTCTCCCCTTCTGTCTTATAATCCCCCTTTAGGTACTGGAAAACTGCTATAAGATCTCCTCGAAGCCTTCCCTTTTCCAGGCTGAACTATCCCAACTGTCTCAGCCTGTCTTCATAGGGGAGGTTCTCCAGTCCTTTAATCATCTCTGTGGCTCTGTCCTTTCTTGCTCTGTCCTTAGCTCAGCTCTCATTCCTTCTCTCCCAAGCAATTGTCTCCTCAGCTCATGTTCCCCTCATGATCTTTGTGATTCCCCCTTCTTTCAGCATAGGTGCTCTTGACCTCCAGCTAAAAACCTTAATGTGCAAGCTACCTTGGCACCACCTCTAAAATCCATTGCCTCAATTAAATAGAAGCTGTGCTCATGACCAGACAATTGTTTAGCTCTTAATTACACATGAAGCTTGATGAACTTTTCTTTCCAGTTTAAATCAAGCATAGTTTTGTTCTGTATTAATTATTTAAATTACTCAATTAAAAAAAGCTGCATGACTAGTTGAACTATTTATTGATCATTTAAAACATGCAGTCTATGTATAGACAAGGCAGAGAGTGATCAGAGAATACAATAAAGAGAAATTCCATTTAGAGTTTAGCAAACTTGAAGGAAAAATAACTGAAGAGCTATTTAAAAAGTCCACTGGAGCAATAAGTAACTTAAAGAAATAGCAATCTGTTCAAAACCACGACAGAAGAAGATAGTCAGATTAAATGCACAAATATGTATTATTTCCACAAGAATAACTCCTCCAGCTGTAAGTGGATATTTGCTTACACTTTGGTATCATCATCTCCAGCTATGCTGACATCATCCTGTGCAGCCTCAGCATCACTGCCCAGCCTCTGTTGACTGGGAATCACTCCCACAGTTATGCAACACAGATAAACACTTTCATATTCTTAAGGTCTCTCCTGGGAGTAAATCACAGGAGGCTCAGGTTTTTGCAGGGAGCCTGCTGCTGGTTTGACCTGGTTAACTTGCAGGAGGAAAACTTGCTTCAGTGCTTTTCTTGCTGGCCATCTCTTGTCATATGGTTGACCAACCAACAGATTTTGGGGTAAGAGCATGAAGACAACTATAAAAGAAAATGCCTTCAGTGTCAGTCCCCCCAACAACAACCAGTACACAATATTCTTAAGAGCGGCAAACAACAGTACCTACTACCTGATCTGCATATTGCATTCCTAACTGTGGTGAAAGCTTTAATCAAAGAATTGCTTTCTATTCTTTTATTTCCTGCACCATTCTTCCCCTCCCCTCCTCTGAGGATGAGGCAATGAATAAATAAAATCAGGTCTTGAGGGTCTTTATCTGAACTTAGCAGAGTTCAGAAAGATCCAGGCTGGATGCTCATCATGCTTTCAAATTCTCAGCAGCAATATACAGCTTTTTGCCCTTCTTTAACAAGTTATGAAGCACTAATTGCTAGTTGATCACACCAAATTCTTATTAGTAGTGTACAAAGCAGTCAGTAGCAGCTCAGAAAAATAACTCAGAAAATAACAAACGGTGCAATTAACTTATGCCAGTTATCCTTGTTTATCCCAATGTTTTACTATCTTGCTGCTAAATAGCCTAAACTGATCCTCAAAAAGCATTTATTCCTTTAAATATAACTATAACCTAAAGGAAACACAGAGGAGTACCTTAACCCAATTAAAACAATATAAAAATAGTGCTATTTTCTGGAAATGTGAATAGTTCATCTATGTATTAGCTTTTCATATACTATACTTTTATAAACATTTAATTTATAATTACATTTAGGATATAAGTGATCAATCCTTTTTACGATTACTTGGCATTACATCTTCTTTCAGTAAGCCAAATCTAACAGAAAAAGCTATTCCAATAGGAACCCAGCAAGGTGATACTGTAATGTCTCACAAGGCAGTGCCCAGCAGAGTCCAAAGCTTTGAGACATCATGGAAGAGAAGGTAGGGAAGACAATCAGATCCATGACTGAAATTGATATACTTTCAGAGAATATTTTGGTCTCTGGGAATGTATAGAAGATGTAACCCAATACTGTAAGAATTTAAGCCTTTTCTCAGCAGTGAAGGACTGCACTAACCAGACTATACCAGCAGCCCCGTAACTCCACTCTGATCTGTTCAGCCACAAATCACTCAAAAAGATGAATTTCAATTTGAATTTTCTTCTTTGCCCAACAGTGTGTTCCCTCTGCACACAGAAAGGGTGCATTTACCAAGCATGATGCAAAGCCAAAGACCACAAGCATGAGGTCTCATCCCTACAGTGCTGCAGGGAGGTGGATACCACTGTGTGATGCTGCACAGCACAGAGCAGATATGCCCAAATGGCCCAGGTCACTTGCTCTCCTAGTGCAGATGCTTCCTCAAAAGAAATCTTGGGCTAAAACCACTTTTCTTTAGATTAAAACTCACCGAGGGATGTGTTAAAGGACTTAAAAAAACCCAACAAAACAAAGAAACACACTTAAATGCGATCTCAATCAGGTATTAAAGGCATTCCTGAAATACCATGCAGGGACTTGGAGATCTGAGAGATCCTTTCCAACCATGAATATTCTGTGATTCTGTGACTCCAGTGTTTGGCACACACATCTCACCAAGGGACACCTTGGACCACCTGTTCTTCTGGAAACCAGAAAGTGTGAGGGTATTGAACCAAGACTGCCATGAAGCCATCTGAATACAGTTTCAGAAGTTTTATTTCCAGACATAAACCTACTAGAGATGCTTTGACACATGCAGAACCTTGGATGTTCTCAAGCTCCTGGAAAAATACTGATGGCAAGGTGCCAGATACTTCGACTTCATAATGCCAAGTGAACAAAGCACATGATACAAGGAGAACATAGAAGGTGACACTGTCCTCTTCTGTTTATCTCCACCAGCTATAGTCTTGGTGCTTTACACCTCTGATCTCAGGCACAAGAGAGCCACAATACCCCAGGTAGAGCCAGAAAGGCCACTAAGCACTCACTGGAGGCTCAGCGCTGACACAAGAGTGTGTATCTGTACATTAAAATGCATCACATTGCCCTGCTATTCCTCATTATTTTCTATTAAAATCTGAATATTTTTAGTTTAAAAATAGAAAGAATACTGAGATGAATCACACCCACAAAGAGAAGCATACAATATTCTCTAAACTACTGGCAAATGAATCTTGATTTGAAAATATCCATTTAGATAGCTGCTTCAAGATTATAAGAGACAAGATTTTATTCAGATGAGCTCTTTCAGTTTCACTCACTTCCCTTTGTTAAAAAGGGAGGGAGGCAAAAGCAGCAAGTACTGTAATCTACAGCGTAAATTAACACTTCTGATTCTATTTGACCCCACAGTAACACAAACCTCAGTGTTTCTATACAAACTATTGCTCAATACATCATTGTTCCAGATATGTTTACTATTTCCACCTGATTTCCATCCTAGCATTTTTATTCAACCTGTTTTCCCATTCACAGGAGGAGGTCAACATGTTTAGAAGAATGCTAGAAGTATCTTATGAGTAACAAGGATCTGGGAAATAAACCTTGCTTGTAGGGCACCTGAGTTAACAAGACCACAGTGAGGTCAGCAAGTGAGCAGAACTCTTCAGCAAGCTGGTACTGAAAAAACATGTTAGTTCAATGTCTGGAACACTTCTGCTAGTGAAGATCACAGCCTTTTAACAACTTTCAACACGGGGTCATCCCCTGGCTAGGTTGGCCCCCTGTAACCATATCACTCTAGTGGAGTTTAGTGGCATAGGTAAGTCAGAGCAATGCAAGAATCATTACAGGCATATATTTAATAACCATCACACAGTTTTCCTCAGCTTGTTCCATAGTCTTTACAACAAAGGGAGTATTTGCTCAATAAATATCTCACCCAGCTAGCTGTGTCTACAGCTTACGTGTTTAGGGGCATCCTGTTCCTGATGCCTACACACTGCTCTCTGAGAGCTACACATTCATCAAATTTAAAATATCTTCCCTGGATTCAGACATCACCATCAAGGCTTGAGTGCAAAACTGTGAACAATCAACACATTAAGTCATTCCAGTCAGAAGACAATAGTGTTCAAGTCAAGAAATAATTCATGCTCAAAATAAATAATTAAGGGCTGTATTGTGCCTTTGAGAAAGAGTCCTGTCCTGGGAGTAGCTCATAGGTACACCACCCAGCCTGGTGCCTTTTGCACCCTGAAAGGACTGTCAGAGCAGGGCAAGATGTTACCAGGCTTGAAGCCCTTTTCTCCTTGTAACTGATCTGTAAACTATAATCTCACTCTCAATCCAGATCCTGCAAAGAGCCTGCCATTAGCAGTGCCACACTCTGCACTGGGAAAGAGAAACAGAGCGTGTGCTGCCTGCAAACTACGCAGGCAGGTTTGTAACTGAGCTAGTGCTTCTAGCTAATGACATCTTAAGGTTGGAAATTTCCATTTGGATCCTTCTAGTGCCCCCCCCTCCCCCAAGAGGTCCCCAAAGTCAAATCTTGCCATCATTATTATGCCATGCCACATCACAACAGATCAACTTGGGTGACAGGTTCTCTCGCTTTGCTGGCAAGAAGTAGTCAGACACATTAATACTGCTAACAGAGCAAAATTTAGGGAGAAATAAGTGTTACTACAGTCTGGCTCTAAATGACAGGGTATTCTATGTTATTGTTTTATCCTTCTCCCTTCTGCAGGAGCAGGAGGAGCTATAGTTTCCCTATGGATGCTCACAAATCTAGTCTCACAGGAATGAGCATTCCAGCCAAAGAAGGAAAGACTGTCAGCTCAGTCAAAGTCAAAGAACTTAAAAAAAACATTTAATAAGGTTTCCCTGCAGGCATTAATGATTCCAATGGCTCATGTTTTACCTAAAAGTAGCAAAAATTTCTCATCTCCTTCATAAACAAGTTCATGCCAGCATTCAGATTCAAGACTGTGCAAGATAAATATTTATAGATTGGCTTTTGCAACTTGTCATGTTCTAGTACAGACTTTCACTGGCAAGCCATGACAGCAGTTTAGAGAAAGAAAAGTCCAAAGCTTCAGAAGATACAGCAATCCTCCTTCCAGTTGCTCTGTTTTGCATTTTAAATACTACTTTAGGTGCCACAATATAAAAAGGATATTAAGCTACTCGACAGCATCCAAAGGAGGCCAGGTCTACACAGGAAGGTGTTTGAAGAGTGGCTGAAGTCACTTGGTTTGTTCACCCTGAGGAACAGGAGACAGGGGGAAGCATGGTCTATAAATTCCTCACAAGGGGAAGCAGAGCCGCAGGAGCTGATCTCCTCTCTGGTGACCAGCAATTAGGACCTGAGACAATGGCATGAAACTGTGCCAGAGGAGGTTTGGTTAGGTGGTAGGAAAAGGTTCTTCACCCAGAAAATGGTCCAGCACTGGAAAAGGCTCCCCAGGTGAGTAGCCATAGTGCAAAGCCTGACAGAATTCAAGAAGCACCTGGACAATGCTTTCAGACACATGGTGTGACTTTTGGGGTTGTCCTGTGCAGACACAGGAGCTGGGCTTGGTGATCCTCGTGGGTCCCTTCCAACTCAGGAGATTCTATGACATACAACCAACTCCAATCTTACTTCAATCTCACATTGGTGGCATTTAATTCCTTCCCATTTCAACCATCTTAGGGAATTCACAGTATTTACACAGATATCTTTCAAGTCAAGCCACAACTTATGGACCAAAAGTTTAAAGTTATGTGATGATTAAAATCTTTATATATGCTCCTAAATGTCAATCTAGGAAAGAGTTCCCATGAGTTGAACAAACACTGAGCTCTCTTCAGGCATTCCTATCAGCCCACAAAAAGTGTACAGTCAAGTTGCCAAACTTTGGAGAGGATAGGTCTGTAATTTCTATTCTGGCTTAAAAATTGCTTCCAGAAGTAAATCAGAAAACTACCGAGAAAGTAAAATCACCAGAAATACTACTTATAAAATGAAAGTATTTCCAAAGTCTATCAGATTGTGATTCTTCCACATGACAAGTCACAAACTTTACAGCACTGCTGATGGAGTAAAGAGCACATGCAAGTGTGCTTCTTAGAAAGAGACAGCAGAAAACTGACACATTAAAAAAACCCAACATTGTCATCAGTACCCTAACCATCAATCTGGCTTTAGATTATAGAGTAATTCCTTTCTCAGACAAGGTATTTTCCATATGTGGACTCTCTGGAGTCCTGGGTGGTGCAATTGAAGGTTTTCTTGCAGGCTGAACTTTGCTATAATCCATCTTTGAATCACAACAGAGACCAATCAACTGGAACAAGAGACACAGACCAGTGCAAACTAGGCTTCAGTATTTATGATGATCATAAGACCTCACATGTCCAGTAACTTCACCATGAAGATGTCTTGTTTCCACATGTATTAGAAACTCACTGTGCAGCTTTGATCCCACGTGCACAAGGAACATGCACTTCATCAGGCTTCATTGTTACCATGTCACATGCTATTAGGCAGTAATTAATACATAATTTGATTTTACTCCTCTGTCTATATATAAATACATATATATACATTTAAGTGTGCAGAGATGAGAAGCAATTGGTGCAAGGCTACCATCTGTGGGATTATGATGGAACACCTCTGTGCCTGAAACCTTCTAAGTGGTTAGTTTTACCCAACTGATATTACTTTGTCTTTCTCCTTGCTTTGACAAATGCAGTATTTTCAGACAATTTATCCAGACAATTTAATCCTTTATTAATCCTTAGTACTACTTAGTGGGTGCAAGCTTTTGGTGAAACTCTCTTTGAAAGAGGTTCTGATCTTCCTTCCTACGTGAGAGCTTGATCCATCTTAACATGCCATATAGAAGGTTTGGTCCTCTAAATTAAATCGCAATTATTACTCCTATTGCCTTTTGACTTCTCCCACCAGTTAAAGATTAATTTATCTCTCAGAATTGTAAGGAGCACTAGACCTAAAGAAATCATTTTTCCATCTTCCTGCCCTGAACCTGGGTACACACATGCATGCCAATGCTTGACACATGCTGCTCAGACCTGTGCCATAAAACAAGTAAATCAAATAAAGCCTAAGAGATACCCTGACTCGGTAGCAAATTTCAGTACTTTACTTTTTTTTTAATAAGCAGCCCAAACCTTCGTTTTTCTCACACTAAGCTGTTTGCACCTTGTCCTACAGCCAGTCAGAGAAAACAGCTGATCATCATCTTTAAAAGTAAAGCAAAAGCAAGTGCTTTCACACGAGAAGACTTCTAGCTGCACTTAGTGTTTTCTGTTCTAGACTAAGAAATCTCAATTTCCTCAACCTCTTACTTGTTAGTTTTGCAAACAGATGTTATTCTGGTTTTATGTCAATTAGGTTGCCCAAGTACTTTGTTTTTAAATCATAGAAGTTAAATGGAAAATGAAATGTTTAATAAAAGTTAGAACAATGAGATGTCCTGACTTTATTCAGGAGATTGACTTTTTAAATAAAATGCTCATGGAACAGCAAGAAGTAAACTTAGTTTTGTTGATTTTACTGTGAATTAAAAGTCTAATGAAAATCATTTCAGCACAGGATGAAAGTCATTGACAAACAAAGTACACTCAATACTTTATACACTAAGGGACACTTTTCAGTCAAAACTTCATTTTGTTCTCAACTTAGAGAAGAGAGTTGCAATGTGAAAATTTGTACCATCCATAATAATAATTGCATTCCTGATCCTCACAATTTATACCAGAGAAATCACTTGTAGAATATCCAAATTACTTTGCAGCTGTGCTGTCATTTGCAAATGCAATTAAAAATAACACAGAACATTTTTCCACATCCCAAAAGACAACCTACAGACCCCTACAAAAACAAAGCTCAGGGCTAGAAAAATCAGAGAAGTGATAAAGATGAAAGTCACTTTAAAGTTGGCAAGATCTAAAGATTTCCTTGACATCCTTCCACTGTAAGGGCAGAGTTGCTGACACTAGCTTTTTGTCATCTGTGTTGTGTAAGGTTAACAGTTTTCTGTTGCCTATTTTCTTCTGGCCATAGAGGAAAAACAAGGACCCCTAATGAAAAAATGCATGCAAGCACACAATAACTGAGGTATTTTTGGACTGTCACTGGACTCAACCAGGGTTTTTCATATGAAACTTCAAAGACAGATTGATGACATTACTCAATAGAAGAGATAAAAGATGTTTGAATCATTGTTTTCTGAGCTCCCCTAGCCTTAAGGGTCATGTGCCCACTCTTTCCCATCCCCATGTACATTGGGGGTTGAGAAAAAAATAGAAGATAAATATGACCTATCCAGGAAAAAAGAAAAGAAATGCTATGTCCTGTTCTATGCTTTGATTGAAGAGACAAAAATATATATTGCATGTCCTTAATATTGCAAAATACACCAATAGTTCACAAACCTTTGGAACAGTTTGAGAAAGTACATATAAATATTTTCATTTCAAACATCCTAAAGGTAAAAGGATGCTACAGGCTACTTAATGCAGATCTCAAGCTTGCAGCAAAGAGCTTTACCAGTGGATTTACACGTGAAACTTGTGGGTTCTCTTCAAACCCTGTACTGTTTACTAGGGAGCTGCATCCCTCCTGCTGCTCTCATTAGTTGGTTATCGTGAGGTGAGATTGACTGATTGAATGGTCATTTCTATTCAAGTTGTCAAGTTCCTTGCAGCTTCTTGGGTGGTTATTACAAAATGACTCAGAGAAAATGACTTTTATAATTCAATGGATGGACCAAAGGAAAGAGGAGGACAATAAAATGTGATCATCTGAAATTAAAAGCATTTGTTTCTTTTGTTTCTGCAAGAAGCTTGGTTACAATGAACATTTTCATTCTGAAAAAGGTGAAAGTAACTTTTTCCTCCTTTATTTCTCCCTCCCCATTTGTTTTTTTTTAGACTGCAAGTATAATTTGACACAAATCCATGGATGATCAAGAAGAATGAGCTCAGGGTGGTGAAAAAAAACACTAAAACAGTGGACCACAGAGCAAAGCACAGTCAGTCCTAGTTAGTCTGCAATCCTGGGTTCCTGTATTTACTGACCCACTCCATATGGTCCATCCAGGCAGCAATTTGGCCCACAGGCTGACTTAATAATGGGGTCTAGGTCTCAATCCTGACCTTCTCCACAGAGACAGTGCCAGTGCTTTGCTGTTCATAGCTGTTCACAAGGCCATATAATAAAAAAAGAGGAACTAAGACCTTGGTTAAGCAAAAGCTGCTCTGGAGGTGAATCAACATTAAAATAAAACAAAACGCCAAAGCAAAACAAACAAAAAAAAACAACCCACAAACTCTCAGCTAAACTAAATCCATTTCTATTGATTCCAGAGAACTTGCATATGTGAACTAAAGGCTGGCAAAGGGGCAGAGCTGCCCTTGAATTTCTCTCAGGCATTTCAGGAACCTATCTCAGGAAGTCAGCCCCAAACCCTTGTGTGACACGAGTTGCACCAGCAGCTTTTTCCCTCCTTCCTTTTTGTCTCTCCATAGCTTTCAGTTCTTCCAATCAAAGAAAACTGCTGCTGATCTCCACCACAAAGGATGCTCACCCTGAGACCTATGCACTCCCTTGCAGGGACAAAGGTCAGAATCACAGTGTAGACGTGGGTCAAAGGCAAAGATTCTCCTTTACAATTTGGAGTTGATGAGACTGCACTGGGAGCACTGCCACATCCATTTCTGGGCTACTCAGCAAAATAAAGATGTGGGGAAAACTAGAGAGAGGCCAGCAGAGTACCACTGAGATGCTCAGTAGGCTGGAGCACTGGGCATAAGAATGGACCTGGGCTTGTTCACCCAGGCAGACAGAGCTAGGGGAAGGAAACTCGTTTTCTTTTTCCAAATACCTAACTAGTCATTACAGAGAAGACTAAGCCAAGCCAGGCCCAGAGAGAAAGGGATAGAGCAAGAGTCACAAGCAGCAACAAGGGAAAGTCTAACTAGATATGATGGACAAAAGAAATCACCACAAGATGGTGAAGGGCTGCAACAGGCTGCTCAGAGACACTGGGCAATCTCCAGCCTTAGAGGTATTCCAGACACAATTGGATGCAGTTCTGAACAACCTAATCTAGCTTTGATATTGCCTCTGCTCTGAGCTGGAGGTGGACGGGTCAGCATCCACAGGTCCCTTCCAACCTACATTATTCTGCAATTCTAAATCCAAATTAAATGGTCAGACACTGGTCTGACTGGAAAAGAGAGGGAGAGGCAGAGACAAGAATGAGGAGAATATAAGGCTGTATGTGTGATTGACATCAAAGAAAAAGGAGAGGAAACCATATGAAGAAACCAGCCTGGTACACTGTGTTTTCCTGTTTCTTGTGACAATGCTGAGGGAGGGTAGGTGGATTTTTTTTGTTATTTGTTTTTAATTAAACAAATCAACAGACAGTTTGCACTTATTCTGAAAAGAATATCAAAGTGGGAGGGAAGAAGGACTGTCTTTTAGGCCAGTAATGTTTTAGGTCTAGCCTACACACTGCACGCCTTCCACCAGGCCTCAAACAATGAAACAGATAAAACAAGGTATTGATGCACACAAAAAGAAAAGGGAGCAATCAAACTGCATGCACATTCCAAGTATCATCAACTGATTGGTACCAACAGGCAAGCAAAAATTAGCCAGCTGAAAAGCAGTGACAGATTGCCCCAGACTGAGCTATTAAACCCTCTGCATTTGTGCGTAGGCGTTCAGTGGAAGGAGAGCAAGCAAAAAGCTTCACTAAGTCAGCCTGCCTGCACTCTTATGAAACATCAGCACAAGGCAGTGTCAGACATTTCCCCCCAGCTGGGTGTTGTAGTTGTGCAGGTTGACTCAAATTTGCTGAAACAGTTATAATTAGCTGCAAAAGTCCCAGTATCAGTGAGTTGGTAGTACTGATTTATGCAGGTCACCGGTAGGTCAACCAGGAATTTTATGATCCCAGGAGAGGTTTACTGCTGGCGTAGCAGCAAATGACATCCTCAAAGTAAAAATTCCTTTTACCTCAGATTCACAGAATCATTAAGGTTGGAAGGGACCTCTAAAATCATCAAGTCCAACCATACCTATCACCACCACGCCACTAAACCATGGCTCTAAGTAGAACATCTCTAAGTTTCTTAAACACTTCCAGGGATGGTGACACCACCACCTCCCTGGGCAGCTCGGGCCAAGACTTAACAACCCTTTCAGTGAAGAAATTCCTCCTTATATCCAATCTAAACCTCCCCTGGTGCAACTTGAGGCTATTTCCTCTTGTCTTCTCATTGCTAACCCTGGAGAAGAGACTCACCCCCACCTCATTCCAGCCTCCTTACAGGTAGTTGTAGAGAGTGACTCTCCCCTGAGTCTCCTCCAGACTATATAACCCCAGCTCCCTAAATAAATGTATATGTATACAGACCACCACACCTACAAGCACGTGTGATTTGCAGAAAGTTATACAACCAGGTACAACTTCAATTCAGTCCCATGCAGAGCCAGTACAGAGAGAACATGTAGTATTAAATCTTGCACTAGCACAGTGAACTGGATTATATTTAACCCAAAGAGACCCGTCCTGCTGTGAATAAAATCAGCACAAGCACAATCAAACCTTTAAAGGATTGCTACTGTAGTGATTTGATATCAAGTTCATCACAATTTGTAATAGACATAAATCCTAAATACTATGATGGATGTAATCGGTGTTTCTTAGAGTGTGGCTCTGATCTGAAATCTTTTATTCTGACTAAACTCCCACACAATTCAATTCAAGAGCAGGTTTTGTATTAAAACAACTCAAAACATTAAAAAGAGGGAATAAATGGAATCTAGGTGGTTGACTGCTGGTTGACAGTGTATTTTTGCACATTTCTTCCTGCTCTGTGTACATGGGACTAATCTGCGTATTTGCCTAAGATTTACCAATAGAGTGAAATACCTTTTGGTATAAATATGAATCACAGAAATGCTCATGTTGATGAAGGACTAGTCCCCTGATTTCTTTTGAGGGGGGAGGGAGAGAAAAGAAGAGCTCTAACACTCCTACGCTCATCAGAGACCAAAGGATCAGTCAGATCCCAGATGGGAGCACAGCCATTTTCTCCTGTCTCTGGTGAAATTAGCTCCTGCAGATTTGATGGACCAAGCAACAATACACACCCACACAACCAGGATTAGAAAACAACTCATTTTGAAATTATTATGCTTTTTACTACAGTTCAGGTTTACATAACACAAAAGTAACTGGATCTGATATTCTACAACTGATATACTCTTCTGGAAAACATATATTAATTGTAAAGCTTAACAGTTTGTCATTTTTCTAATATAGCTATAGAAACACTTCGTCAGACACAGATGGGTTTTTCTGTCCACATTTGAATTCCTACTCCTTTCTTATTTTTTTTTAGTGCATGGAGAGATATTAGCAATTTTCCCTTTAATTTTCAATAGATAGCCCCACTGAAAAGTGAATTGTCACCTGAAGTGCTGCCCTTTGTGGATCACTGTCACCTCAGTCTTGTATCAGCACTATCTTGTGGGTATCAGACCCAGCTTCTTCATTGTTTACTAAATTATAAATGCTTTAAGGCTAAGTTCTGAAATTCTCACAGCATCATACATTCCATAAAAGTTACCCAGCCATCTGTTGGGGTTCAAGTCATACTAACACAAGTGTGCTTGCTCTCCATATTGACATAAAGCTGTGACAAAACTCTCTGTTCAGGAATAAGGAACTAAGGTATCAACAACCTTAAATTAAATGAGGAAAATCAGTGGGAATTGAGCTCTTTTGAAATCCTGGAGTCAAAAGCTTTTGGATGAAACATACTTTTCAGTAGTGTAGCAGATAATTTTGGCTGGGTAGGAAACTACCTGGCTCACAACTGGTATAGCCAAAGCTGGTTTAGATGTAGACACAACCTCTTGGTGTACCTATCTTAGAGTAGAAATGAGTTTATGACTCTCTTTAGAAAGCCTTTCCTCACCTTGCAGCTACTCACACCGTTGTTTTTTTTCTTAAATATAAGGCTTAATAAAAAAGACAGAAATCCATCACAATCCACCAGAGGTGGGTTTCAGTCAACACACTGATACACCTTCCCTGAAGCAGAACAGAGAATACCCTGAGCTTCAGAGAGACAGAAGAGGAATAAAAAGTGCTTTGCATTTGAGACTGACTTTTCACCACATTTTTTTCTTTTCATATTCTTTAAATGTGCAAATAGTCTAAGCTACATTAATGTGCAATAAAATTTGCTTGCTTGGCAACTGCTTTCATGCAAGTAAGGAACCTTTCTGTAGAATGGAGTGTAAAAAAAAAAATCCTTCTTTGAGCCAGAGGAGGGAAAAGGCTGGGTCAGACTTATATCACTGCTTCTGCTAACAGATACCACTGAGTAGTCCAACACTACTACTAAACAGTGTGTTTTGTAGCAAGCCTTTGGTAGGATGGGCTACTATGTTTATGGCATGTGTATTCATCAGCTAACAGTTGCCTAAACTCCTCCCTGATTTGCTCCTCAGCTTGGCTGTCATATCAACCTAGAGCCTCAGCCAACTTCTGAATTACCATTTATTTTTACCCTAATATAAAACTTTGCACAAAAGACACTGGCACTATGCTTGCAACAAATATGTTCTTGGGTTGTAGCTAGAGGAAAACATGATGCCAGGGTGGTGGTAAGAATAAAAGCCTCTTCAGCTCTGCAGAATGTCAGTGTGGTTTGCCTTCTCTGAAACATGCTTTTCAGATCTTGGAAGGATGGATTTCATAGTGGGGAGTTTAGTACAAGAACAGAGTGCAGAAGTAAGGTCAAAAGCCCTGGGGTACACACAGCACCTTGACTTGATGACTGTAGAGTGACAGCACTGCTCCACTAAACCCTAAGGTGACCAGTTGGGTGAAGTTCCTGTGGACTCAGTTGGGGCTCCCAGTATAAACAACACTTAAGAATGCAGCCCATTGCTGACTCCTTGAGCTTGCACATTTGCACTTCAGGCACTGATGTCTTAATTACTAGGCAGCTCTGCTCTCCTTTTCACCTTCCCTGTCTTTCAGGGTTTCCTCAGGTACCCAGCACTACCTACATGGGGGTGCTGTCACTTCATTCCCAACCTCCCACCACATGGGGAGGACCTTGGGTCAGGCCTGCAGACCCTGAGGGAATAGCCCTGTTTGAGCAGCACCATCTGTCCCTCCTCTCAAGCACAATGGGAGGGAACTACAACAAAATGAACACTCACTACTCTCTGAAAGCCTGCAACGTTTGGAGGCTCAGTACTGATTTTTAAATGCACAATCTTCTCTGAAGCATGCAGCTGAGCTCACCTATCAAGTAACCAGATGGCACCACAGAGGTCAAAATCATTTTTAATTGGCTTTGGTGGTTAAGCCTGCAACAATTGGTTTGGGTAGATATACAAAGAGAGGAAGGGAAAGAGAAAAGAACAAGGAAAGGATGATGGGAGAAGAGAGGGAAAATGGAGGGAAGATACAACTGTTCTGATATTAACTCCACCCACACGTTTTTGCTGAGAATTAAGTAGGACAATGTTTAGAGATGTGCTATCAAGAAAGTTATATTTTGGCAGTTTGCAAGACTGTCACATCATAAGGAATTGATTCATTTCTTTACAGATTAAGCCAGAAACTGTGAGGATGTAGAGGGAGAGCTGTACAATTTTTAAGATTGAGGCATTTCCCTGCACTGTTACACTTGCACATTTCTTGATATCAAGATATGAGTTTGAAATACAGAATCTGATCTCCAAACATCCAATCTGCTTTTGGACCTCAGCCAGCCATCTTCTCACCCAGACATTAACCTTATTCTGTTGTGGTTGTTTTCCACTTGCCACTTCACATATAATGAACCTGCTCCTTTATGGCATCCTGCAGGTGGTCCTGCAGTGCCCAGGCTGTGGTGGCAGGAGCTAGCCATCCCCTGCCTGCCTGGGGTCCCCTGCGGTCCCTTTGGCTACTACCATACACTTTTCTCCCTATGCATTTCTTCCCTGAGCAAGGCCAGCTGTGGGGACATCTGCTCTAAGCCTGCAGCAGACCAACCTGCCTCTGGGCTGGGCCATGCTCCTGCCTCTCTTCAGGCCAGACTACATCCATGAATTTCTCTTTTCCTTTCTTCTGCCTTTGATCCTAGAACTTCTGTTTCCCTATAATAATAATGTGGTTAGTATAGATCTGAAACACATGGCAATCAATTAAATTCTTTCCTCGCTGATTAGCCTCATTAACCATTCCTTATGGGTTTTACAGGACTAGAATTTGTCCAATACTTAAAATTATTGACAATTTTATTTTGAAGAAAAAATATTTCATGCTCACAGCAGGTCCATTTCAGCCTATTTAGAAAGTTGATCCAGACTGCATATACTTGCTACACCAGTGAGAAAAGACAGCACTCACAGAAACCAACAAGGATTTAGGTGATAATGGCAAGTGGAACAACTGGAAGCCTAGTTGAAATAAAAGCAACCCTATCTATACACAGATCTGTACAGGTTTAATAAGAGCATCACATTTTGATTTCTCTCTCTCCATGCCCTGCATGCAAATGAGTCTGTAAAAAACTTCCTGAATCTATACCTAATATATGCATTTTAATGTGAAAAATCAGTGTCATTCTCAGATCTCAGAGATCAATTATTCTCCACAGAACATGGATCAGTCCAGCTTCTTTTCTGCATGCAGTGTTTCATCCACTTTGTGCTTAATTGTGTATTAACCCTTGTAGCATGTGGGTCACTTAACTGGGCTTTGCTGAGACATGAAGCATGAATCATCAGGAGAAATCACTGTTCCTATGGCACTGCAGACCATCACCTACCACAGCTACATACTGCTAACCCCTTAGACTTCTGTAAGAACATAAGCAAATGTTTATCAGTGAGCAGTGTCTTGAAAGGAAATGCAGATTCTCTGTGTTCTTTAGGCAATTTTCTCAAACCCTTATTTGTTAAAAAGAAGACATCAGTTCATTCTTAGTGTTTGTCAAACTGAACTCTGGGAAGAGCAGGATTGACAGCTTCTTGTAAGCATGAGCACAGGCAGTGTGTACACACTGTAAAGATGACATTCTGTGAAATGCCTCTGGAAAACAAAAATAGAGGTTTATTTGCTAATCTAGATTAGAAATTATTTCTCTAATGGTTGTTTTAGTGACAGCCCAAGACTTCGGCAGACCTTCCTCTCCTCTTCTATCAGAGATAAAAAGGATTGATTGCAGTTCACAGGCTGTAGCACTGACCTGTGTCTCACCACAAAGCACAGATTTAGCAGTCTTGTGGGTACAAAAATGTGGGGTGAAAGTGACTCTAAGCTGAGACTTCAAGTGAGCATCAAAAGAATTAATCTGCTACAGAGACAAGGAGACCAAAGCAGATCTGAACTAGGAGTGAGCATGAGTTTTTCGTTGGAAAAGAGGTGGGAGGAAAAAGGCACTACAACAGAAAGAAGTAGCAGAACACTGGGAGTCAGAGACCAGGGATTTAAGTGTGGTCTAGACTTCTCTGTGCCCCCAACCATGGAAAAGCTGCTGAACTCCTCTGTCATTGCTCCACTAGCCTTCTTACAAAATACCTTAACAGAATTTTACCAACTAAGTGCTCCACCACACCAAATCCTCTAGAGTTTCATGGCTGCTCATGTCCTACAGATAATGAAGAGTAACTACTAAGAAAACAGAAAGAAAGGTAGAGCAGCCAGGAAGAGGAATAAGCTATTTCCTGCATTAACTTTCTCACACCACAAATGGACACTTCAGAAATGGGTTACATGTGTCTTTACCATAGGCCTATGTTTTACCTTACCCTTTTCAACAGATTAATCAACTGCAACTAACAGACTCAACAAAACACAATCACTTTTCCAAGCTGGTTATCAGTTTTTGATTCCAGTAATTGACTAAGTAGCTCCCCATGAGGTCAGGAACAAATGATCTTGTATTCAAGAACAGCAAAGGCTCAGTGATGTACAGCACTGATGTTGCAGAACACTCAGGAAACAGTGACCCAGCATTTGAAACACTTTGGGCTGGATGCTCCAAGCAGCTGAGTTTGCAGCAGAGCCCAAGGAACTAAACCAAACAACAGTTCCCTAGGGAAAATACTCTCCATGTTGAAGCAGTAGAGCCATCTGCTACCCCTTCTCCTCATACCCTGCAGTCCCTGAGGTGAGCAGGAGGACACAGTATAGGAGGCAGTGACTGCTGCCTGATCAGCAGGGTTTTGGTGGGGATGAATCCCAGTGGGTATATTTTAAGCAGGTGAAAAAATCCCCCTGCCATCTCCAGATGATTTAAAGGAGCTATGGTGCTCTTCATGTAGGCAACTGCAAAAACAAGTGTTAAAAGGCATCTTTCACTCCTCATTTTCATTTACTCCCAAACTCAGTCTGTCATCCCACACTTGCTTTTATTACCTGGTAAGCCAGTAAAAGGGGCTCCCCACAGCCTGGCCAGCCAAGCTGAGCTGCTGGAGGCAAGGTAGGCACAGGCATGCTGCTCTCCTCTCCATGCTCACACCTCTACCTCATCCTTAGCCTGCTTTTGTCTGCCATTCATCCCCACTGAGACATCCTGCTATGATAGACACTAAGCAGTTTCCTTCACAGTTCCTCCCAGCTAGTGCAGAAAACTCTGGCTAATGAGATGAAAGGCAAATTGTATTCCCCTTTCCTGCCCTCATTCACTGCTCTCTTACCCTTATGGTTTACAGCATTTGGTTGGACCAGGGACTAGCAGCTCATCCTGTGCTAGGATACGGGTGTTGGTGATCAATCTGCACCAGGAATGCCTGTATTTTCCAGATACATGGGTTATCATCACCCCAACATGTCTGTAAAGTCACACTCTTAACAGTGTCACAACAGGAAGGTGGCACCACACTGTGGAGTGCCTGTAGACCACTGATGACAGCTTCACTGACCACTAACATGGGGCAGACCTTGGGTCAGAAACATTGGGTCTTTGGCAATAGGACAATGGAAGAGACAGGTTCTGCTAAAGGAGCAAGATGCAGTGAAGAATAGAGTCCAGACCCAAGGCAAACAAATGAGAAATTTAAAAACACATAATTAAAAATTCTATTTTAAAGAGATGGTCTAAGTGAAGTGTAGAGAGAATGGCAGAAGAACAGGCACATGCTCATGAACTAAAAAGGGAACTGGAAAGAATAAGTGAAAAGATGAAATTGCCAAGCATGACCATCAGGAAGAGGTCACCTTGGTATTAACACTTTGGTCAGTGAACATGGAGCTATGGATACCCACAAAACTGAAGAAACAGCATTTTGACTTAGAATCATAGAATCATAGAACAGTTACAGCTGGAAGAGACCTAGAAGATCATAGAGTCCAGCNATAGGAAGAGGTCACCTTGATATTAACACTTCAGTCAGTGAACATGGAGCTATGGATCCCCACAGAACTGAAGAAACAGCATTTTGACTTGATGGAAGCTAAGTGACAATGAGGAAGAGTATATTAAATACTAACAGCATCATGGTTAGCATTGCATATGGGGGGGAAACTGGAACAGGAGAAACAGTTTACCTTCCCTCACACAGCAGAGAAAACATCACATGGGAACATAACAGGAAGGAGCTCTGGGGGTTTTCTTTTCCCTTTCTTCCACACTTGACACCCGGACAACCAGAGTTTACCTCATCCTTTTAACTCTCACATTAGAAACTAAACCAATTAAAAGCAACCAGTATTTTCATAATAGCTACTATCTGGCCTGGCTGGGAGGATCATATGAGAACTCCAGTTAAATCACAAGGAATCAGCGCTGACAATAGAGGAAAAAACTACTTGCAACTTTTGCACAGGTACAATAGATGTAAGATGCCTCTCACAGGTTTATCCCTGCATGCAGATAACTCACCTCCTGCCTCAGAGCTGATGTCATCAGTTACAGACCACATTGTGAACAGAATCATCAAATCCCCTTTCTGGGGCAGGCGTGGGGATGGTATCTATCTATTATATGGTATAATATATGGATGGTATCTATTATATGGTCACTATTTCTTTTAGGAATATCTATTACACCACTTTAAACACTAGATATGCTTCTAAAGTTCTCATAAATTGGAGCATTTAGCATCAACTTTTGGATGAACCCAAATACACTGACTTGAAGTTCAACACCAAAAAATGTTAGCTTGATTTCCAACAGCTACTCAAAGACCCAGGAATGAGCCTCACTGATCCTGAGTTTCAGACCTGTGTAGTAGCATCAACTGTGTTTATTATGAGAGGGCGCTCTGTTCCTGGAACAGGTATCCTGGGGAGGTGGATGTCCAAACACTGGACAATGACCTTAATACCATGCCTGAGCTTTTGGTCAGCCCTTAAGTGGTCAGGCAGCTGAACTAGATGGTCCTTGCAGGGCCCTTCCAGCTGAACTATTTTACTCTATTCATGAAGAGATGGTAGGTTACAAAAGAAAGGACAAGGAAGTAACTGCTGTTAGAGAGTTAGCATCTTAAATTCAAACTTCTAGAGGAACCTAGGGATACAAACTCAGCCTTTTCATCCAAGTAATCCTGTCCTCAGAACTGACTCAGCAAGTCTCAGTTACCAACACATCAGGTTTCAGCATAAACAGACATTTAAATACATCAGTGTTTCATTACTTTTATGACTGGGTTGTAGGCTTCTAAATTTTTCTGATGCTTTTAAACCTTTAATCCAGATTCTTTAGCTGACTGTTGGCAGCTTCCAGCAAATGCTGCAAGCTCAGCACGTCCATGCTTCCTGAATTTGGGGGGAAAAGTCAGTGAAGAAATGCAGCGAAGAACAGTATAATTTAGTAGAATGGACAGTCATAGATTCAAAATCAGGGTGCCAGAGCACACGTGCTACCACCAAAAGAACCACCTTCTGGATAAGATGAAAAACGGAGTGACCAATTATTATATCTAGTTGTTTAATACCACATTTCATTTTGAGTGCCAGCTTGGTCCAGCCCATTTTGGGCAATTGCCACCTTCCCCTCATTAACACTTCAGTTTAGAATTAAAGCATGTGATTTCTTACTATCTTCAGCCTTATGCTATTTTTAATGTCATTTGCCATATCAAGCTATTGGCACATTTACCTCATCCATCTTCACAGTACGGAGTAATCTAAATAATTCTGAGATCTTATAACTAAAAAACAACATTTTTTATATTCTCAAGTCTGCTCTATCACAGATGTATGGTTGCTTTTGTTTAAACTAGGAAAATAGCAACATCCCTGGAAATCTTAGTTTTAACACTTCTAATCCAAGACAGATAAATTTGCCAAATAGGAGATGTTCCTCATGCTGGTTATTTAGTTTTTGTCATATAACTAGTGACAAAGCACACATCTAGATGGACACATGCACTACCCACACCATACAAGCAACATTTCCACTAGACTGCAAGGGACTGAAGATAATAATAGTATCCTTAGAAAAATAGTTTCTATAGATGAAAGTTTGTTTAACAGCTGTTCTTCATTTTTAATACAGAAGTTGCAACAATAACAAATAATAGAAAATGATATATAAATGCTTTAAAAACTCAATTGATTACAAGGTCACATTAAGTAAAATGGAGGTGCCCAAATCCAATATAAGCAACAAGATAAAACAGCTCAGAGTGTATTTAAAAATCTCTTTAAGCCAGTGTAGTATTACAAGTGTCACAATGCCATCCTAGTCACACCATCAGAAATCAGATAAATCATAAACGTAACACTTAGATACAATTTAATCATTGTCTTCAAGTACCCAAAACAAACCAACCCCAAACATTCTGTATCATTTCCATTTGGGAGCCTTTTATGTGCTCTTTAAGGTAAAGTTTTAGCAAAACTAATGAAGGATTTGCTATTGTACAACCATTGAGGAACTCAAAGCTAACCAGAATTGTCAGTGTGAGAGAACAGATGTGCAGAGATACACATGCTGTGAGGAGGGAAGCAAGGATACAGAGCTACATGGTACTATGATCTACTTTGTGTCAGACCAGTAACAGTTTTCACTCCCTGTAAATATGCCATGTTTAGACCCATGGCATAAGAAACAACCAACACAGATGTCATAATAAGGCCAAAACTGCCAGGTATCTGACTGCAATACACACAGATCAAACTAGACAAGTTTTCCCCTTGTTAGCATGCTTGATCACCAAAGCAAAGGCAGAGCAGCCCAGCCACCAGAGCCCACCAGCATACCCAGCTGGCACTCAAGGCACCCTTTGCTGGGACAGCAGGACCTCAGGTACTCAGATTAAGGTGTGCTCTCTGGCATGCCCACACATTTCTGTCAACAAGACCTTTTAGGTTTGAACAGACACACCAGGAAGAAGTACATGTGATTTTAAAGACTTGCATCAATGCTCTATGAGACAGTTAATCATAACAGAGACAAAGACACAAGGAAACAAACAGTATTTTCAGCCTTCTAGCGCAACTATTTACCCAGCTCAACTCACACTATAAAGTCATGACAGATCTTCGAACTACTAAAGAGTATATTATGTGTTTTACTCAAAACACAGCAGCAACCTAAAACTGCAAGACTGGAAATGCATCATGACTTCAGTATAGGAAATCTAGTAGTTTATGACCTTGTGAGCAAGATAGGAATATTTGAAAGGGAAAATCCACCACTTGCCTGTGACAGCCTCAACTGTTAGATTCTTAAATATAATGACATGATTACATACGAGACTCCTCTACATATTAATAGCT
This sequence comes from Bucco capensis, assembly GCA_013396975.1. Taxonomy (NCBI): domain Eukaryota; kingdom Metazoa; phylum Chordata; class Aves; order Piciformes; family Bucconidae; genus Bucco; species Bucco capensis. The sequence goes on from VWZO01005039.1 coordinate 135,095, forward strand.
GCCATTTTTATTCCCTTAGAGCTCCACAGAATTCACTGTATGGCAAAAAGGAAGTGAGGATTTACAGGCAGTGAAATATCAGAAACAGTGGTCATAAAGTCATCGCTTAATTCTCCAGAAGCCTGTTACATTGGGCATGTAACACCACAGGACACACGCTAGAGGGGTATAAAGGTTTTATTAGCCCCCCAAAGAGATGACTTGCAACGTTTGCTGACAACTGTGCCTCCCAATTTCGTGCTGAGAACAGCTTTATGACAAACAGCACTAAGAGCTGACAAGGATGCTGTAGCTGACGGGGATGCTGTACACAGTCACACACAAATGCTTTTCCGCTTGGTTTCATGCCTCTGTCTGTGGTCCTGTTACAGTGAAGCAGTTACTTGTGTGGAACGTTTACCCTCATCGGCTTTTATTAGTGAGGACAAATAAAATAACGCATGGCCAGCACTTCCCTCATCTCCCACCAGAAACTCCTGCAAACCCTCCCCGACTTTCTCGGTTGCTCATTTCCAGGCTACAGCAACGCAAGAACCGGCACCGAGACTTCCAAGCCACGAAGACCATCGGCCTCAGAGCATTCTGACCAGCCTCAGGACATTAGGAGAAGCTTCCCAAAATCGAAGCAGCCACTCCTGATGCCGTGGGCCTCCGCCAGCACCCCCCGCGGGCTTCTGCCACACCAAGGGGGTTTCTGTCACGGAGCGAACGCATCCAGCCGGGGATCAGCCAAGGGAGGATATTAAAGGAAACGCAATCCTCTTAGGCGGGCTGGCGCCGGGTGCTGAAGCAAGGCGAAGCGAGGCGAACCCTCCTTTCCCACCCCGGCGCAGGCCAGCCCCACCGCGGCTCGCAGCCCCCCGGCCCGGCCCAGCTCCCCGTGAGGGGACAGGAGGTGGCAGCTCTCTCGGGCCTGCGGCAGGTGGCCGCCGGCACCGCCCGCACCCACCACCCTGTCCCCCGCGGGGAGTGGACCTGCGGGCGGGACGCGGGGGCTAGAGGCACGGCCGGAGGCGGGGGGCGGCTGGCGCTCTTAAATGGGCCAGTTACATAATAATGTGTCCGTCCCGTCCCCCCCGCCCCATTCCCCGGTGGCGGCTCCGCACTCCCGCGGGCGGGGACAGGGGAAGCTGCAGCCGCGGGGGGTGAGCCGGGCCGCCACCTCCCCTTAAGGATCCCCGGGCACCGCCAAACCCTTCCCCTTTCCTGCCTGTCCTTCTCTAACCTCCACCTCCACCCTGCCGCCGCAGCTCACCTTCTCCTGGGCGCGGTTGAGGCGTTTCTGTACTTTTTTGGCGAAGATGCCGGTCTTCATGTCGGCCATGGCTGGCGGCGGGAATGGGGAGGGGTGGGGGGGAAGGCGGGAGAGGCAGAGCCCGGCGGCGAGCGGCAGCGGCAAAGCAGGGATGGATGCAGAGAGGGTGGGGAGAAAAAGGAGGAGAAAAAGGAGGAGGGCCTTAAAGGCACAGCAAGGAGAGGCGGGACCACAGCCACCGCACAGGTGAGCCTCCCCGTCCCGCCGGGAGGGGGGGGTTGCCCCCCCCCCCCCCCCCCCCCCCTCACCCCAGAGTGGGCAGCGTTGTCTCTTGGAGATGCGGCAGTTCCTCTAGGTAATAAAAGACATTAAGAGAGATAATGGGAGTGAGGATTTCCAGAAGCAGCCAGCGCTGTGGCAGCTGATGGCCAAGTCCAGAGTGGCACAAGCACCTCTTGTACAGCCAGAGAGCTTAAGGCACCCACTTATTCCCCTAGAAATTTCCACTAGGTCAGAGTGTCCAAGCTCCTTCGATGCTTTTCACCCTGGTTTAGAGCTGCAGTCTCACGGGCCTTCAGCGCAAGAGCTGGGCACTGCAGTCTGTGGACCTGCTTCCCGATGTGGGCCAGAGCTGGGCCTGCTGGCATGGCCTGTGGTTGTGTTGGGCTCACCCAGCCTGTGTTGCTGAAGGCCAGTGATACACGTTGACTTGCCATCATGCTGCTCTCAGCATCCTCCTCCTATCTATGGTTTGCTCCTATCTTGCTATACCAGCCAACAGCAATGCACTGACTCCACAGAATCACGGAATATCCCAAGTTGGAAGGGACCCACAAGGATCATAGAATCATAGAATGGTTTGGGTTGGAAGGGACCTCTGGAGGTCATCTAGTCCAACCCCCCTGCAGTGGGCAGGGACATCCCCAACTAGAGCAGCTTGCCCAGAGCCCTGTCAAGCAGGACAATCCCGAAGTCACATTATGTGTCTAAGAGCATTGTCCAAGTGCTCCTTAAACTCCATGAGAGTTGGTCCCATGACTGCCAGACTGGTTTCAGGTTTTAATCTGATTCCTGAAATTCCAACTTGCAGTCAAAACTAGAGGGCAGTTGTTACAAAACTCTCCATCCTCTCCCTTGCCACTCAAGTACCCCAAAATGTTTCAAATACAGAATCACTCATCACCAGTCCCTCAAGCTTAGTAAAACAAGCCTTACTAGGTACTGTGACTCCAAATTCACTTCTGGCATTTATTTCTGCTGTTTGAGGAAGCATAGGGTTCCATAATCCAAAGAGTAGAAACCCATCAGCAAAACCAGCAAAACAATACAAAGCAAAACACTGGAACTGCAGGCACTGAGCCTGCACCTGTTGTCTATAGGAGAATGTTCTGTGATTGCAATAATTCTCATTGATTTTTCACATTGGTACAAAACATATGCCAGTAGGTCTTTTACCTGCCAAAAGAAAATGCCTCATACACCTAGTAAGTCTAGTGAGACCTTGTGTTGACAGCCACCTAGATCCAGACCTGTGCGATACATATTCCTGTAGTACTAGGAAAGAGATTCAGCCTACTGACTGCAGCAGTAACAGTGTTTATTAAGAAATTTTGACCTATATAAAAGTAAATGCTCACATCATTTTCACAAAAGCACCTTCTAAAAAGAGAACAAAACAGAAGCAGAAAAGCAAAGAAAACACATCATAGCAACCAAGGAAACTGTTTTATCCAAAAGATTGCAAGCAGTCTTTTATAATGCTGTTAGGCTGAGGAAAGATCAAAATAAAATCCCAGTGTGCACAGGGCTCCCAAATTCTTTGAAGTAACTTTTCCACATCTTCAGACTTTCTCTTTGTGCCCAGTTTGGCAGCTGATTCCAAAAGGATTACACACTTTAATAATGAAATACTGATGAGGAGAGGTGATCTTAGCTTTGATTACTTGTGTGGCTTTTTCACCAAAAGATCATGTATCACCAGCAGAGAATGTTATTGCATTTGGGCTATCAGGGGAAAAGAGGACACATTCCTATGCCCTTTTGTCCCCAGTTGTCTGATATAACAATAGCAGGTCCCTCACTGCAAAGCCATAAAACATTTCTTCATGGTGGTGGATGAGGAGTGTGAAGCTGTGTGAACTGTATACAGCCATACAGCCACTCTCTTCCTCCTCAGTCAGACAACCTGTGCTGGCTTTGCCCCATTTAATGGCCTTGGACAAGAGCCAGAAACAGCTTTTTCACTAGCTGGTTTATCAATGCCTGTGTTGCTTTCCATCAGCTAGATTTTGTAAGTAATTATCACCAAACAATCAGGCTGATCTCTCCACACTCCCTGTCTGTCATATATAACATTCACTGTTAAATCTCTCTTAAGAGAAAATCTCCCCATTAAGAAGATGTTTCAAAGCAAATTTCTCTCTGTGTGTGTTGCTGATAACTTAGTTTGAAATACATAATGTTTAAAACCAAAGAACCACTCGCTACAATTTACTCTGCTTGGTTTTGTTGTGTTATTGTTTATTTGGTGTTATTTTAAAATGAGATTTCCCTTCAGTTTCCCTCTTGAATAGCAGGGATGATCAGCTATTCATGGGAAAATGGCTCTAGTGGGGGGGTGATTTGCAAATGTAAAATCTCTAAGGGGGAGGGAGAAGATATTACCACTACTGCTACACCACCATTTTTGTCAGGTGATGATCCCTGTTCACTCACAATGCCAGTCAGAAAAAGAAGGCATCTGCATCTCTTCTGACTCACCAACAGCATGGTTTCTCATCACACATTTCGGCTTTTCTGAGCACACTTCATTTGTGTGGAGCAATAAAAGGAGAAGACACTGGTCCATGGGAGTCGGTTGTCCAAAACTTGAGCTCTCTTAGTCTACCTGCAGTCAGCACTCAGAGGTCATTGAAAAAATCTGGACACAGATGTGCTTGACACATTGTATCTTCTCAGTCAGAAGGTCACAAGGCAGTAGCAGAAATACCTGCCCTTTTAACTGGCAGGTAAAAAAGGAACAAGGGCTTTCTGTAGGACACCCTTTGGATCTCTCCTGAAGGAAAAGCCAATCTCTTTGTTAAAAAAGTGTATTCCTCCACATGCAATTTTCCACAGTCCTCCTCTTTCCTATCAAATGTATTTATGATATTCCTAGTATTTACAGTGAGAATCTAGAAAATCACACCCTTCACTTACATAGCACTAAAAATGAATATTTTGACACTTTCTCTCTCTCTTTTTCCTTTGTTATGTTTTAAAGCACAATCTTACCTTCTTTGGGGAATGCCTCACCACTGATCAACTCCTCTCACAATTTAGGCACTTGTAAACGGAACATCTGCCTGGCATCCATTTGATTCCATAAATGACTCTTTGCTCATGAATTGGCTGATAATGAGCATTATGAGTCCACATGGCCTCATCCAGCCTCTGCACATATATTCCTAGTGCTAATGCACCTTTACACAGTGCCATTGCTTCTACTGTTCATATAGGCTAGGAGGAAGAGGGCAATGAAAGATGTGTAAGCCCAATCCTGAAATGTTTAAAATGTGTGGATTAATTCAAACTTCAAAAAAATTCCCTCTTGAGACTCTGTCAAATTGTAACATCTGCTGCTTTAAATTGTGGAGTCAAAAGTGAGGTTTTAAACCTATGGACTCTTTGAAGATACTCCCCAGCTTTTGGTTATCAAGGATCTATATTCACATCTTTCCAGTCTTCTTCTTTAATACATGATCTGTTCTTAATTGAGCTAGATTGATCCTGATTTCTCTTCCCATAATCTGTAAATTATTTCAAGGAAGCCCAAAGTGAATTTCATGCCTGTGCTCTGCATCAGAGCTTTGGGAATGCCAGCACTTCCCTCATCAAAATTAGGAAAAGCAACACACTGGAAAGTTGCAACACACATTTATCTTTGCATCTTTCTTTTACAACACCTGCAGTTTTACTGTTGTTCATCCCAAAGGTGTCCCAGACACATGCAGGGGGATGCAATCTCTGGAGTCAATTAAAACAGCCCTACTTGTAAGTAACCTGACTGCCTGAAGTGTTTCTTATTTAGCTGTGGCTGCTATATTCTTTAGCATATTTGAAAAGCTATGTGCCAGGTTCCTTTCTTTTTCATTTTATTTTCTAGCAGCATATCTCTGCAGCATTTAAAAGAGCTCTAAGCAAACAGCAGGGATTGGAGGCAAGACAGACTTTGCATCCAGATCCCAGCAAAACTTTCTTTGGCCATTCCCCAGACACCCTTTTTGATCTGTATCACCTTATTATAGATGTATAGATGCTAATAAATACACCCCTTCTCCAGCAACTGCCTCTGGAAGGAGATTTTTCTGAACTATTTCAATCATTAGATGAAAAGACACTTTGGATGCTAACAGTTGCTCTAACAGTCACTATAGGAACCAAACTCCGTGACTGTTGCAGGCTTCCTAGTCCTTGGCATGCGAGACAGTGAATTTTCTCACACTTTGGGGGAATAAAAAGAAGTCTTTAGCTAATAATGTTATGCTAGCCTTATTTTAGAATCATCTTTTTACAGTGTTGTTCATCTTTTATCAGAGGCAGCCTTAGTAAAAGTTGGAGTCATACATGATCCAAATTAAATTTTAACACCCTCTCCCTTCCTTTTCTCCTCTTCCAAAGGGTAGTGGGAAATGTTCACACATTGCTTCTCTGCTCCCTGTTGTATCTGAGAAACGACACGCAGCAAGATGAAAGCTAACCACACAGGAATGGTGTCTTCTAACTGTATGGCTCTTAAAAACAGTGCTTTTCAAAGGAAGACCCTCAGAAATCTCAATCAACGAGTTAGTGACTATTATTGACCAATTAAATTTAAAGATCTTGCAAATGTTATTAGACAAACACATCTTGTATGATAAATAATGAAAGCATTGCTCTGTAGAGAGAGGTCATGGACTTTGGATTCTTTGTATTCCCTGAATACCTGTAAAACAGGGAGAAAAAATAAAATCTGTCATACTAAGGAGACTGAGGAACAGGGTCAGAGAGCAGACTGAAGGTTCAAGCCCCTGGGTGCTGTACTGGAATAAAGATTTTTCATGGCGAGGATTTGCAGAAAAGGCATGAGTAGTGCTGGTGAATGTTTTGCACTGTGCACTAATTTTGTTTAGTGGGTGTGGTGGTGATAGGTTGACAGTTGAACTTGATGATCTTAGAGATCTTTTCCAACCTTAATGATCCTGTGATTCTGTAGGATTCTGTGATTTCACCTCACTGGAGCATCATTCAGAAAAGATGGTTAATGGAATAGGAGATGAGCATCAAATAAATTTAGAAGTGTTAGTAGCATAAGTGTGGATGTCTATAGCTTCATTACGCCAGAGATGACGTGCACTGCTTGACACACACCTTAGCAAGGAGCTCAAAGGGGCTGCTGAGAAATGTTGCAGAGGCACAGGTCAGAGCAGTGACAACACATAGAGCTAATTATTTCACTAGAGTTGATATCTACTCATGAACAAATCTTTGAAGGCTTCACTGCTTCTGTATGTCAGTCGTGAAACAAGTTGTTTCTGATCCTTCTCTTCATGTCTGGCAAAAAAACCTTTTCCCTCTTAGCCAGTACCTGCTAAAATGCTTCTAAAATCACAAAACAAGATTAAAAGATATGGACATATTTGGAAAGGGAGGAGTCTTCTTGCAAAGTCTTTTTTTCTTGTTATATTATCTCAGGCAGAGATGAGGTGAGATGTCTGGGACCCCACTTCACAGGTGGAAGTCCAGATCTATGCCTGAACCTGCTGTGACACCAATAATTGGAGGTGCTCATGGAACAGACCGACAGCATGGTCAGGCATGTGGCTTCTGCCTCTTCAATTTAACCCTTGGGGCAGAAATAGGATGAAAAACTTGGAGGAAATGTTATGATGTCTCAAGAGTTCATGGGGAGGTGAGGAATACTAGTTTGCTTCACAATGACCAGACCTATTAATCATTCACATTGAGTTTTCCCCCAAATGATCCCTCTATCAAATATCAAAAAACACTTGGGGTGCAACAGACTTGAATTTCTGAGACAAATCATAAACCCCAAGAAATTCCAGCCTGGCTGCACATTTCTGGTCTATTTGAGGGATTTCACTGGGACTGTGAGGTAGTAAGGTCTACCTAACACCAGAAGAGTTGTAGCCTCCACAGTAGCCTTGTAGAGAGCCACACTGGGGGATGTGCTGCTTCCAAACCCTTCCTGAGCTCTGCTGGGCAGCCCCATGTGGGCAGGTACCTGCTGCAAAGCCAGGAACTGCTGCCACTGACCACAGACTAACTACCTCCTAGCTCAGGGCTCACAGCCCTCTCATAGGGTTTGAGAGACAAAGCTTTAAATGAGGCCCAAACCCCTCCTCTCCCTCTGTAGATGCTCCAAATGCTAGACTATTACTAGACAAGTGGGTGGTAACAATCTCACCTCCTACCCTTCCCACTCACAGAAGGAAAATCTTGATTTAAGGCATCAGGCACTGAGTCTCAGTTTCACAAAGACTTTTAGCTACATCCAGGTTCACGTGAGGATAGCATCCTTGTCTTCAGCATTTCACAGCAACAGGCAGAGGTGTGCCTACAGCTGGAGTGGCTCCAGGGAGCCTGTCTGCAGTCCTCCTCCCCAGGATGCAGACACTCATGAGCCTAGGGCTGGTTTTGACATAGCCCAGCTGCACAACCCAGGCTCGGGCTCCTGAGATAACAGCTGAGAGATGAGATGCTGTGAGAAAGCACGCTAGCCAGAGAGGTGCAAAGCATGGAAATAAAACAGCAGGCAGAGACAAACTTGTTGAGACTGAGATAGAGAGTAAATTGAGGAAATTCCACAGGAAAAACCTGTGGCTTGAAAAGGTATTAAAATAAAAAGGTAAAACAAGGACCTGGAAGAGTAAAGTGAAGGGTCAGCCCCATTGCAAAGAGGAATGGAAGCCAGCCCTTGGCCTGCCAAGACTAATCCAGTGCCTTGCTGGGGTGGTGGCTCATTAGCTCAGCAGCTCCTCAGTCTTAGCTATTAGACAACAGCAAACTGCTTGCAATTTTAAGTCCTGTTTATGTGGGATATCCTCTGCAAACCCTGCTATTAGCTTCCATCTGCTCACAGTAGAAGTTGCCTGAACAAAGTGACTGAAGGAGCCTGGGTTGCAGAGTTAATGAGTCTTTTCTCCCACTCTTAAGAGCTCAGGAAACTTTGGAAACTGTCTCAGCCCCCTCTAGACCCAACTTTGCAATGCAGTGGAGGCTTTGCAGGGCTGAGCTACTGAACTTCTAATTCTCATCTAGGCCTAATGACCTAGGTAGGAGATTGTAGGCAATGGAGACATATGGAGATGTAGGGGTGAGCAAGGAGCAAAGGGATGTGACAAAGATGAGCAGAAACATTCTGAACCAGCTGGTGTAGCGTAGATGTGAAAAGATATTTTAAGTCATGCTTTATATTACATGACTTATCAAAATATTGCTTTACATGTGGGGTTTACATGACAAATTTCCACATGCTTCATCCCTAGAGGGTTATCAGGCATTGGCACAGGCTGCCCAGGGAGGTAGTGGAGTCACCATCCCTGGAAGAGTTCAAAAAGCATATAGATGTGGTGTCTGGGACCATGGTTTAGTGGTGGGCAGACTGTTGGACTCAATGATCTCAGAGATCTTTTCCAACCATAATGAGTTTATGCTTTGAGATATACTTCAAACCCTTGACCCCAAAACAGCATTGCTGCCAATTTGTGGACTCCAAAACTAGCCTGCAGATGTCAGAAGGGCAGTAAGATAGAACCACTTGACAGCAGGAATCAACAAGACCCCTCTGCTAATATTATCTTCTGCAACATTCATTACTTGGAAAAACGCTCAGTAGAAGAGAAGGAAAAGCTGTCTATTCTCATATGGAAGCATATCATGATGCAAATGAACAGAACATGCTTTCTGTATTAATTATCATCTTTATAACTGAGATAAAACACATTTAACTTAGGTACACCATAATTGATGTTGGTCTCCCTTGTAACCTGATGCAATCAGGAAAGTCCTTGGTGGAGGACCAGGTGGAATTGCTTACACTTGTCATGGGCTTTTAATTACACTCACAGAGAACTACAAAGCTCCTTTGAAGTTCTGGGGCTTCAAAGCCTGTCCCAGCTCCTATCAAAGTCAATAAAGCTTCTGTTAGTCTTGAATAAGCTTTGGCTTAGGATTTCTTTCTCTGAGGCAGAGAATGAGGCAGTCCATGTGTTTTGGCTCTGTGCAACACAAACTAACTTGAATTGTACCATGATCTTTGGTACTACCCAACCTTAACGTGCAGTTTCATATGCCATGACACAGAAGAGTTTTGCTCTGAATTTGCAGTGTAGTTGTTACTTTTAATTTGGTTTTAATGTGAGTTTCAAGCACACATTGTTCTTCCTGAGCCAGTGTCATTAGGTGAGATTGAAAACATTCTCCTTTTGAAATGGAAAAACTCCAAGCCTAATCCCTCTAATTGTATTGCATCCTAAAGGGAACAAAATTAAAGCATGAGGCCAGCATTTAAGATTGTGGAGGAAATCAAATTCCTCTGTAAGCCTTTAGAGGAATTGTTAAGGGTGGGCTTCATCTCCCCTCTCTGCAGCACTCTAACAAGTTTGACCTCCGAATAGAAATTAGGCTCTGTTTGGACAAATGGATGGCAGTGCTCTCCTCCTCAGCTAAATGACACCAATTGCCTTCTAGCCACATGCCACGAACTTTAAAGCTAATGTTTTTAAATGGATACAATTTGGACTGATGAGTTAAAGTCACCTCCAAGAAGAGCCACCAAGAAGATGAAAGTAAATGTCTAGCCAGGTGGATGCTGCTTAGTGCCTGAAAGACCAGAAGAGGCTGGAAAGGGGAGAAGGAGCAGAGGTTGGGATGCATATCAAATGATGCTGTGGTATCTGGTTCAGGGAGATGCCTATGATGAATATTTAAAGAGATGTGGCAGGTGAATTGTAAGGGATGCAGAAGTAATGCTGGTGTCACTATGAAACCATACAAATATTGCTCAAGATCATCAGTTCAGAAGTTCTTCATTTTCCCCATATTTTTCACTGTCCCATCTAACAGGATCACAACATCAATTTGATGTCATCATTTTTACCTTGGTGATCCATCACGCACATAAGTTACACCACTGCATTTATAAAGTCCAGATGTACATCCCTGGTGAGGTATTCATGGAAGCAGTCCCAATATTTTACTGTACTATCTTAATAAATCAGGTCATGCACTTTATGACTCTACTGGAACATCTGTCACGAAAGGAACATACTAGGAAGAGCCATTTATTAACCCTAAGAGATGCTGTACCTAACTCACCTCAGCGCAAGGAAAGGCAGATGCCCCAGACCTGACTATTTCAGAACAAACCAACAAAAGGCAGCAGGAAAAACACCACTGTTCTTTCCTGCACCTACAGAGATCCTTCTAAAGTGCATAATTAACTTCATTAGGAAAACCTTCTTACCAGTCTTTACTAATTCATCTGCCTGTGGAGCAATGGGAAAGTTGAAGGATCAGAAAGATTCTATTAGCTAGCCAGAACCATGCGAGTTGGGTCTGAGGTACACTGAGGACAATGAGACTCTTCCTACTGCTTTGTTTAAGCAATGCAGGTTTTTTGGATTAAAAATCAATAATACAGTGAGTTTTTTAAGCAATGTGCAGGTGAGGACACATAGAACAGGCTAATAAGAGCTAGTGGTGGGAACACATTTAATGCATTGCAGCCCTTACCAGCAGGTAACTGGGGGGAGGGACTGCTTTTCTCTAGATAAGCTAGAGAAAACAACCACACTTTGGAACAAGCCATTTGCTCTAGAATGAATCATAGAATCATAGAATCATAGAATGGCCAGGTTGGAAGGGACCTCAAAGATCATCTAGTTCCAACCCCCCCGCCACAAGCAGGGATGCCAAAACACTAGACCATGTTGCCCAGTGCCACATCCAGCCTGGCCTTGAACACTGCCAGGGATGGGGCAGCCACAACCTTTCTGGGCAACCTGTTCCAGTGCTTAATCACTCTCCTGGTAAAAAACCACCTCCCAATCTCCAGTCTAAACCTCCCCTCCTTCAGCTTAAAACCATTCCCCCTGCTCCTATCACACTCTGATCTCCTAAAGATTCTCTGTCCCTCTGTCTTATAATCTCCCTTTAGGTACTGAAAGACTGCTATCAGATCTCCTCGAAGCCTTCTCTTCTCTAGGCTGAACAACCCCAACTCTCTCAGCCTATCCTCATAGGGGAGGTTTTCCAATCCCGTAATCATTTTTGTGGCCCTCCTCTGGACTCTCTCCAGCAGCTCCACATCCTTTCTATGCTGAGGACCCCAAAACTGGACACAATACTCCAGGTATAATATATAATGAGCACATTATATATTCATTAAACTGCAGAAGTTGGAAGTATCATTTCAGGGAGGATCTCCAGCTTTGGACATTTAGTTTCATCCTGAATTTTACTAAGAATTGAGAGATAGCAAATAAAATGAAAACTCTGGAAACAAAGATCACGCCTGCACTATGAATTTTTTCTCACCCTTTTCTGATTTATGAAGTTAAAAAGTGACTAAATGAAAAATGGATTGATGTGCCAATAACAACATATCATATGAGAGGTGGCTAACCAGACAGATGTCTATTTTTACTCCTTTTATTTTTTTTTCCTCCAATGTGCTCCCTAAAATATTGCAGTGAAACTGATTTAATTTGCAAAGCAGGACTATTATGGCACTCTGACAGAATCCTAACCAGCAGCTTGAGGTGTAAAGTCTATTGCAGACACAAAGAAGCAATCTTATAAACAGATTAAGAGGAGCTTCTGTAGCTGGTTTGCTTCTTAAAATACATAACTGAGTACAACCAGAATATATCTCAAGTAAAACAGCACCATTTTTTCCTGTTGTTTTTCATAGTTAAATGAGGATTTAATGTTGCATTGAAAAGGATGAGTGTTTGAGTATAATTAAAGTTACTGCAGTGATTTTAACTGTCACTGTGCTGAGGTTCTGCTTTCATAATTCCTGCATTACACAGCTGATCCAAATGGAGTCCACAATAACAAACAATTGCAGACATAAATCTGCATGCATCTGAGGGTTAGCATCTCTAAAACCCAAATTAACTACATTATCACACAGAGGATAAATCTACCCTTTCCTTTTTGTCTTAAACCCTGTGAAAAAAAAATCTATCAAACCAAGTTCTCATGCAATTCTTATCCTGTTCTCAGAGGTGGATATCATAGCCACAGACTGTCACTCATCTCTGCTGGTCCTGTGGTTCAGGCTACTCTTGAGCCATCTCCACTCCTGGTGCTTCAGTTCTTACCCCAAAGCAGTCACAACATGCACATTGGATTCTTTTAGTCTGTAACCAAACCAGAAAAGGTGCTCCCACAGTTGATTTTTTTTGTTCCAGTTGCTTGCAGGTGCACAGCCCACAGGACCAAACTAGACTGAGTTTAAAGCCAGGCAGGTAAACCACCTGCAACACAAACACTGACTCCTCAGCACTAGTTGCTTTGCTCCACTTGTACCAACATATTGCTGGTGCCAACACTGCCAGAGAACACTTTTCTCTGGTTTTCAATACCAAGAAACCATTCCAGAACATGAATTTCTGCCACCTCACTCTGGTAGGGTTGCACCCAAGTCACAGTGCAAGACAGAGATGTTGCTTTCATCATAGGAAACTTTTGTGTTTGCCATTTTTGCATGCTTTTTTTTTTTTTTTGAGTTGTTTTCTGTTTTTATTTTCACACTTTAATCACATGGAGAGATTTGCAATGTATAAGTAAAAATAGCTGCAGAGTTACATTCATTTCTTTGATAAAACCACCTGAAAAGGACATGAAGAAAGCTTCTGCTCTTCTTGGACCCTGTGCACCTTTTCATGTATTTGTTTATTTTAACTGCCTACGTTTAGCCCATATCTGAGGCTAAACTCCAGCAGTTGCTCTATCACCTGATGATCCCTCCCCAGGAAAGGATTGAGAAAAGGAGAGACCTGAGGGTTACAATGAAAACAGATTTAATGAAACAACAAAACAGATACCAATGCCAATATCAAGTACATCAAGTTATCCTCAGCCCAGCAAAGGTACAGCAGTCACATTGAACAGGAAAGCAGTCTTTAGGAGAATGAAAAGGAGCAGAGTCAGGAGAAGTCACAGCAAGAAACCCCAAACAGGAAGCTCCCTCTCCTCAGCAAACTTCCCCTTTATATTGAGCATAAGTTTCATAGTCTGGGATACACCTGTAGTTCAGCTGTCCTGGCTGACTGCTAACAGTCTGCAGCCCTTGGCTGGCCTAGGATTCTGGCCCAGTGAACCATCTCATTCTCATTTACAAGGTCATCTTCACCTTTATATGTGTATCAAGTCATTGTGGTGCCCAGGGTGCTCAGAATAGCACCAGCTATGAATTTTCTCCTTCATTGTCCTCCTGAAACCTAACCATCTGTCATCTGGTGAGATTTATTGGCCATTAGAAATGAAGGAAGAATTGAACCATTGCCTTCTCAGGATCTTGGGTATGGGCTTCTGTTGTATCACCCAGTAGCCCGAGGAGCTCCAAGTGTTGCAATGTGACATTCTCAATGACAAATTCTGGCTGAGTGAAATCACTGATTCTATTTGCTTTCATGCCAATGAGCCTTTTAAGAGAGATTAATAACAGCAGAGCAATGATGGCCACCTCAGAAGGACTGTACTGCTCCCTTCTAGTGTATCATCTCCACCGCCCATGCCAAAACCCAAGCAGCAGCCAGCTAGAAGCCTGCTGTGGTGAAATGCAGTAGGAGAGCAGAGAAGAGACAAGCCCTGGGGCTTGAGGAAAAACCATGGCTTGAGAGAAAGACCGACCCAAAATTTCTACATTGAGAAAATGAAAGGAGGGACCCTATTTCACATCTTCTTCATGCTTAGAGTAGGAATGTTAAATTGCTTTTACTGGCTCCTCCTCCAGGGAGAGTTTAGCACTCCAGCACAGCTTGTAGCAAAAGCAGCAGCTCAAATGGCCTAGGGCAGGGGATCTCATGCACAGCAAAGCCTGGCACATGCCATCAGTGAGCTGCCATGGCAGTAGATGAGGTAGCATCTGACATCAGGGGGAGGGAAGGGACTTACTTTAAAGACAATTTATACATTGCAATTAATCATATATCAATACCCATTTCTGAGATCCCCCAGAGTTTTAAGTGAATACCTACAGATGCATGTGGTTTGATACTATTTATTTTTTTCCCCACATTTTCTACAAAATCTCATTTCAGAAGCTTCCACATGAAAAAGGCAAAGGCTCCACTCCAGACCTTCCCTGAACACTTCCATCATAAAGACTTACTCAATACTTACTTCAAAATATCACTTGGTTTTCCTGCTGGGGTCTTTTTGTTGAAACTTTTTTTTTTCCTTCTTCTATAGGTGGCCTTAAATAGAGCTTGCTGATGGGGTTTTCAGTGTTAGCTTTGCCAGTTTTAGCACACTGCTTCTCATTGAGTCTCTTGGCCTACTTTATTGGGGCTTGACATTCACTTAGCAGAATGTAATGTTCTTTTCTGTTTAGTTCTTTAGACACAATTAGCATTTTTGGAAGATCTGTTTACATCCACGCAGTCTCTGTACTTTGCTGTCTATCAAGGCTTGCTTTGGAAAGGGGAGATGCTTTTACTCCATCAGCATTCTTCTACCACTTGTAAGCACTTAGCTGCTGCTCTCCTCATTTTTATATATTTCTTTTTTTGGTCCATGTTGGCTTTTTGAACAGTTAAGCTTTACTGTTAAATTACTTTCTTGCTCTGAATTTGGCTCTCACTAAGTTCCTTTCAGGTGCAGCGTTCAGGCTCTATGCAGTTCCCAGGGCAAAAACCAAGGACTGCTTCTCCTTGATTAAGTCAGGGGAGGTTCAGGCTAGATAACAGGAAAAGGTTTTTCACCCAGAAGGTGGTCAGGCTCTGGCATTTATTCTTGTTCCGCTTGTTCCCAGGGAAGTATTATTGCCAGCAATAAGGAAGTTACACTCATGTATTTTTCATTGCTATTACATTGATGGATTACCTTCTTTTCAAACGTGTGAAAAGGTTATTTTAGAAAGAGACTAGTTTTTTCTAGGTGTTTAAGCATGCCAGGCATTCCATATGTAACAAGTTAGGTATTCTTCATCATCATCCCAGTGTTCTGTAATTAAACTCTGATTGTAACAAGGTAGCTTGCCACACATTTACTTTCATCATGACAAGCTGTAAGAAGAACTGAAAATTACAGAAGCATTATCTATTCTCATTAAAATGTGCAAACTTTTATATACTTTCTGTGAGTGCAGTATTCATGTATACTTAAATCATCACATCAGCCATTTTATAACATTTGAATGCTTAGTTCAGCAAATAGTAACTTATTTTTACATGACAAGATGATCAACAAACAACAAGTTTAAGAACAAACATTTTCTTATTTCCCCAATTTAGAATCTATTTTGCCCAAGAACAATGTAAGAATGATCTGTAGTATTGTAGAAGATTTGAGATTTGCTGTTACAGAACTATGTGGGGAGCTGTATTTCTGGGCTATGTAATGCTCAGATCACAATAAAACAAAGAAAAGCAGCTGGAAATTGAATTATTACTCTGGATCAGATTATCCCATGCTCAGGGATTGCTTGTGGATAGAAGTGGCAACCTGAAAATGTGAGATTACTCTTGACAAAATCTCCAGGGTTATCTCCAAGTTCGAACTTCTCACACTTCCCGGCACAGTTCCTCATGGTACAGCAGAGTTTGCTTTTTCACCACAGAAAATCAAATGATCACTTCAATTACATGGGGGAGCCTCCTTTTTTGTAGTCTCAGGATAGCAGCACTGCTTGGAGTGCTTTTTCTTCTGACCATAAAGGTCTTGGCTGGTTTGGCTGAGCCACTGGGCTCACTGCCCCTTCTGCTGTGCATACAACTGTCTAACAGCAGGAGCTAACAGCTGGTGCTGAGGAGGGGCTATGATATGCATGTTTTAAAGTATTCCTGGAGGTCTACACTCTAAGCATATGACAAGAATAACAACATTGGGAGAAATAAACAGTGGCAGAGGGAACACAGAGGGTGAATTTGTAGTGCCATTTTCCTATTTTACAGATTAATGCTAATCTGAGGATTTTATTTCTGATAAAGGTATAGTTTATTAGCTTGTAAGCTAATTCATCAGGATGAATCTGTGTATTTTAACTTTGTGAGAGAAATAGGCTTGAATTGTGATTTGAAATAGTTCAGCCCTTTCCCTGTGGCAGAGGGCAGGCTGCAGAGGCAGAGATGGGTGGGTCCCTTCCAATTCAGAATATTCTGTGACTCCTTCAGTTTTCTCATAATGCCTCTGGGTGACTTAGAGAGTCAGAGATGAAACCTGTCAGCGTTATTTTGCTCCTCTGCCCTCAACTCCTTGCACTCCATGCTACCACATCACTCCAGTGGCTGACAAAAAATCCCTCCTATTGCCATGCTTTCTAGGCAGCCACAATATTTCAGGCCATTACTGATTCTCTATTACCTACTAATAGTATTCGTATTTATTGACCTCCTTTGATGGTAATTTTCCCTATGTGCACAGTGCCAGTGTTTCTGCCACTATGTTTTCTCTGATAATTCTACACAATTTGAACGTTGGTATCAAGGTATCTTAGTGACACTTCCTTCTCAGCAAAACCTCAAGCCTGGACTAGGTGACCTCCAGAAATCCCTTTCAAAGAGTTCTTCTATGATATAGCACAAGGTATCATCTCTCTAAATGTCCTTATAATGATGTTTTAATACAGTTTTGGAAGTACACATTATTAATTAAAGTGTTTTTCACTATTGGCTAGAATGATAAATGAGAGTCAAACCCCTTTTCTGCCATGAATCCTAGGGCTGACCACAATTTAAAAACAGTTCCCTCAATCTGATTTTTAACAAATCCATAACTGCCACCAGAGACAGACAAATCTGCATCCTATGTAAAAGCTATTTGGAAAAAGTCACCCACTTGACATCTTGCTAAATGTGATTTTACAGCCAGCAGACACCAAGACACCATTACCTTGTCAGCCTAATTGGACTTAAATCCTACTGAGATCAGACTAAAAGTAAGTGGAAAAAAACCCTAACCAACAGTTCAACTGCCCTCTGCAGCTCCTGCCACTTTGTAGCCCTTAATTACTCTCCTGTACCTCCACCTCTGGCAGTTCCTCCAGGCTGGAGGTGCACCAACCTACCCTCAGCAGGTTTCTGACTCGTGCTGTCACAGCACCACAACTTGTCCTAAGCACAGTCCAGGAGCAGAAGCCACTGGCAGCCTTGTCCATTCAGATTGCAGACTCCTGGGGGAATGTCACAGCCTAAACACATCAGAGCCTCCATTGCAGAAGCTTATGATGGCCATTTCTTGAAGCCTTTTTAGACTCAATTTACATCACTCACACTATGACTCATTGACTTCTCTCAGAACTTCTCACATAACCTATTCTCTCGTGCCTTTGATGCCTCAGACACTTCAGCTATCCTGTCTTCAGCATAATTTAATATTTGATTATAGTACAAGAAAGCACATATTCTCTTGAACAGAAAAAAACCCCATAATCTAGGGATTTCTCTAAAGCCAAGAGAAAATGAATCTTTCATGTCACAGTGGGGTAAGATGACAATCCCAAAGTATGTAATTAAAGAGTCATTCTCTAAATGTGGGACTTTGTGTCTTACAAATCCTTGGTTAAGTAATTTTGACAGTTCAGCAATTGATTTAGAGCTAGTAATCAGCAAAGACCTGCTCATGGGGGGAAGCTCTTCTAGAGAGAAAGAGACCCTGATGTTGTGTCTAGTATTTGTAAACAGAGGTAAAAGTTATGCTCATGGATGTGAAATGTAGAACAGGAGAGAGGAAAACCAGGCTTCTTGGAGAGATTTTCTCATTCTGATACTAGTTCTTAAGCATTAGGTAAGAATTTTCCTGCAGGTATTTCTTCAAACTGCTGTCAAGTGACACAGGCAGGGAGCAGTCCAACCAGCCTGCTGAGGTGACACTGGATATTCCAAGGTGACTGAGACACACAACACTTGAATGCTAACTCACAACATTTCAGAAAAGGGAAATCAAATGCCAGGTCTTCATTTAAGAGGTTATTTGCAATCCCAGTTCTCTTGAACTGCAGTCAGCACCTCTACTCCCTAAGCAGAAAACCACTGTGGGAGTGTACACAACAGCAAAGAGTAAAATGGTGCCTGCTGAGAAGACTCTAGCTGAATAACCATTAGCATTAAGGTAGAAAGTAATTTCCTAAGATGAAAACTTAAGCCAACCTGTGCAGTCTACACAGAATATTGTCAGCCTCTATCCAGCCATCAGCTGGAAAAGATGTTGCAGCATAGCCTTCTACTAAAAATACATTACAAAACATATCAGACAACTGGGTATTTCTTGTTCTTTGCTTTACAGAAGGCCCTTGACAAATCTGCTGTCAAGTCCCTGGCAACAACTGTCTGTGAAAACACTGGTTTCAAATAGGAATATGATGGGGATCTAAAAGTGGGAAAACAACTCGTTTTGCCTTTGCTCTGGCTCTGTAAGACAAGATCCATGTCAGACACTCACTCCTGTTCTAACACACAATAACCCACTGTGTCCTAGGCTTCCCACAGGTGAGCAGCTGTCAGGTGCAGCTACAGCTAGAGGACATACACTGTACATAGAATGACTCCTTGAAGTATTAACTGAGCCACTGATCCATGTAATGCTGGGCAGCAGACTCTTGCCCTTGCACCAAACACTGCTGGTCCAATACCTCACTGATCTGGTAGAGGAGCTGCCTCAAACCCACTGAGATGGGACACATGAGATTCAGCTGTAGCAGATGGCAGCACAAGCCAGCCATCTACCTCTCAACCTCAATGAGACCCAAAAGATCTGGAAAGCCTGTCCCAGTCCCTTTCAGACACTGCCCATCAGCCATAAAAAGATCACTCAAATAATGAATTAGTTACAAAAGCAACAGAAACCCTCTTGCTTGCCACAGAAATTGGGGGCTAGAGCTTTCTAGATAGTCTGGTAGGAACAGATTAACAACTCCTGCATAAGGAGTTTGCTGTCACTTTAAACTGAGCTCTCAGGAGGACTAAATTGCCTCATGCTTCCCAAGCATCTCTAGCTCCTCACACTTTTGGGCCCACCAAAATCTTCAAGGTAGCCCAATATTATCACCAAGCTTATCACACAGCATTGTGGGAGAAAAACCATCCGAAGACTCATTATAATCCAAATCCTTTTGTGTCTTTGATGGAGCAGACCAATACATTCTGGCTTGATCCATCACATATCCTTTCAGGTAACTTTATGGGTCACTACTACAGAAATCATACAAAACTAGACAGATCAGTAAAAAAAACCCAACAATATTTCCCTTGTTAAATTTACCCAAAGTTAGCCAAGCACTTTGATAAACAGATTGACATCTTAAATAAGCTCTGGTGAAACTGGGTAAGTGATCTCCTGTACTTATTCTGAAGAGCTATGCAACTTGAAGACTACTTCTTAAGCAGAACTGTTCTCCAGAAGAAAAGCTCTTGGGTAGCTTAATATTTCAGACACTAACCTCAGATGTTTCCTAGGATGTGAAAAGTTTCTCAGGAAGAAAAGTAAATCAAAGCCAGGCCTGTACATTTCTTGCTGAATCTTAATGAGCCAACTTAGAATTCAGGCACATGAAAAGGGTAATCCCTGAAGCCTGAATGAAAGCAGGTTTGGATTTAGAAAGATTTTGATTAGGTTTTCCAGACAGTGCTTTAAAATCACTTGCATAATGTAAAGAATATGGCAGGGTACAATGCAATCTGCTTGCCAGTGAGGGCAGGCTAGCAAACTGAGTCACTTGAACACTCCAACACTTGAGGGAATTTATGGGCAAGCTGAAGTAAACAATATTGTCATCTAAGTCTGAGCTACAGAACATTTTGTGGCAAAACAGTATAGGAGTAATTTGACTTTTTCCTCCTGCAAGCTGACAGCTGATGGCATTACACAGCACATTCTTAGGGTAGACCAGAGAAAAGCCACTTCGAGCTCCTGAGGAAGGTTTATTAAAACATTTCTAAACCTGTCTACAGGATGCAGTATCATGGTGAAACAGTCCTGGAGCTCCCTAGAACATCTTGTTACTAGGAATCAAAGCAGCTTTCCTCAGGAGTGTAGTAAAGAATGGATAAATTAACAATATACCTGAGACTACCTACAGTACTAGCTGCTGAAAATGAACTGCTCTAGAGCCAGACAGGAATTCACACAGATGAAGACTATGCTCTTCAGTACAAAGCTCCTATCCTTCTGTTATTTCAGCTATTGCAAGTCCATAAATAATCTGCACCATTTCCCCCCCTGAGCTGTCTGTATTATCACACTAGAATATGATTGCTATGTTCTTAAGAGATCTGTCCTTTTAATGATAATTTTGTCTCTGTAACCATGCAGAGTAAGTCCTAGTATTTCCAACGTACTTAAAATTTTAGTCCAATATTATACAAATCTACACAGTGAGCAAAAATCACTCTTCAGATTGCTAGACCAGCTCAGCAAACTACCTGGTGAGTATCAAAAGAACAGAATGAATTTACATAAACTAGAAATCCAGGTTTTAACATATAAATTATTTTAAGTTGTACCTACATAGCAGTAAGGTACAGAAGAACTTAGAGGTGTTAAACTCTTCCACTTTTACAGGTATGTTGCACTATCACTATACTCATTTCAGAACTTTTGATGTTAACTACTTGCTCAAAGCTCCTAGTTTGATGGTTAAACAATGTATATCTACTTTCAAACTCCAATTATTATAAAGAGGAAAAATATCTTAATAGTTCTGAAAAATTACTTTTCTTAGGGAAAAGATCCTCATATTTAATTTAACGAGAGAACATTATAAAGAGATTACATTACTGTGAAGACACTCTGAAGGATCATCTCCTTTGGATCAACAAAACAGAACACTCCTAAAATGAAAAGTTTTTGTTAACATCCAGATAGATTATTTAACTTAGCCATTAAATTGCTAAGGCCAAAAGAAACTCTTAAGAGATCTTATCATTGAAAAGCCAGATGGGTTTTCTCCCCCTGTACTTTCATGAAATCAGACACTACAACCATGCTTCTCAGTGTAAAGACCTACTGCCAACATTTAAAAACAGTTTCTGGATGAGTTTAAACTGAGAAAAATCCCACCTTAAACTACTGCATTCTGAAGATCAATTGAGAAGATAACCAGTTTATAACAAACTCTGAATGTGTAACCATATAACCAAGGTAAACTGCTAATGTGTGGAATTAACAGTTAAGGAGTGTGTTAATTTAATGTGTGAGTCAGCACACATCCAGCTGCAAGTCCTGAAGCAGTGCCACTGAAAGCAGCTAGACTCCTATGGGTCTCAAGTTAAATAGTTCACTAATAGACCAAATCAGGACTAAATTAATTTGGTGAGCTGAATTCATAGCAATTCATCTTTCTTTACAGTATCTAACCACAAGCCTGATTTGGCTCCAAACTGTAAACACATTAAGTGCTAGCAAAGCCAAATCTCCACACTGTTTTCTTTTTCTTCCTGTTTTATTTCTCTTTTCTGTTCCACAGTTAAGTAAGGAGCTGAGAAAATGAACAGTGACATAACCACACTCAGAATTCTATACAGAAATGATGACTAAGAGAAACTACAGGGGCTCTGCATGGTCCTAACAGCTGTAGTGTCCCAGACTGGCATGGAGAAGGAAGGGACTTGCTACTTCTTCATCTCCAGGATTGCACTTCCTGGCCCTCGGTGTTTAGCACTGCATATGTTGCAGAACTGGACAGAAGATATCTAGAAATAGAAAAGAAAACAAGAATCTCTCAGAGAAATGTAGCCAGTTAGGGAGAGGGGAAGATGAATGAAAAGTGCTAATGCCTTTCTTGACATCACTGCTCCCAGTCAGCCTGTTCCCTATCAACATGTCCATGGGTAGGTGTAGGAAAGTGACAGAGAACATAACTGTTCTGGAGTCAGAGGGTTGGTCACCTCACCACTCCAAGTGTTTTATCTCCAGGAAAGGAAAGTCAAATGTCTTCCACAATGACAATGGAAAATACAGAGGCAAACATATCACTGATCATCCTCCTAGATAAAGAAAATAGTAACTGACTTGCTGAGCTCCACCGACCACTGGATGTCTTACAGTTGTGTCTTTGGAGAGTGCTCCACAGATTTCCAGCAGCTGAGAATATGGCTTGAATACTGTCCATCTGATATCAAAAACATGTTTATTGTGACTCCTGTGTTTAGCTCTGTGCAATGCTTTCTGCATGCATTACTTGCCATTCAGTATGTCACCAGTAACCAAATATCAGTAACAACTGATACCTGCTCTAGGTTCTCCTGCTCTTGCAGGGAGGTTGGACTAGATAATCTCCAGAGGTCCCTTCTAGCCCCTAAAATTCTATGATTCTGTGAACTGATTACCAAAGGCCAAAAAATACTATAGGAGTGGATATTTGGACCCAGATATCTGCATAAATCTACCTATTCATGTGTACTACAGAATATATATATATATCATGTAATACCCATGTCACGTTTAAAAATCCCATCTGACAAGTTATCTGTCCCAGAAAAATGGAGAATGCTAGGTAAATTTCAGATTATTTCTCAAATAATACATTTTATGGTAAATATTGTTTGAATCAATATTTACCAGTGGCTAGGCTTTCTTGTGCAAATGCTTGAATTCATTAAGATTTTCATAACATATTTATGTATACATGCTGTACCATATGGCTACAAGCACTTGGCTTGCTTACATGTAGACTAAAGTGATTCACCAAAGTTATTTTTTCATTAGCTGTTCATTTTCAGAGACAGAGAACCAGAAAAGCTTGAATTCCATTTTCTTTGTCCTTTTGTTACCATTCTGATGCTTTCATTCCAAAATTCAAAACTGGTTCTATCTATAAGTTACTTTTTTAGTTTGTTTGTATTGGAAAAAAAACACAAACCAAATCAAAACCAAACCCAAAAGAGAACAAAAAAAAAAAAAAGAAGAAAAAAATCCTTGATAAGGAAAAACATGTTCCTGAGCATAAAGATGATTACAAAGATATTTAAACATTCACCCTGAAATGAGTGATTTTTTTTTTCTTCCAGATCACAATCACAGAATATGGTTCACTAGTGCAAATATATTTATTCTTATCTTTAATTAAACATACTTGAAGTGAGAGCTGGAAGAGGAAAGAATTAATCAAAAACCCCAAACAGGTCTTAGTCCCTCTATGTCTCAAAGCTGCATTGCATATTCCAAGTGCAGAAAGTGATAAAGCACTTGTCAAACAGCAGCAATCCATTGGATCAGGTTCAGTTGCAGTGGCTCTAAACTGCCTTGCCTTAGTCACATACTACCATGGGGTATCATCACAAATACTGACTGTAATCACATCAGAACTCCTCAGAGATCTATGTCCTTCTCCACACTTGACACAAGGAAATACTTTGTCCTTCTATCTTTGGCAAAAGTGTCAAAGAGATGAATGAAGCTAGCTCCTTACAGTGTTAGATACTGGGAGGCACTCTTTGTGAAACATATGTCTGCAGTGGAACACGACCACATTGAAGGACTTGGATGCATCTGGGGAAGAGAAAAGTAATTACTACAGGTCAATAAAACAAATGATTCAGTGGCTGCAGCAGTGTATATTTGCATTTCATTACACATAGAAACACCAAAAATGATTTCCAAATTATTCTGGACCACTTACAGAGAGTGATGGTGTCAGGTGATGTCTCCAGGTTGGTAGAACAGGCTGCCCAGGGAGGTGGTGGAGTCACCCTCCCTGGAGGTGTCTTAGAAATATTTAGATGCTCTACTTAAGGGCATGGTTTAGTGGCATGGTATGGATATGTATGGTTGCACTTGATGATCTTAGAGGTCTCTTCCAACCTTTGTGATTCTGTCCTAGTGTTGAAGTTACAAGACAATTTTATTCTGTGGCTTAAAGGCTGTATACATGGTCACCAGAAATTTGTATATGTATATGCTGCATGTTAAATCTGGGGAGGAAGAAGAGTAAGCTACCACCAACCAATTCAGTAGTTTTGAAGGCAAGTCAGCAAAAAAATTCTTGCACTAGTGCAAGGAGACCCAGAACAGAAAGAGCTGTAGTGCCTACCCTGCACATCATGATCCTGAAATTTGGCAAGAAGCTTCCTAAGTGAACGGCATGCCTTGTGATTCCCACAGGAATATTTAGTCCAGTTAGAAGCCTACATACAACATCCACATATCCAAAGAATAACCATCTCACTCATCAGCATCAGCCACGCTCAACTCCTTGGCTCCCATTCCCTTGGCACACACACCTTAAGGCATTGGCACATTCAGCTCTGCCATGTGAGTGCTGCGGTCTGTATGCTGGTGCAGATGATCACACTATAATGGTCTTTATTTATGTGAAAAATAGTAGAAAACAGGTAAAAAACCCCTGTTGGGCTATGCATGCTAAGCAAACAAGCAAAAAAACCCAGGTCCATACATATACTTTGTTTAACCTATTCTTGTTTGAAGATGCCATGACAGATATTCCCCTAGTTAGAACTATTTCTCCTTAAGATGCCCAACAACTACACTGTTATTTCTGAACTACAGTTGCCTTGCAGAATGTACATCTTCAAAATAACATTTTGAATTTGGGGTTTCAAAACTAACTTTAGAAGATTTTTTTTAAACTACAGTCTCAAGTTGTTTCAAATATGAGCAGTGACTCAAGCCAAGAGTTTTCCACCATTCAGACAAAAAGTATATTTCATAAACCCATATAATCTAACAAGCTCAGACTATATTGTTCAGAGTTGGACAAGATCTAGTGGCAACAGATTAGTTTTGTGGTCCTAATAATCTTAGAGCATAAGTATGTTGGTTGAATTAGGTTGCCTTGCATTCCATGTATTTCAAAACAGAAAATAAGGAAGTTAAAGATAAATAAGAAAGAAAATCTAGGTTTGCTGCAACAAAAGAACTTCCAGTTAGACTCCACTCCCACATCTGAATTCATAAGCAAGCTTTGCACAGGAGACTGAAGTTTATGCAGTGATTACCAAGGGAGACTACTACACATATTTATGAATAACAGCAAAGTGTAGTTCCCTTAAAAAGCTAAAGAAAAAATCATCCCTTTCTCTTTAAGAAAAACATCCTACCTGAAGGAAGTATTGGAGACAGGCATGATTCACAGATATTCTCCTCTGGAAAAACAAACAAACCAAACCACACTTGTAACAGCTTTGTTAACAAATTCCATGCAGACTGTTTTTTATAAAGCAGGCATGAACATAGTGCTGGTACAGAAAGGGAGCTTGCTCTTAAAGTATTTCTTAAGATGCTTAAGAGAGTCTATTAAAAATTGAAGAGCAATACTGCAACAGCATTTCTATTAACAGTGGGAGAAATTTTTAGGTCTTCTGATGCTGATGATGGCAGAACTGCAGGGTTGAGGCTGTTTAGGATCTGTGCTGTAGTGGCACAAGGCAAACTGAAAATATAGGATATGCCTGCTATCTCTGCAGCATTTTGTAGCAGAAGCTCTGATCCTCTGTTAGCTGTTGCCTCCTGGTATGAACACTCAGCTGGTGTGAATCTCAGCACTTCTCATATGCATCATTAGCACCTTGCAAAGGATTTTTTAACTCTTTCTGAAAACTATCTTGTAGCTTTTGCTTTGGTTGCAGATTATCATCATCATCTGACCATCCATGTTAGCACTGAACAGCATCTTTAACCTTCACAGACAAACTGCAGGACACAATACATTACTGGCTATGCAGAGACTGATGAAAAGAAAAAGCTGCATGCTGGGTTTTGTAGTTTTTGAGATATGATTAGTTCCTCTGCTAAGGGGAAAGCAGCTTGTATCCTAGTATATTCTACAAATAAAGTGAAATATTCAGGCTTTTGGGCAGCTTCCAAACTGGGTTGGTTCGCATGAGTTGGGTCTACAAACCAAGTAAGAGACTTCTAAACCTTGAAAATCATCATGTTTCCTCTGAACTCACCATCCACTAGAACACCCTTCATCTGAGTCCGATGCATTTTCTTCAGTAATGAAAGAGAATCAGCAACAAGGATCTTCTTGCAGCCTTCCCTCAGCAAGATCTGTTGGTGCAGAGAAGACAAAATACAGCAGTTGGTGACTACATGGGCATGGCAGATATCTAGGCAAGCCTCACACAGAATCCCAGAATGTTAGGGGTTGGAAGGGACCTCTGGAGATCATCTAGTCCAACCTCCCTACAAGAGCAGAACCTAGAGCAGGTTGCACACGATGGTGTCCAGTTAGGTTTTGAGTATCTCCAGAGATGGAGACTCCAGCACCTCCCTTGGAAGCCTGGGCCAGTGCTCCACCACCCTCAAAGGAAAAAAGTTCCTCCTCATGCTCAGATGGAAGTTCCTGTGTGCTAGTTTGTGCTCATTGCCTCTAGTCCTGTCACTGGGTACCACAGAAAAAAGCCTGGTCCTATCCTCCTAATACCCACCCTCTAAGTACTGATAAATATTGATAAAATTTCCTCTTCAGTCTTCTCTTTTCCAGGCTAACCAGCCCCAGCTCTCTCAGCCTCTCCACATGAGAGGTGCTCAAGTCCCCTAATCATTTTAGTAGCCCTACTCTATACCCTCTCCAGAAGTTCCCTATCTCTCTTGAACAGGAGAGACCAGAACTGAACACAACACTCCAGATGTGGCCTCACCAGGGCAGAGTAGAGGGGAAGGAGAACATCCCTGGCCCTGCTGGCCACACTCTTCTTGCTGCACCCCAGGATGCCATTAGCCTTCTTGGCCACAAGGGCACATTGCTGGCTCATGGGCATCCTGCTGTCCACTCAGACAACCAGGTCTTTTTCCACTAGAATCAGTAAGGTTGGAAGAGACCTCTAAATTCATCAAGTCCAACTGCCAACATCTCCTATGGGCTTCTGCTGCCAAAGGGAGCACAATGAGTGTTTAAGAGTTTTCAAGCTATACTAAAGGAGGAAAAGAAGGAAACTCCTGTTACTGCCACCTCTACCTAAATGAAAAACCCAACTACTGATCACAACTCTCT
The DNA here is from genome assembly GCA_013396975.1 of Bucco capensis. Lineage (NCBI taxonomy): Eukaryota > Metazoa > Chordata > Aves > Piciformes > Bucconidae > Bucco > Bucco capensis. The sequence goes on from VWZO01005039.1 coordinate 162,514, forward strand.
GAGCTCTGTCATTCAGCCAGCAGGCAGCTATTGTTATGGAAAAGTCACAATGAAGAATGCAAAAATGTCAAATATCAAGGTAATAAATCTCAACACTTCTGCAGAAACAGATTTGAAGAGCTCAGAGATGAGATGGACAATTGAGGAGCTACAGAAAGAGAAGCAGGAGAGGGAATCTGGAGGTGAGAAAGAGGGAGAAAAAATGTTTGAAATAACTTCTTTGAAAGGAGAAAGTATATAACTGTGCATCCTTAGATTAGGCTAAACTAGTTAAAACTAATGATTCTCTCAGAGAGGGTGAATCCCAACTTTTTTTACCGTTTAAAAGCAGGTAATTTTAAGCACAAACAGAACAGCATGTGTGAACCTACAGGAAGAAGTTTTAGGAAGATATAATACTTTTTACCAAATTAATGAAAACTGCTGAAATCAAACCATTTATTGTGAAAAAGAATCCCAGTTCATTTTGTGACTGTATTAGGGAAGATGCTACTGCATAATTAAAATCAGAAGCCATAAAAACATCAACTTAATTAAAAAAGTCCTGATTTACAGATGCCCAACATTATCTTTAAAGAAAAACACTGAAGAATGCACTTAATCTGATGATCTTAGAGGTCTCTTCCAACCTTAATGATTCTGTAATTTGAAAGGGTATACTCAAAGGTCTGGGAATAAATTCAGACCTTGATTCAGCTTAGCACTCAACTCTAAGTTTCTCAAGATCAACTAACTGAATTCTTCCAAATGGCATCAGAACCACAATTAAAAGCACATTATTTTTAGTCCTCAAAACCAAAAGGCTGTGCAAGCTGCCCCCTGCTACCTAGTGCCTGTCTGGAACAGCATTTTGTTCATGCTCAGGAGCAAAACCCAATGATTCTTCCAGGTGCTGCTTCAAGCACCATTGATCAGATTATCATCAGATAGAGTTCATAAACTCTGCTATGAATGGATAGCTGGCAATTCTGTGAGAGGATGAACCTCTTGTTACCCAGCAGAGTTACTGAGTAAAATGGATACTCCACAAAATCTAGAGGTTCTGCAGCTGAGTAAACTGGTTTTATATTTTAAAACTAGAGGGGGGAAAAAGGTCTTAGAATATCAACATCATCTAACAGCTGTCATAAAAAGGGTGAGAAATTAGGCATCTCTTTCCAACACCACAAGGGTTTCCTAAAGTTCACTCAGGTATAGACTGAAGCTGAAAAGACACTTATTTTGTATACATCTGGAAGGTGAAATAGGCTTATAACTAACTCACAAGTGCACAACTAAGGAGACTTTTTTCCTATCAGCCTTCTCTGTAAGATGTGAACTACAATGCTTTAGAAACTTGGAGCCTGATTACATGACTTCTTTTAAGAAAGGCTCCTGCATTCCTCATTCCTACATTCAGACACATCTGAACCATTTCATTTTCTTTCTCAATTTAATTTCCAGGAAACCGAATAGAAAAAGCAAATACAAAGTTTCATGGCACATTTGAGGTCTTTGCTAAGATCAAACTGTTGTACAACTGATGAGTTTCAGTGCAAATCAGTTCTATAAAAGCAATAGCAGTAGCATTGGTTTCACTGAATAACAAGAGTTTAAACTCATATTTTGCGTAGAATAGTAGTAAATCTTGATTCTGCTACAACCTACAAGTAAGAGCATTACTGCCCTGAGGTTTTAAGAATAATTGCACTGCTAAACTCCTAATGGGAGCAGAGTTTCTGTAGGAGGCTCAGAAAAGCACTGCCTGTCTGTGCAAAGTGAATTCAAGTTACACCAATGACAACTTTTCAACTGTACAAAGATAGAGTTGAATTTTTGATTCTGTGCCTTTGAAAATGCTTTTAGCTGCAAGCAGTAAAGAGAAAAATGATTAAACTTTTGTCGGGTTATCAATATGACTTGACTGAAATTGGTTAGCTTGCCAGAGATCTGAATGGTACTTAGTTATGCTGGAAATGTTGATGGAAGAACAGGAATTTATTTGCCATTAAATAAAAAAATGTGTTAGGAATGTGTTATTTCTACTCAATAAGCATGTTTCTCCTTAAGACAACACATCTTCAGAAATTTATAAATGCAAAGGAAGTAGTTTGTAGTCTATTTTATCTGTAAATTTATGGTGTCTAACTCCTAGATTTCAGGAGTTAGACATAAAACGTAATAAAAAAGTTTTAGACTCCACTTGATAAATACTCCTGTTAAAATTCAGACAACTCTAACTTTCTTGCCTATGTCTTGGTAACTGTTGTCTATAAATGTTTGTGTATCAACACTTCAGCACTATTTCAGCAGTAAATAAAACTTCCATCACTACCATAAATCAGCATGACTGCATTACATACAATGGTTTTAACACATTAACTCAGATGAGGACAAAGAGAAAACATTATAATAAAAGTGTGCTTAGGGGCTTTTTTATGTTCATGGCAGAATTGCATTTCCTGAAGTTGGAAAATAAAAATCAGTATTCTTGAAGAATAATAAGGCAGCTTAACAGATCCTTACTTGTAAAGCAGAGCTGTAACACCAGAGCAAAAGCACATCAGTACTACTGAAATGAAGTTGTAGCCTAAGAACAAAGTCTCATGTGATCTACATCTTATTTTAATCCAATAGAACACCTAATTCTATCTTAATGCCTTGCCAGGTTGGTTGATAGTGACCAGATATCACCTCCTTTTCAAAGGTGTAAGTGAAGCACATGACTTAGGAGCTGAGGTTGAGCTTAGAGCAGCACACAGAACAGCTGCACTGGTTCATCTAATGGGAGTAATTTGTGAAATTGAAGCAATCAGCCTGCAATATGCCAACATTAATAAAAACTTCAATTAGTCAGGGAAGATCCCAGATGAAAAAAGACAACAAATTTGGTTGCATTAGTAGACTTCCTTGTTGGGGTTCTCTAATGCACACTGGAAGACACACATGCAAGTTTTGGTAGCCACCTAATTTGATTCATTTGGTTTTGTTAGGATGTAAAGAATTCTTTCCAAGAAGACAAAAATCTGTCAAAGGGTCTGCTTTTAGCTCCTACTTATATTTCAAATTACATCTAATGTAAAGCTACTGCAATGGAAATTCAGGAGCATCTATACACTTACATAAGCATAAAACAAAAGGAGGCCACAAATAATATTAATGGCACAACATTAAAAGCCAACATTACAAAAAGATCAGCACAGTTTTCATGTTAGTGTCTTATAAGTCAAGCAAAAGGTTCTAACTTCACCTGCACACAAGATCCTTTGTGGATCTTGGCATAAGATCATCTTCTTCGCCTTTTAAAATGGGAACAAAAAAACCTTTGTGCACACAGAGCTTGAGAGCCAAAGAGATAAAATTACAGAAGGCCCTAGCTAATGAAATTTGGATCTCTGGATGAGTTCAAAATGTTTGGTATGTTAGGTGAAACAAATCAGGAAAAATGACCAAAATCCAGAGTTGTGCCAGGCCAGAATAGAGGACACTGACTTCACACCATAAATCTACATAACATGATGTGAAAGTGTGACACACCACAGAGTAGCTTTAAAACAGCTAACGGAGTGGCTGGAAGGCTGAAGCTAGGGTAGAACTGCCCTTAGCAACAAGAGGTCACTCTAGACATCTACCTGAAGTCCCAGCCACGTCCTGAAGCACACACTGAATGGAGAAAGAGCCCTCCTACACAATTAGAGCTTGCCAACCTAAGGCTACTTAGGTGAGCATGCAAGAGGTGTGACCACATCTCTAAATTTCAGTGTAGACACACCATCTGTTCATCAGTGGTGCACTTTACATTGCCTGTAACGCTTCAGGAGCAGTCTTATTTTAAGCTATAGCTTACTTTTCTCTGCAGAAAAACAGTCTCCCCGCCCCCCCCCTTTTTTTTGGCTATACCATTTTGCTGTCATACAAGCCAGCCAGGCACAAATTGCATTAAGCTTCCCTAATTTCTATTATTCCTCTGAGATCTAAATTTTAGTCCTAGAGCTCTCCAAACCTGCTTCAAAATGAATTCATTTGAAATCTATAACGCATTTCAAATGCAAATAATTTTAGGTATCACTCTGAAAGTTAAGAACATCCTTTTAATCCCAAAGTCATTTTGTTAAAAGGTATTTGAAGACAGAACGATTCTTCCCTCCCCAAAATGAGCCCAAACAGTGCCATCAGCTTTGTCTGAAGCCATGCAATATACTTTGCATACGTGGAAAGCTGCAGCTATACAGACAGCAGTTGCTCAGCCTGCCTGCAGACACACCAAGACATTCTGATTTCAAGAGAATGAGCAAGCAGCAGGATCAGCAGGGTACTGACAGCAGCAAGATGAACATGCAACTGTCGAAATGCAGCATGCTATTTAGCTACTATCACTTCAGAGGGGTATTAGTAACTCACAAAGTCAATCAAAAGCTGGAAGTAATGTTAAAACAAGCACTATATGCAAACTTGTGTCTGTTTACCTGAGGTGGCTCCTTGCACATAAGGAGTGTCAGGAGAATTAGAGCATTTCAGATGCTCCTTTGAAATGGTGGAAGTCATAATCTAAAGCCCATATGATAACAAAATAATGGAAAAGCCTTTTAAAAGGCCTTCTGACATCAGTGAAGGCTTTAGCAGATATAGGCTTTGTTTGGCCTGGTAGGAGACCAAGTGTGACCTTACTAAAAACCATCAAGCCCATCTATGTACTAGAGATGTCCAAAGGCTAATGGCAGATGGGAAACAAATGTTTATGAAGTTCAACAAACTGGTATGTCAGCTGCTTACTAGGATAGGTTTTCTTGGACTTCACATAGTCACAGCAGAGGCATTCAAAGTGCTCTATATCCTTCCATCTCTCAGCAGAAAGGTGTTGAGCTGTGTCACAGAGAACTCAAGTTTGTGCCTCTTTTGATAGCAGAGAGATTAAAAGTATGCAATGCAACTTTCTCTGTTGTTGCTTTCAGGAACACTGAAGTTCTTGTAAGTTCTTGCAAACATGTCTGTGTAGTTGTGCTGGGATAAGAACTTGATGAATGTTTTAGCAAGTGCATGTTGTGTTCTGCCTCCTTATATATGAAACAGAATGAGAAGAACCAGTCATGAGCCTTTCCAATATAGTCAGGCACTATAAAATGGTCTGATTTCCAGTTCTACTTACCCACTAGGCTTACAACATCATGGAGAGAGATTTAGAAGTGGTAGAAGCCATCAGGAGGAGAGGTATTCACCTTGATAAATGATCCCCCTTTTTTGTCACAGTTTTGTACCAACCCACAGTGTCAATGACAGATGTCTGCCCAAAATGAACAAACCCTTATGACAGCCACCTCTCATGCTGTTCAGTGGCAAGGAGCTTTTGTTGTCTCTCTGAGGAAGTTATCAACAAGAAGAATGCAACAGGCACCTACCTGCAAGTTGTAGTCCTGAAGAATTTAGGCCAGTGAGTCTCTCAAATTGGGAATCTCCATGCCTTCCTTAATGCGGTGGATCAAGAGAATGGGATCAACGTGGGTTCCAATATTGTTCAACAAACCAGTAATGAAAGCTGGGAAAACAAAGAGGCAAAGAAATTAAGATGAAAATCCCTCAAAATTCTATGATTACTGTGAGGGCTGTGGGGCACTGGGACAGGTTGCCCAGAGAAGTTGTGGCTGCCCCATCCCAGGAAATGTTCATGGCTGGATGGGGCTTTGAGCAACCTGCTCTAGGGGAAGGTGTCCCTGCTGCTCATGGCACAGGAGTTGGAACTAGAAGATCTTTAAGAAGCCTTCCAACCCAAACCATTCTATGAACTACCTGATCAAAGGATGCTTTGGAGACAAGCTACAGGCTTTTACTGACTCTGTGACAGTTCACTACTAAGAGGTAACACTAAGCCTCTTTTACACAGCCTTCATACGTTTCTTGCAGCTGTATTTACTTGGATACAGGCCTTTGGGGAAGAGAGGAAGATAGTTTGGCAATTCACAGAACTTCTAGGGTATTTAGAAAAGGCATAATGGAGTACCCAGCACAAACCCACAACTAAATAATGTATTTCAATGAACTGAATTGAAGCACTCGAGTAAATAGGAGTCAGAAAATTAACTTGCATTAGGTGACTACTCCATTCCTAGCTCCAGTGTTTAAAAACAAATTTTCAAGTACTTAACCCAAACATGTTTCTAAATACTGGTGACAGTGACACAAAAGAAGCCTTTTGCTTTTTGAAGCTCACCTGGCTAAATGGAACACTAGAGAGATGAACCTCAAGGCTGTGTTTTTTCTTCAACCCCCAAGCCTGAGGAATGTATCACTCAAGTTGCTCTGTATATGGGCAGATGGAATAGAGAATTCTATATGCTTTGAATCCCTTCTGGTATAAAGATGTCACTAATTGTAGTATCACTTCTAGTGATGGATTATATTTAGGTATGGTAACTTGAGAATGTCATTCTCCTAAAGGAGTAGCAGATTTTAGTTGCTTCTTCCTGTCAGAATTAGCAGCCAAAGGATGAAGAGAGATGTATTCTGACATTAATTCTACAAGACATTCAATCCTTTGGAAAATAGATGCCCAGAGAGACTTTAAAGCCTTGATTTAAAGCCCCAGAAGAGGTTGCAAAACTCACAGAATCACAGTATGTCAGGGGTTGGAAGGGACCTAGAAACATCATCTAGTGCAACCCCCCTGCCAGAGCAGGATCACCTAGACCAGCNAAGTAGATATTTAAAATAATTCTCTGTTTTCTCAGCCCTAGGAACTCCTGCCTCCCTAACAAAACTGATGCTGCTTATGAGATTCAGACAGTTTCTGATTCCAACTAAACTTGAAATCTGAGTATCTATTCATATCACGGATGACAAGCAAACTGCACACTCTATTACAGATCTTACCTTTGTGCCAACAGAAACTAACCAAGTTAATTATTCTACTGAGGGGCAGAAAGGTGTAGTTCTTTCATTTTCAGAATTTCAAAGGAGAGCAGCTGCAATAAACATACTACACAACATCCTCATCAAGCCTGCAGACTATGCTTTGAGGCTGTCTAAAAATAAAGCCTTATTCTGCCAAATTACCAGCACCACTCTCCCCTTCATTTGTCATTAAGGACATAACTATGCAGAGAGCTTAGTCAAATGTTAAATCCCTGCTGCATGCCCACATGCTGCCTCTTAGTGGAAGTTTTTACGCACAGTAGGACAGCTCTGTTGTGCTTCACAAATCAAAGCCCCTCCCTCACAGCCACCCATAAACACCTTCTGTAATATGCATGTGGACGACTCAATCCTCTAATTGGAACAGCATTCCACAAGACAACACACATGCAAGACTTCTCAGAAATGATCCTCCTTACGTGGTTTGTCAATGGAATACAGAATGAGGTCTTCCCAAAGTTCTCCATCATCTTGTTCCTTGGCAAATTCAATAGCTTTATCTACATCTTGCAGTTCTTCCATTATCATCTTCAAGGCACTGCGGCTATTGCCCATTCTGCCTAGGAAATGAAAGTACAGCAAGGATAAATCCTAAATGTTAATCAATGCTCAGGGCTTTAAGAAGTTCTTTCAATAAGAATTTAAGTGTGAAGTTGCCTCAGTCTCATTTAACCAAGACCAAATCTAATCTGATCTGATGCAGGAATGCTTGGAGCATTCTGCTGGGCTGAGACCTGGAGCCTTTCTTAGGGCTGTGTTGGGTCATGCTAGGTGTGTGGATGTGTACGCATCTACACTGTGACATGAAGTATCTCCTCTAGGAGATGGGCACTCCTCATCTGCAAGTATAACACAGCTTACAGCCATGGAAAACAGAAAGAGAAAGTAGTATAGAAACACTGAACTAGTCTTTACATAAATCCATGAGTAAATCCTGCTCTGCACAAAACATTCTTCTTACTAAAAAAGATATTAATAAGCAATTTCCATTCTATTCATGACTAATACATAAACATAGATACAAATCTTAAGTCTTACACTGGCTCCCATTCAGAGGGAGATTCCTCTGTTCATTTACAATTAACTGTATTAAAAATACCAACAACAAACAAATCTTACACCTCAATAAGATAACACTAAGTTTCTGAGATGCATTCAGAATAAAATATTATTTTAGTTCTCCCTTTTCTTCATATATATAATCCAGTGCTTTGTTTCATTTTCTAAATCATGCTATTTGGATGCACTGACTGCTTACCAAATTAGTCTCTGGGAAACTGTGTTAAAACATCATCAGGCAATACATCCTATATTTTGCTAGCATAGACATTTTGACAAAATTAAAAGCAGGTTGCAATTGATCACACTCAGCATTACTTACTCAGAAGATAGACTGTCTCTTCTACAAAGTTCCTCTGTTGGCAGATCTCAAGAGCCTTGAATTTAAGAGGAAAAAGAAAGGAGAATACAGGGATCCATGTGACATTTTATTGATCACAAATGCAGCAAGAAGCAGAAAAAATGTTTTTTCATGAAGTTGCACTACTCATTTGCAGAGGAATACAGCTCCAAGATTAAGTACGCCTGGAGACAGGACAGGTATTTTAGTCTGAATTTCACCACTCCCTACCTTTAATTCTACTGGCAACCTCTTTCTTCTGCTTCCGAAAGTTGGTTGATCTAAAAGCATTAAGGTTTATCTGCTGTCAAGACTTGCTTCCTGTGAGTGGAATTATGAGGTTTCTAGTGATGGAGATCTGAGTAACATTCATTCATAAGGCAAGACTAGATCTCCTCAAGGTAACCAGAATGGTCTTGGGAGGTAGAGACCTCCAAATTTTGTACCAGTGACCTCCAGAAGATGATACAAAAATAATTCAGTACAAATATGAATAAGGAGGAAGCATTTATTGTAAATGTAGTTAAAAGATTTGAGGGCTAAATAACATGAGCAGTTACTGAATTTGCATGTAGCTGAAAAACACTTAGCAAAATTACCAAAACTAAAACTGAATAGCTACAAGTTTTTAGTAACAGGAATTTCAGAGGACTAGTATGCCAGAAATGATGCCATGTAACACAAGATTCATAGCATTCCTGTGATGACAATTGTTCACCAATAAAGACTTTCATCCTTGGAAATCAAAACTATAAACACGTAAGATACAGCTAAAGAGATCAGTAAGAATTAACTCTTCCTTCCATTCTCAAATTAGTTGAGATGGGTTACTATGAAAATTAGAGATATGGAAAATGGATTTTGGGGTTGGAGTAAGTGAAATACCAACCAGATACTCCAGGGGAATGATGGTATAATACTACTAAGTTAAAAAACAGCTGACAGCTTTTTTTTCTCTCCACTTCGAGGTTAAACTATGAATTATCAGGTCCTGCATGGTTCTGGATGCTGCAGGTTTCCTGGCTGCCAAGCTCCCTCTAGAGGAAAGCAGGCAATGTTCATACTCCTCTGGCAGTTCATTTGACAGAACATTTCCTAAACTGCACTTGAATAAAAGTGACTTACTCCTAAAGAACAAGAATTATTTCTTCCTGCTGGGTTTATCATCCCTTCAAAGCAATAATAAGCACGACTTTTTTCAAATCTCATGGCTTTTTGCAATTTATACAGTGCACTGGCATCTGCTTAAGAGGAACCAAAAATATTTGGCAACTGGGAAATACTTAATCCCCCTAATATTTCCTTAGAAAGAAGACTTCTATGTGGGGAAAAAGTGATATGTATAGTAAGTATAATCACAGAATTAGCAGTGATACTAAATTCAACTAGGTTTTACACAGTGTTGGTATTTTTCATCTCTTCCTTAGCTTCTTACTGAAACATATTAACATTTTAATGTAAGGTTAGAATGACATTTTTCCAACATCCTTTTCTCTCACTTTGGTGATTATTGCACCATACTTTCCAAAAGTTCCTGGATCTCTGGTGTATTCTTGCCTGTAACTTCAACCAAGCAACGTGCTTGCATCACTTATATCCAGCACTTTCCTGCACTGCCCATCACTGAAGCTAGGTGCTTGGATCTGCAATAACTAAAACTGACTTGCACAGAAAGAGAAAAAAAGTAGTGCAGGTAAGGTTTTACACATGAAACCATGACTACACAAATAATACATAAGGCACAAGTTAAAGGGGAATCAGAGAGTTAAAAAGAAATAAGACAATGCTGTAGACTAAAGTCTCTGACTGGAAACCTCTTAGGCTCATTGCCTAACAAGATCTCTGTGACAAACTAGTTTTGTGTGACAGTTTTAACAAAGACCAAACCTGCAACCCTAACATGATTCCTGCTGTTGCACAGTAAAGCTGACAAAAGCATGAGAAAGAAGAGAGATGCCAGGAACAGTACTAGCTCTCTTTACAGTGTCAACTACATAAAAAGCAATATTCAATATTCCATTTAAAACTGCTCCAGTGTTGCAATCACTATAGCTGCATACAGAGAGGCTTCCTTTCACTTAATCTGCTCTGCTCAGCCATTAACAGCAACAAACACATAATACAGACCCAAGAACTAAAGGGGAAAACTTCAATTTCCATTTGATTAACTTTAATTCATAGAATCACTTTAATTCAAGCAGGGGAAAACCCAAGACAGTCCTTATCTATTTATTTTTTATTTTGGGAAGAAAGAGCATGGAAGGGAAAAAGTAAATGGAAGGGAAAAGTAAAAAGATTAAAGAAAGTGGTGCTGTAAAAACCCAAGACAACTAGCTGAAGTACAAAAATAAAATACTTTTAGCTCTGCTAATTCAGTGACTGTTATATTCTGTATACTATATGAAAGCAACTTAGGGTCTTAGAATAAAAAGCTAGACAAATTCCAGTCACTGCTACTCAGTTTTCAAGACCAAACACTGACTAGTCCTAGATTTGGCAAAATGACTGTTGATTTCTTACAACCACAAACTGCTGCTCAGTGAGGCCAGACACTCTAATGAGCAGATATGCTGTTAGGTATGCATCAAATGTGAATTCAGAGCTTCTGCATTAAAAATCCCCACCGATTGCTGCCCTGTGAGCTGAGAGGAAGGTCCCAGCTGTCAGCCAGCTCTGCAATCCAAACTTTGCAGGTGATGGTCCCAAACTCGAAGGATCTCTCCTCTGGGCAGTAGAGGGCAGTACCAGCCACAGTTACACGTTCACGAAACACAGTCACAAAAGTCGAGAGCCTGTGCTCAGGTTTTGGGGCCATACCTTCTCGAGGGGACAGTGGGTGCTGTCTCTCAGGAAGGGCAGTAAGTTGGGGCGATCGTATTCAGCATAAAGGCTGATCTGCTTCTCGTGGTATCGTTGGCCTTTATGGTGGTCTCTTTTGAAAAGCTTGTGCAAATACTAGGAATCCAAAAAGAGAAGAATCAGAACTCAAATCCACTTGTACAGTATTATTCATTCTCCACTAATAAAAAAACTCCTCCTAATTTCCTTAGGAATGTGCTAACACACACCAAAATGCACAGAGATTAAACACCAATGCAAATGACTAAGTGTATTTTCCTGAAGTACCCTCAGCACAGCAGTCTCCAAATGCAGCTATGTAAAACAGGTCTTCAGCAACACTTCAGTAACTGTCCTTTAACCTTCAAGGAAATTACTGGATTTTGAATTTTATGGAGATATCCATCAAATGAAATTTTACAGTTATCTAAATATGCCTAACAGGTAACTATAGATCAAATTTCTACCACATGAAATGTTTCAACCATGGCACCTTGAAGTATAGATAAGTATAAGGCTTAGAACATAAGCTTTATGAGGAAAGACTGAGGGATCTGGGCCTGTTTAGCCTGGAAAAGAGAAGGTTGANGTGGTCTCTTTTGAAAAGCTTGTGCAAATACTAGGAATCCAAAAAGAGAAGAATCAGAACTCAAATCCACTTGTACAGTATTATTCATTCTCCACTAAAAAAACTCCTCCTAATTTCCTTAGGAATGTGCTAACACATACCAAAATGCACAGAGATTAAACACCAATGCAAACGACTAAGTGTATTTTCCTGAAGTACCCTCAGCACAGCAGTCTCCAAATGCAGCTCTGTAAAACAGGTTTTCAGCAACACTTCAGTAACTGTCCTTTGACCTTCAAGGAGGGGAGACCTCATTGCTCTCTATAACTACCTGAAGGGAGGTTGTAGAGNTGTGGTAAATCATCTTTCTCCCTAGATGAGCACAGAAAAGGCTTGGGAATAATCATGAGGGTCACTTTTATTCAAAGGGAAGTAGGCTTCACACTTCAAACCTGATGTATCCCTTCCATAAACTAAAAGTCAGTCAGTTGTCTTTGCACAGCTTGGGCTGCAGGCTGCACACTTCATAGAGCTGCTGCCTATGATCTCTACACATCAACCTGCTCTCCACCATACTGATGCCCTGATCCCCCACCTGTACACACAGCAGCAAGTTAAGCTTCCCTCCTGAATACAGCCCAAGCCCCGTAGTTATACTTTAGGTATTCCACCAGGAGTACATTTAAACCCAGGAGGTGCTTTTGGAATAGCAATGTGGAGCCCCACATTGTGCTTCAGAGTTGCACCCACCATCCAACCCCATATTTGTGTAGGGAAAGAGGAGGGATACAAGCAAGAAGTAATGGACCAGAGAAGTGTCTGCAATGCCATATGGAATACCTCAGGGTATGTTAACAAGAAAAAAGTATGTTATCAAGTTCTTACAGGTACACATTTTATAATTAATTTACTATTCTAAAACTGTTTTGACCATGTCAAAAAACATTATCAAAAGTAGCCAATTCAGCTCTGGTGATTTCTGATATTTCAGTGTCATGTACACTTTGACAGGATAACCATGTCTGTAAAATACAAGTCCAGCAAAAAGTTTATTCAGCTCAACTTGAAACCAAGAGAAATACAGAAATATTTACCACATGCTGTAGCTCAGGCCTGTTTTCTAATTCTTCAACAACTCTGTCAATCTGAAAGAAAAGAAATAAAAGACAACATCACATTGACAGGACTGAAAGAAGGACAGGCAATACAAGTAAACATTGGCCTTCCAGGCCATGAACTTGTTATACTCACAGAAATTTTGTCTTCGTTATCCAAAAGCATGTCTACTGCTTTCTAAAGTAAGGAAAGAGAACTCAGTTAACAGATACACACATTTTCTCACACTATCTACAGAGTTCTATGCTTGTTCACTGATGTGTATCATATGGATATTACAGAGCTACTCTTCTCAGCAACAGTAATCAGAGAGCAGTTTGCATAGCAATGTTCCCCAAGAGCACAGCATTACAGGAGAACACACCAGCTATTCCTCCAGAATACTTCTATGTTTCCTAATTAACAGCAAATCAATACTGTGCACTTTTCTTGCAGTATGCCCACTGAATCATGGGTCACAGAAAGCCACTGCTAAACGATGCAGAAATACTATTTGTCCCATTGCAAAGGGGAACTGCAGGGTGATGGTTGTGTAAGAAACACACAACTCAACTTGCCTTACAACTGGATTCCTACAAACCATCTGCACACTGGTATTGTAACACAAGCAGAGCTGCCACCAAGTTCCATTTCTGCTTCCTCTTACAAGAGCAAACTGGGCTTCACATTCAAAAAGTACAAACCCACAGACTTCTGATATGATTTAGATTATTTGATAAAAAAGAATCACACTCTTTTTTTCCACCCATGTAGTTTAGAATGGGCACAATGAAGATGATCAGCTTTGGTACAAATGGCTCCACATTTTAGCTCCAGTGCTTAAACAATCACTGCACTGAAAGAAGAGCAGGTCTACTTGGTTTTCCCCTCAAGGATCATACCAAAAGTCATTTGCAGAGGTTTTATATATATNATATATATATATATTTATATTTATAGCTGGAAGGAAAGAAGATGGAATTCAGCCCCAAATGCACACTTCTTGATTTTTGGAATGTAGGTTAACGAAGTTGCAAACCTTCAGAAGCAGATTAATTGACTGCAGTGAAAGAAAAATGGCAATTGGATTTAACATATGCCTCATAATAAATTCACTGTCTCAATTCAGGACATTCTATGATTATTTGATTATGAATGAAGAAAGAATATAATGGTCAAAGTCTAATTGAGAGTCACAACAATGATCTCAGATGTGGCTCTCTTCTTATTGTGAATAACAGAAATACAAATAAATTGAAATTTATGAAGTAGAAATAAAAAGGAAAAATAATCTTCGGACTAATTATTTTGCAGTCTAGGCAAACATCATCTTCCTTGCCTCAGAATGTATCTAGACACAGCAAACATATTCTCTGCCTCAAAACTATCTTGAGCTCATTTATTTTTAATCTGTTCAAATATCTCTGATGGAAAGTGACTATAAAATCATTAAGATCACCATACCTCTGAATCAAAATCCATGAGCAGGACAATTTTATCTCTGATGGAACTGAAAAGGTTGTGCTTGTGGATCAACTGGAAGACATCTTTGTGCCTCAGAGTTAGATAAATTTCTAGGGCTTTGCCATAGCGCTGGTCATAAGTATACCTGATAAAAACCAACATTATAATACCCATAATGTTATAATACACATCATCTCACCTATGGAAGTGTAGGAAAATGACCTAGGATGGAAAATAAATATATACTCGAGGATGTAAAGCTTGATAGGATGCTCCTTTGTATGACAAATACCCAAGTGGTTGCTGTGATTCATTTTTGTTAAAGGGAAATAAAACACTGGGCAACATTCATTTCAACTCTGTTTATATCCACCACTGCACTTGTGTTCTGACATGTGGTTCTCAGCATTTTCATTTTCACACGGGAAGCCACACAAAAGAGCAGCTTTTCTATTTTTGGAAACTAATTGGAACTCTCTTCAGAGGTCCAAGACATTGTTCTCTTAAAACTTTGGGACATACTGTAACAGAGCAATAGACAGTAGCTCTGCTTTCTTCAAAGAAGCAGTATGAAAAGAACTTAACTTGGAAATCATGCTAAGAAAACCAAAGAGTTTTATCCATGTATGAAGTAGCCTAGAACCAGAGCAGTCGTAGAACATTTTCCAGTAAACCTAAATATGCTACTTTTGAAATAGGGGTGAAAAATAACATTTTCTTTTCCTGTGGGTAATTCTGAAATGCACACTTCACAAAAGAGGCTTGCTTCCTCTGACAGCATAAAGAGGAATTCTGGCTATACGCTTTGGGAAAAGGAGTAGCAAATCCAATCTTACACTAAACTCTTTGCTTTCATACTTAGCACGCACTTGATAAGGAAAAGAATTGCTAAGTTGTGCCATCAGCTGAGTGGAGAAGAAAGAAAGCCCATACACTGCAGACTGCAGCAAAGCAGGTATTTCTGTTCAGAGTTAGGTAAATATTTATAAACTATAGTACACTATTTCAAGCATACTTTCTGTAAAAGCAGTTCTCAAATTGTACTCACAGCTCCGCAAGCGTTCGTAGCAAAGTCCTGTTCTGGGGATCTTTCTTCAGGTGATCCACTACAGCTTGAACTATGATTGTGTTGTTGTAGAGATCTCCAGGCCACTCTTTTATCAGGGTTGCAAACCCCTGGAAGTGTAAGAGGTTGTAACAGAAATAGAAAGAACTGCCTAAGGAACATTTCAAAAGATCAAAGCTTCAGCTAAGCCTCTGAGATGCTACCTGCTGTGCTTCACCTCTGAGCAACTTTTACGTGCCCACACGACATGCACAGTGCACAACACAGATTTGCCTTCTTAGGGCAATGTTATTAAGATGCATGAAGCTGTCTTTTACAGGTACTATAGGGTTTGTGCAGCACCTCAACCAATTATGCTACATGAAACAAACTACAAATAACAGCATCTATAATAAATAACCACAGTATTTGTGTGCTCTGAGGAACATTCTACTTATTGTCTTAAAAACAAATCCCAAATTCATCTTTTTAATCTTCTCATTGTTTGGAGCCTGTTTGACTACAACAGAGAATTTGCTGTCAGGATTCTACACTGCTGAGGGGGTTTAACTATTCTATGTGGACACATCAGGGTGCATCACAAGTACCTCATAGTCACTCTCCAAAAACTCATGCAGGACCATTTCATAGATCAGCGGTTTCAAAACTGGATCCCTTCTGGGCAAGTAACGACTAATTGCCTATGGGAACAAAGAGAACCAAGTGTCAGAAGGGGAATGACATGGAATATCCTGCTACAATGATGAGAGAAAAAAAAGAATTGTTGTAAAACAAAAATAACCTAAACATGCTTCTTGGTAAACACTGGAAGTGCTGAATATTCATCTTTGTCCTGAAGTGATTTACTATAGGATTGCACACATTGGAATTGTATTACTTACCTGAGAAAATTTTCATCAGAAAGGTAAGTGGTAAGATCCTAGTTAGAATGGGAGGATCGGTCATAGCACTTAGAGACCTCTGGGTATTTACTGCTAGTCATTTAGAAAATAAAATGCATAAAAAGACCTCTCAAAAGAAGGAAGTTTTCAAAATCCATTTTGTCCAGTCTTGGTCTTGTATGTTGTAAAAAGGCAGAAACACATTAGCTGAAAAATGCATACTGCTGATTTCTGACTTAACAGTGATGTCACCACATTTTATGCAGGGTTCTGTTTTGCCAGCTATTTTTACATACCCAAATGAAATTTAATTGGAGAACACATCTCTCCATGGAAAGGGTGAAGGTATGTGATCTGTTGCTCTATGAGAGGTGTTAAGGAACAGCATTCTGGCTGGCAGGAGACGAGAACCTGCCAGAATAATTCAGCTCATACCCTGGAATTTCAGCACAGTGTCTTATTAGCACCATTATTCCATGCAACTAGGGGCCAAGGTTATTACAGCCTGCCAAAATAAACCCTACTGTGCTGGGATTCTGGGGGTTGTAGCTGACGGCCTAATACTGACGAAATTCCTCTAGACACTCAGAGATGTTGCCTGTTGCTTGCTAATGGCACACGGTGCAGTTGCCTTTTGTAACTGAAGCTGCTTGAAGAAAGCAGGAGAAATAACACCTCACTACTACATTTTCTTTCAGTTTTACAGATAGCAATGACTATTCACAACAAATGCTTCTAGTACTGAAAACAAAACAATTGCCTAAGTTACTCATTTCTTTAGTCTTCTACCTGTAGGTGTAAAAGGAGGTAAAAATGTAAGACCAATAATAAAAAAAAAAGCATTCTTAATGACTTTGCAAGTATTAAAAGTTCACTGCTCACAGGAGAGCTCTTCTCTCCCCAGGCTGTTTGAGCTTGGCCAGTCTTTGAAATATGTATCATGCTGCCAACATCAGCTCCCACTGTCTGCCACAGGATGGAATAGCTAAGTCAGGGTATGGTCTTGCCAGCTGCTCTGGGGAATCAGATCCCTGACGGTGATAAAAAAGCCTTTTCTGACCATAAAGAAAGCAAGCTAGACATCAGCTGTAGACTCAGATGGAGAGGACATTCTCCAATGGCTATTTTCACTCACACTTTCTACCTTTCTGCCACCTCCTAAATCGACTCTGTTGGACTCGATCTCAAAGGTCTTGTCCCACCAGAATGCCTCTATGATTCTATGAATAGCTTTGCCTGCCAGGCTTTGCTGCAGCTCTTGGCTGTGGTTGGGCTGCAGCTCGAGCTGTGGAGCAGTGCAGCTGCCTTGTGGGCTGGGAGCCAGGCTGCCCCAGGAAGGAAACCTCTCCTGCCCCAAGTCCCACAGCTTTGAAGAAAATATACAGCCACCTCCTGCAGTTTGGCCTCTGTGCTGAGCAAAGACTGAGAAGCACCCAAGTTGGGGTCCAGGTCAGAGACATTACTAGAAAGCTCCCTGGTCTGGCCTCTCATTATTGTCCACTACTGGTTGTTCAGGGTGGCAGGAATGAGGTAGCTAAGAGAAAACCCAATTCAATCAAAAGGGACTTCAGGGCACTGGGGCTATTGGTGAGAAGAATACACAAAGGTGAATCAAGACCCATGCTGGAGGTCATGAACTCTTCCTATTTTATTTTGAAGCAGTTAGATAAGGAGACAAGGTCAGAAAAAAGCTCCAGAATCAGGATGCCTTTGTATAAATTCCTGAACCACCTGGTGAGAGTGACTTTAAATAAAAAGCAGATGCTACGTACAGAAGTATTTTCTTCCTTTGTTTCTTCTAAAGACCTGCTTTCAGGGTTTTGATCAATTGTTATAAAGGATAGGGTAATACATAAGTTAGCCTATATAGAAGATGACATGAGATAGCCTAAAATACCTCACCAATAAGCCCCAAACACAATTATTTATTCCTCAGAACAAATAATGATATGAAGGAGGTTGTCTGGATAATGCTACTCTATGCTATGCCCACTACAGTCAGGTGAAGTCTTTCATGTGTCCTACTGCTGCTGGAGAAGAGCAGATCATTGCAAGGCTCTAAAATCTTGAAATTGCCATAAGAAAGTTTGCTAGAGGTCATTCACTGAAGATACAAGAGACATCAAGATACCAAAATGCAATCTCTTGTAGCCAAAGAGGACCTTTCAGTACAGAACACTTGAAAACCCCCTAAGCCCACAAGTAAACAAACAAGACACTCACCCCAAAGGCTTTGACATTGGGGTATTACTAATTAGTCCCTCTGCAGAAAGGCAAGTTTAAACCTTTCGTTTTATTGACGGCTTAGTTATTGGCAAATCATGTTAGATTGGAAACATCAGATTTCAGGCAACCAGTTAGGTACAGTATAAATCCATCAAGAAAATTCCCTTTCAAAATACACTTGGTCTCCAAATTTGAGAGTCTCCCCATCAGGGCTTAAAACCATTATAGCCCAGTTTAATACCTGCTGGTTGGGTGAACAGGTAAAAATCCCAAACAGCATACAAATGACCCCAAGGATTACAAGAACCTCTTCATTTAAATCTGTTAACTTACTCCATCCTTTATGATATTCAGGTCTCTTTAGGAACTTGGGAAAAGCTGTATGCAACTGAAATAGTAAAATAAGAAAGGCATCTTCTAGAATTGGTGAACCCTTTTTCACAGAGGGATTGGACTAGATGATATCCAGAGGTCCCTTCCAACTCCTACCATTCTGTGAGTCTGTTGACTGCAGCTTGAAGCTGAATAACCTCACAGAATGCATCTTATGTTTTCTAAGTCCACTTCCCAGGGGCTGAAAACAACCAGCTGTTTAGAAAGGCAGTAATTTAACAGAGATGTTTTTGCAGCAAACCTGCAAATATTTTTATATTTTACAGTCTGCTGGATGACATAAGTGGAGACAAGAAAAATATCCATTCCAGACACTTGCATCTAAAAAAAACCCAAATAAACCAAAAAGGACTAAGAAGCAGTGTATGAAAATGTCACCGGTACCAGCACCCAGGTCCTTTACTGGATTGAAACAAAGAGATAGAAACATGAGATTTCATCTTCCAACGTGGCAAATAGTGCACCAAACCACTCTGAACTCTCAGAAAAGGCAAGGCTGTTCTTGCACTGGAGTGGCTTGAAAGCAAAAGCCAAGACATTTCTGAAAACCATAATGCTGAAAGCCTTTTGCTCTTTGAACAGAATTAAACAGCTCAGAACCAGCAAGGGACTGCATGCTGTGAGATCTTAACAATATGTCCTTTTAGGCTCATTGAGTTTGAATAGGAAGACATAAAATGCAGAAATAAATGTACATGAGTTACCAAAGGGAGTGTGCATAATGTTTTCTGCTGGTTTGGCAGTGACAGTGCTACAGCCTTATGTCCTGGGCAATTTATTAACTGAGAATCTCACATGAAATGTGTGCTGCTATAGTAGCTGCCTTGCAACCCAGGAAAACACAAGACAGGGCCAGACTGCTCCTCTGTCTTGCCACCATTTCTAGCACAAAGCATAGGCTTTCCAAGTTGCTTTGCAACTGAACTATTCTTTGACAGTTCAAATTGTGGCTCTGTAACAAGGGACTTGGTTCTTCAGGAAAGGCTCTTTAAGAGTTGGGGTAAAATGTTCAGGACATACTGAAAATGAGTGAAAAGTAAACAGGAAAGATATATTTAGCTGTGAGCACCTTTGCAAGTCAGGCACAGTCTGAAAATCCCTTGGGGTCTCCTGTGGCCCCNTGTAGGTCTTATACTCTGTTTTAGGGCACAGTAACACGTTCACATCCATCTGAAAGCCAGCTGTACAACTACAGATCTGGGGCAGGACTCTGAAGTGCAGCATTGTATCCTGCTACCACACTAGGGGCATGAAATGCAATCCTTGAGATACTTGGCCAAAACAGGTGGGGAAATCCAACATGGCAATTACTTGAGGGCAGAGACAGAAACTAAACTTACCTTCAGCTGACCTATTTCTTTAAACTTGTAAACTTCGAATTCCCAGAGTTCTGTGTTTTTGCCAAGAATCTTCTGGCACTTTCTGGAAGGAAGATGAAAGGGGAGAGAGCAGAAGTAGGTACAGAGAAGAATACAAATTTGACTGCATTACTGCAAGGATTCCTTTTTCTTCAGGTAGAGTATGCCAGGTACTCCTCCTTCCAGATCTGACAATTTTGTTGCATCCAAGAGGACTTCACGGCTTACTATGCATTCACCCTTTATTGATTAGGGCAATATTAGTCTTATAAGTGAAGTTTTAAAATCTCAGGTGAGAAAAATGGAACACTTTGAAAAAATACATGAGAACACAAATCTTGAGTCATTTCTGATCCTTACTTTAGATACTCATATTTGACAGTTTTGTTTACACCCATGCAACCACAAATTATTTTCTGATGGTCTTACATGCAATGACACATTAATTAACTTAGATTATCAACACCAAAATAAAAGATCAGTTTTACTAATGTGGCTTTGAAAAATCAAGGCTGACTTTCAAAAATCTCTCTCTCAATTCCAGTTAAACCTTAGGAAGTTTAGAGTAAGTTTTGGGTCAGTACAGACAAGAAGATATAGGGCACAGGAATACAC
The DNA here is from genome assembly GCA_013396975.1 of Bucco capensis. NCBI lineage: Eukaryota > Metazoa > Chordata > Aves > Piciformes > Bucconidae > Bucco > Bucco capensis. The sequence continues at coordinate 183,302 of VWZO01005039.1, forward strand.
CTGTATGATTTGAAACTTCAGAAACACTAAAACACAAAGAAAAATGACATCACAAAATAATTCAGAATCAACAGTTTGCTTTTGTTTTTTTCACACACAAAGACATATTTTAGGCAGCAAAGATAATCTTCACGTTACCTAGCAGCAAGGTCATACTCTCCTTTCTCCACTAGATGATTTATATAGGCTAAGCCAATGTCCTGAAGGGAATGAAAATAGAGAATCAGTTATAAAACTTGGGAAGTCAACTACTTGACTGCCACAATAAGTATCACTCCAGCTGTATGCACTGCTGCTAAGTCAATCACCAGACCCTAACTGGATACCCTGAGTTCTTCTTTAGGTGTAGGGCCCACAGAACAGTCAACAAAAAGCAAATGTCTGTGTAGGCTGCTTGTGGGTTCAAATTCAGATGCTCTTTTAAATAATTCTCCTAACCTCACTGACACTGAGAAGACTCTGCCACCTCTGTATATTAAGGAATGTTCAAAACACATAGCTGATCATTCAGTGTTTGCACTAGTTATCTCAAAACCAAAACCACCAGCCATTGTATGAGACACTTTTTGTCAACATGAAGTTTATGATCAGTGTGTCCACATTGAGTTCAGTTTAAACAAACAAACAAGAAAGATAAAAAGAGTGATGCTTTTGTGGCTATTACACTATCTCACTCCTTCTGTCTTAAAATCAATACCCTGTGAAAGGACTATAAACAAAGGAAATAACTACACAGGAGAAAAAGAGCTTAACTATGTAAAATAATGAGAATTGCAAAGTAACATGAGAGCTAGATGTGAAACTGCAACTGAATTTCAATAGCATTTAAAAGGTCTTCCAATTGCACCTTTTAAACTCCTGCCAAAACCCTGTCACATGTACAAGGCAAAAGTTATAGGGAAATATGTCACCCCCCACCCAACCTCTAATATTGCAGTACTGTAGATTACTTGAAACAACAGCAAATTTAATACACAAGTAAAAAGCAAACAAAAAACCCATCAGCAGAGAAGTGGAATTCTCTTCATTTTAATGTCAATAGCCCCTTCATAAACTTCAGATCCTTTTGTGCTTCACATACTAACATTCCTGTTCTGCAGCTGAAGCCAAAAAATTGAATGCTGGTTGGAGTCTGCCTAACAGCTATTGTGTGATGGGATACAGAACAGGGAGTGTATTTGTAGTGTCTCACATCAAATCTTTTGGTTTTGAAGAGAAGTTTCTGAGACTTACCAAAATCTTGTGCTTTTTGATGGTTTTCTGACTGATCTCAGCTGCCATCAATGCTTCCTATAGTTAAAAAGCAGAAAACAGAGATACCAGCCAAATGCACAAAAACTTGCAATACAGAAAGCTCTAGAACTGCATAAATCAACTATTTTTTTTCAGAGCAGGGTGTTTGAAGCACTAGAATTTTTAATGCCATGGATGGATGAACAGCTTTGAATTCATACTCAAAGAAAAGCAGTCAACCAAAGAGAAAACTACTTTTGTTTCCATCTGGGTTCACTCTCCATTACTATATTAGGATCAAATCATAAGATTACAATGAAACAGACAATGCAATCACATTGGATCATTTTCAAATGAGAACCCTTCACTACCAAAACCTGGGGAAAAAAAGAAATCATCAGGAAAGGGGATGAGGGAAAGCTACCTTTCACTTCCCCAGCTCAAAAGTCTTCCCTTATATTTGTCATTTGCCATTATTCTACCTCTTTTAAATGTATAGAAAGAAAGCTGGCACTTCTATAAACAAAATGAAACCTCTCCACACAAGCTAGCTACACCACAGCTGTCACTTGAAAATTACTGGAATCTTCAGGGACCAAATGCTGGGATTTACATAAACTGCAAAATAGCACTCATCACAGGAGTTTGGTATTCAGATGCAAAAGCATCCATCAGGATTTAAACAGATCTGCATGAGGAATACCATGATTGCCTTAGCACAAGGAACACATGCTGAAAGGCTAGACCACATTTTTTTTGCCCTTAGAATAGGCATCCAACAAATAACATGTAAATAAGAATTTGCAAGTTACTTCATGTAGTCATTGACTGCAGGACATCAGAACCCAGAACACTGGGTGCATGTTCATAATACCTGTAAGAATTTATTATGGTTGTTTTAGGTGTTTAGATATAGATGCTTAAACGCACCAATATTTACACAACCAAATATTGAGCTGCCTTTTTTTTTCCCCCAAGAGAACAGTTTCCTTAGTTTATAATTTTGGCTCTGTTTTTTGTGAGTAGCACCAACCCTTACAATTTGAGCCCAGATTATTTTACTTTTAAAAGCTTCAACACCAAAGGTAAGTCAGATAGAACAATGCACAGTACCCTAACACAAACCCTTTCATCCTATAGTGGAAGCAATACAGAATGGCAAAAAACTAGTATCACCCACCAGTCCAATTCCCTTCTCTCCTTAGTTGGGATAGATCTAGAATAATATCCATGTAGCTCATTAGTTAACTGTTCTGCTGCTTTAAAGCCCCAAAGCAACTTTAATAATTTCCAGTGACAGCTAATACATTTCCCATGTGATGCTGAGAGTACTATTTAACCTAAGGCATTTGAAGGCCCATACTAAGACTGTAAACCATCTTGTCCAAGAGCTGCTTTATGCTGCTGACGCTGCCCTTGTTGCCCATACAGAAGTAGCTCTGCAGCGTCTAACGTCCTGCTTTGCAGCCACTGCTGAGCTTTTGGGGCTGGAAGTTAGCTTAAAGAAAACAGAAGTTTTATATCAACCTGCACCTCAGGAAGTTTTCCATCATCCTCATATCATCATTAGCGATTCAGAGCTTAAATCAGTCCAACAGTTTAACTACCTAGGCAGCCTCATCTCTTTGGATGGTAAGACTGACGGAGAGATAGACAATAGGCTAGCAAAGGCATAGAGTGCTTTCAGAAAACTCTATAAAAGAGTCTGGCAAAATAAACACGAAGCAAAGTCCAAAGCTCAGTGTTTCTACAGCCATTGTGTTGTCTACTCTTTTATATGGTTCCGAATCATGGGTCATCTATCATCACCACCTACGACTCTTGGAGCACTTCCATCAGCGCTGTCTCCATACAATCCTAAACATCATTGGACAGATGATGTGACTAATATGTCTGTCCTAGAACAAGCAGCAATTTCAAGCATTGAGGCCATGCTGCTGAGAACGCAGCTGCGTTGGGCAGCTCACGGCTCCAGGATGAAGAACTACTGCCTTCCTAAAATTATGCTTTATGGTGAACTTGCCACTGGCTGTGGCAAGAGAGGAGCCCCGAAGAGGAGATACAAGGACTCCCTGAAACATCTCAGCCATGGCCATATTGATCACCTGAACTGCTCTACTCTGGCCTCCAATCAGGAGGTCTGCAGACACACTATTTTTAATGCTGCAGATGTTTTTGAGCAGGCACGCAGGATCACTCTGGAGGAGAAAAGACAATGTAGAAATAATCGAGTCTTGCAGAACATATCATCTAAGGAGTCCTTCTGCTGTGCCTTTTGCAACCGCTCTTGTCTATCTCATATTGGCCTTTCCAGCCATCAGCGCACTTGTGAGGAGTGTGGGTAGAGCCCTCCCCGGATCTTCATTCACGAAGCCTAGCCATGGTGATGATGAATTCAGCTACCTCACTTGGGTGCAGTTCAGACATTTCAGCAGGATGACTAACTCTCCTGAGATGGAGAGATGTATAGTCAGCTCCTACCCTTAACAAGCATTTAGTCAATGACTGGGAGGAACAGAAACTATCCAAACCAAATGACCTGGCAGAGTTCATCACCCCACTCCAACTTCCAAACCAGGAAAGCTTGAAGGAGCAAAACACATAATGTAAAACTTACTTCATATTTCTTCTTTTCCAGAAGCCAGTCAATGTGATCATCTTGATCTCTTTCTTTAGCCACAACCACATCTCTTGGGCTGATGATATAAAAAAGTGATTCCCCTTCTGAATACTCTGCAAATGCATACACAGGGGGGTTTATTATTATTATTATTTTTCTTAAGTAAAGTCCTGCTTTTTAGCATGCCCTCGAGAGGAATTCACAAAGAGGAAATGGATGGAAGACAGCAAGGCTACTCCTGCAGAACATGTTTGTTTGGGAAGCTCTAGTGCCCAATAAATTAAAACTGGTTTAAATGGCAAAATATCTTCAAGAAAAAATCACTACAGCTTATTGCAAATTCTGATTCATCCACTCTGTGTAAACTCTATGATGGTTTAGAACACATTATTGTACTTTTAGAGGACTATTACACTACATAGCCTGCAATAAACTTATCCTCCCCATGAAGGTCAAGGCCATCAAAAGCATAAATGATAGATGTCATAACCCCTGGGGACACAGAGCATCATTACAGCAATGCATTTGCAATGCTGTAAGTTAAGGTTAGATGTATAATGTATTTGCTTATACCAGAAGCCTTTATTTTTGAGTAAGCTCAAAGTAAAAATGTACTTAAAGGTAAAATCAAGCCCAGAAGATGACTGTTCAGAGTAGTCACCATTTCCACACAACCCATGAAGAAACATCATCAGTATCTTGAAGGTACGGGAAAGAAAAGCACCCCACATCCTTTATCTGCATCTCCACATGCATACAAATACACTCCTGAACTGATAAGCAATTCACAAAATAATGCTTGTTTTAAAGCCATCCAAACAATTTAGACTTGTCAGATGCACTCTAAGATTCATTAGCCATAAAAGTACAACTGTGGACATGAAATGTTCTGCTTAGGGACAGGTGGAAAGAAATCCCAGTTCTGCTGATAGCAGCAGAGATGTTTTGGATATCAGGAGGAAATACACCATATTTCTAATGGCTTAAGGGCATTCATGTACACAAAGAGGCCTGCCAAGCCTATGATGTGAAGCATGCTGCCAGGGAAGATGGCTTAAAAACCAGATTCATGGATTTTTAAAAGCCAGAAGGAATGTTTCCATGTAACACAGGCTATATAATCTTCACCAAGGTAATTTTGCAACAGCTTTGTCATGCATTTTTCTAAACTACAATACATATATCAGAAAACCATCCCACCTTATTTAAAAGACTCTGGTATATATTGTGCCAGGGTTTAATCTCCCTGACTGTTACATAATTAAACCTTTCTCTTGGCTGAACTTGCCCAACTCCAGCTTCCATTGATCCCATTTTACCATTCTGGGGTCTGTTATACGCTGGCAGCTTTGTCAGTACAGGGAAGCTAAACACCAGAGTGCCCTTTCGAGGTTGATCCAGGTGCATCTTACTGTTCAAATGACATTTATTCCATCTCTGTCTTTAGAGCAGCTTTTCCATGCACAGCACTGCTCATTTCACTATTCCTGAAGCTCTCTGTGTCCAAAGAGACACAAGAGCTCCTACAGATCATGCACTGAGTACATCTCCATCAAAGATAGTGCCTTCCATAATACTGGATATAACATGAGATCTGTATTTCTGCCTTCTCCATTATGTCTGATCAAATAGATGGCATCACAACTCAATGTTTAAAGATGCACATTAGGTTTTTTTCATGTGACTGGTTCTTGTGGATTTCCACTTTACACTTCAGTGTTATAAGCAGTTACAGACAGTTATTCAAGGAGATGACATAAAAAAATGAAAAAGCAGGCTGAGTCCTACCAAATCAAGTCTTTTTTAACCAAGTTAGGAAAATAAAGCAATATTAAGGATACCTACCTAAGTGATAATCTCTACATTCATTTTCCTGAAATCCTCGTACCGTCAGTGCATCAGAAGAGATCTCTTCACAGGACTCAGGGAGAGGTTGTACAATATCCAGTCTAGGCCTTGCACAACACTCCACTTCCTAGAAAAACATCAACATCTCAGTTCCATCCAACGTGATTTACCTTAGCAATGCCAACTGATTGTCATCTACAAACAAGGCTGAAATCCAACAGCTGCTAACATTCCCGAAGGCCCAGTACCTTACACTGGGTACTGAGTTGTGAACCATACAAGTTGTAGCTGTAATTGCATCTGAAACACAAAGGAAAGTTATTCCTACTCTTGCCTTGCTTCCCTTGAACAGATCAGTGCAGTGAAGGAGGTTTAGACAAGACACAGGTCTAACCCTTCCTCTGAGTTAACTCAGTGGTTTTCTGCTCTTGGTCACAGAAGTTTTGAAGGGCTATCCCAGATGATCATCAACCAGTGCATTCAACAAGCCACAGAACAATGTAAGACACTCTCAGCTGGGCTCAGGCCCTGAAGCACAGAGTTCTACAAATCAATGATATTCTGCTACAAAGATGAACTTGGGGTTTTTTTTCTTAGTTGGTGTTTAAGTTTGCACTTTTGGGCATCCAGCAGCAGTAAGGAAAAAATTAAGCTCAGACTAATCTACAGCACTTGCTGTGCTGTTAATCCGCTTCCCAACTTCTTTGCTCCCTAGCATTTCAATCCACCTCCTCCTTCCCCTTCCTTACCCCATTTGTTTGCCTCCTCTTCTTTCACCAACTCTCTCTTGCACTAGAAAACTACTGTACTGGCTTTCTTAGGGAAAAACTGATGTGACATTATTTTTCTCTTTAATACAAATAAAACAATCTGACATCCTGCAGCAGCAGAGCTAGAAGCTAACCCTATTGATTGCAGCAGGCTCCAGCATTTGTCTGAACCTACAGCATTTCATTGCCTAGCAACTTGTGCACCCAGTTGCTTCAGGTTTCTATGGTGATGGTTGTCTCATGCAGACCTACTATCAAAGAGATGATCAAGAGCATCTGCCATCCTCACACTGCAACTTCAAGGATTTCCTCCACTGCCTCCCTTTTTCTTTGGCAGTCAAAACAGCTGACAGGAATTCTAATTTCTCCCTATCTACACAGGCATCTAGGTGTCCATAACCAAAGATGTGGGAAGTAAGGGAGACAATGATGGCACTCGCTCACAGTCATGCATCCTACCCTGCCAGTGACTCTCATTGCTTGAGCTGATAAACTTCATTACTCTCATTTCTGGTGCAGAAATGGCAGAGAGAAAACGAAAGAAAGAGGAGGAAAAAGGGAGGAAAAGGGAGAGAGAAGGACTACCTAGAGACCTTCTCTGCCTTCTGCAAGAAATTAAGGAACCTAGACAAGACTTCTGAAAGGTCGTCATAGCTGGGCTTCGCGAACGAAGATCCAGGGAGGGCTCCACCCATGCTCCTCCTNCTGAAAGGTATGTTCATTGGTATTCAACATCACCTCTGCTGATCTTTTATAGGTCAGAGAAGTTTCAAGCACTGTTCCCTAACAGGGGACTCCAAATTTTTCCAGAGCTAATCAGATCTGTGTGACTAGTTTAAGGCCCAACTCAGAGGGCAGTTGAGTGCTGTGAAGAAACTCTTAACATATAAATAATTACCGTCTTTTCAGAGATCTCCTTCACATATGAAAGTATAACCAGCTGGTCACAGAGAGGGGCAAGTCCACTGATGTAGAATTCAGTGTCAAACTGGAAAACTGAAATACAGCAAAGACAAGGGATTATTCAATAATGGAATGTGCAAGAAACACACACAACTGATTTTCAGTAGCAGCCCACAGCAAGCAGTAGCACTTCAGAGAAATCAGGATGCAATACACACAACAAAACTACAAACTTCCCAGCTGGATCAGCAAGATGAAAAATTTAATAGATTAAAGTCCATTAAAGCTTGCATGAAGAAATGTCTGTGCTCCAGGATGTGCTGGAGATGAAGCACTTAAAATGAGTGATCACCCTGATTTTCAGTAATCACATTGAAAAAAGGAAGCAGACCCAAACTCAGTAAAATAGGCAATAAATAGACCAATATCATTGTGTTTGTATATTCACAGCAAGATCATGTGGCCTTAAGAGAGTCACACCTGCTACATCTATTGGTGTGACTTATGAAACACAAAGATCACTATTTATCATCACAAGAAGATTTACAGATACCAGCATTACAAAGAAAACGTAACGTTAAATAGTCCCTTTTCTTGTTCATAAAACTGAAAAATGTAATTTCCTAAAATTGGTCTTGAAATCCAGACAGTTATGCGATGACTATTTGAGAAAGAGAGTGCTAAACTGTATTTACCAGAAGGCCCATTAAAGCAAACCCCTGCCACAGAAATAGTGATTTAGTTTTATTCTGCCGGATTTATAGTGCAGCTCCTCTCTCATGGGGCCCAAACCAGGAATCATCCAAGTGCTGATATTAGAAAAAACTCATACCTATAAGCTTTTACAAAAATAATAGATGCATCATCATTTTCTTCCAAAACATGGTTTTAGGAGAATTTAAGTGTAGTAAGTAGGGGAAAAAAGTTTCCTTGCTTACTGCTTAGCATGCTACATTATTAGTACCTAGTGTTGACTGAAATAGTTACTAATTATTTTAGTAAAGCAAACAGAAAATGCAGCATAATGACACTAAATATAAAGCTAATCTTCTTTAGCTGAAGTAATAAGAAGAAACAGGAGAAATAATTGTCCTCCTGCTAAAGGAGAAAAAACACTGTCAAGCAAAGTACAGATTTGACACCTGTCTCTCAATGAATAAGCAAATACTATTTTTCTCTTAATGACTGCTGACACTTTGACATCACTAAGGTACCACAGCACAGCACAAGAGTAGAGCACTCAATCTAGTCCAGGAGAGAAGAGGTTCACATTTGTTATCCTGTACAGAGTTATTTTGTTCTAGACTGCAAGACTGATGAGATGACTTCAACTGTGTCACATGTTGCTCTGAGTGATGGTTTTAAACAAACCATGTCAGAAATATCAACATAATGTATCTTATTCCCAGTTTACAAGTTAGTGTTTGGCATTTTTAAAAGAATATGGAAGGCAGGAAAAGGAAAGGCATGGAAAAGAAAAAAAGTCAAACCCATAACACTGGCTAGAAGTGGCAGCTAAGGAACTTTCATTTCAGCTTTAGAAAGTGACAAGAGATAGTTCTCAAAGGCATATAAAAATATTGTGGTTTGAATTTGGAGAGGAAGACAGCATGGCGAATGTACATTTAGACAGATTACAGGGACAGGCTTAAAAAAAACCATGGGTGTTGTCTTCCATGGGAACTTTAGTTCCTTTGCCAGTGAAAATGTAACATCCATGTAATGCTGTATTTTAGGATCAAGCAGTAGCACTGTTCTGGAAGACAACCAACCAAACAAAAATCATCACTTCAAGCTTTGTTTTTAAATAGAGTTTAGTTCCCTTGGTTTCACTTTCAGCTCATCCTCCTCAAGTGGCCTTGCTGAAGCACAATGCTACAGCCTTGAACAAAGAATAGCTGGCATCGGCAGTGCTTCTTGACCTGATAAAAACCTTCGGTGCAGCTAATCAAACAAGTCCTACTGAAAAGAAATTATACAAGTTAGAGCTGCACAGAACACTAATAGGTTAATTTGGCTTACTCTCTGGACAACTGATTGTTATCAAGGGAGGAAAAAAAAAATCCAGAGGCACTGCAGAAATGCTGTTAATTTGAAAAGAATCCAAAACAATTAAACTAAATGTAGTATTGAAGTAAATGGGAATGACCTGGGTATGGCCATGTGTCATACATGTTTATGCCTGTCAGAAGAGAAGATGGAAGATATGCTGACAGTAGACCTACTCTATGTTCAGCATCTATGTACAGCTGTCAAACAAATTACCAGGAAGCAGAAAGAAGAAACCTGTAAATCTTTTGTTGCTTTTCATTAAAAAAGAAATGTATGAAATCCACAACAATAGAAATAAAACAATATATCTGACATTATTTATCCAAACTCTATCTCTGATATATAAAGATACACACACATACAGTGGATTGAAAATAAAAGTATTAATCTCAAAAAGTAGCCCCTGCTTTTCTAATGCAGATTTCTAGAGTTAAATTCTGATTACAGGCAGAGCTTTTTGCTATTAATTTCAATGGGGCCAAGGCTTCAACATTGTTTTTTAGGGAAGTAAGCAGGAAGCTGAATTAGTATGCAGCGAATTAACATAAACTCTGTGTGGAGGAAAAGAAAGACTTTTTTGGTGTTTGTTTGTGTACATGTTGTGACAACATTATAATGGACTACCTCTTTCTCTGAATTTCAGTAGGAAGAGTTATAGGATAAGGCTAAAATTGATGGTGGGGCCTATACATCAATAATTAGCCAAAACCGATGCTTCCAAACTTGGAATTCACATCCTCTACTATTTACTTATAATCAAACAGTTGGAAAAGTCATATTCAAATTTATTTTTGTTCAAATGTTGAAGATTAAAGAAAAGCTTTACAGAATATTTAGCAACCATTAATCAATCACTGTATATATAACTTTGTCATATGGGAAAGAGGATGAGTGTTTCGAATGAAAATAAAGCAGGGAAATTACTGTTAATTGACTATAATCAATAAAAAAACAAACAAACAAACAACCACAACAAAAAACCCCACACAACCCATAACAACACCTAGGCTTAGAATCAAAATTCCTTGAAGTCTCTGTCACTGAAAACTATTTCCTTTGTACTTGCTACCAGTACAGAATGGAAACAAGCAAGAATTTGGCTACTAAATCAAAACACTTTCTCTTAATTATAGTATCACACTAATCAGAAACACCAGGAAAAAAGCCCAGTACCTCATCATGTCAGTAATCATCTATCTGGGGAGGTCTATTCTTTCAAACAAATCAGAAAAATGTTTTGTCTCCTGCAAGCAGTGTTACAATTTGCCATTTTACTTGTGGTCAGGTTGTGTGGAACAGAACTGCTGCTGTGCTGCTCAAATCACCTTACCCCCATTGCATCTCACACAGCAATAAAAGTAATCTTCAGGAATTTGGCCATTGCCTATCCAACTCTCTAGCTACAGAGACACACAGCCCTTTAAGGAAATCCCATGGAATCCTTGAAGATGACTGGAAAACCAGGAGCTTCATTTTCAAAGCTTCAAAGCTGGTTTTCTGAAAAATTCTTTTTTTCCATGACGCATAGAACTGAGAAAACTTTGTTAGCCACCATGGAAAATATTCAGGAGTCTGATAGTACTGAGTAATTTTATCAAGAAATGGATAAATTATCTAAATGGAATCATCTATCACTTCTCAGAGTGTAGCAGACTTGCTCCAATGAAATGTTTGCATAAATCAGCATATAAAGTTGATGATATTTAGTCACAGTTAATTTTCTCCTCATCACATTCACTAATTAACGTTTAGTATCTGTCCATATAAAAAACTACTGTTATGGTAGATCCCAATATTTTACTTCACAAACCAAAAAGATCAATATTCCCACGTTTTATTTTCAGATAGAAATGTGTGATCTCAATGCTGGTAAATCCCCACATAGTTACACAGCTATTCCCTCATCCAACATACAGATGTGCTGTTACAAGCATGTCCACAAAACATGTATTTTTAAACCAGAATAAAACATGTATTTTTAAACCAGAATTTGACTTTGTGGGGAATTTGGGGGAATGCAGAGGGGAGACATGCTCAAGAGGCATTGCTGGGCTAATTGGGTACCTAGAACTAAGCCGAAATTTCTCAGATAAAATTTGGGCTAAAAATAAATTAAATAGGAATTCCCTAATTGACTTCAAGTTTTTTACTGACTTCCAGTGTTCATCTCTATTTTTCACTCATTAACATCTTGAGTAACTGAGGCATAGATATAAAGGACTTGCCATAAAAGTATATAAAATCCAGAGTGACATGACAAGGCCATCAAAGCCTAGATGCCCCATTTTCCTTTGAAAAAGCATTGTTATTAAATGCAAAGTGCTAATTAGTTCTTGAGCAGCCAGCTTGTGCCCAGGCTCCAGCTGAGGAAGGGTTCCCTGTTCAGACCAGAAGTTGTCCAAAGTCACAGCTTTTCTACATGCATCAGGAGCAAGCACAGGGGTCAAACACGCTTTAAGAAGGATCCCAATGGCATTTAGTCCCTGTTAAGCCTGTAATTCAATACCAATACTTTCTAATCAATACACTCCTTCACAGCAGCAGCTGACAGAGCTAAACTGATAGCACCTGCTCAGCTAACATTCATTTAAACCTAAACAGAAACATTTTACTAGAGTTTATCTTCGACACTGAGTGAACACCCAGTGGAGGCAATGAACTGTAACATGCAACCAGAGGCAATGGAAAAGATTACTGAACATAAGCACCATTAATATACCAAAAGATAGCAATAAAATTAGCAATGCCACGCAGATCTCACCTCATGAGACCTGCATAATTAGTCTCATTTCTCTTACAGGTAATCTCTTACATGGCATTATCTTCTTTCAAATAAAGGGGATAGAACAGTTCAGTGGTGTTAGTTTCCCTTATTATGGGCTATCTGGTTTAGCATCATGGTAGATATCAGATTTATTTCCTGCCTCAGAGTAAGGAAATCCTCTAGAATAATCAGGAGATGAGGAGGACCTTGTTACACAGGATCCTGTGTACCTAACCTGCCATGTGGGAAGTGTGCCATCTCCTTATTTGCTGGGCTGCAAACCACTGAAGAAACTTTCAGGGTCTTCTAGTGCCATCGCAGTTTTACTATGATACTATTGGGGAAGTTTAAGGCTCCTAGAAAGCCTCTAAAAGAGCATATATCTGAAACTGCTGAGATCTAAGAAAACATTGTATTATCATAGATTTCCTATTTATTATCCTGAGGAGTAGAGAAGAGACTCTGAAGACTCCTACTCCACTTCTGGTTTACATTCCAGGAACAAACGTGTAAAAGCTGAGGGGAAGAAAGAACAAAAAACCTCCATACCACTAAATATGATAAAAGTGATAAAAAATGTAGCCCATGACACAGTATGAAGTATTTTGCCAAGATGTTCTGAGTCAAAACATCTGAGGGATATTCAGCTCTCCTGCCACTGAAGGGCACTCTTGCCTTGTATAAATTCTTTACATTATGAAAGAGGATCAGCTTATAGATCCACTTAGGATATTAATGGTCTTGCAAAAAACTGTACTGGTTGCTGGTCTACCCATTAATAATCTCAACTCTTTCAGCTATGCCTTTGAAAAGTAAAGTTGAAACAAAATTGAAATAGATACTCTGGCATGACAGCTCTCAAGAAGATCTTCTATATGACTACATCAAAAGCTATTGTAATTTATATTGAGACTTGAACAAATAATGCCTCTCTCTGTTCACTCCCAATCTAATACCCATGTTCCAATGAGTGCTGCTGACAGCATTTGGCAGAGCTGTTTCAGTGCTTTGACCTGAAACCAGAAAGAAAAAAATCTCAAGCATGTTGTTAACAGGTGAAGTGAGAGAAAATACCAGTCCTCAAGAATACAGAGAAGATTTTAGGCTAAAAATTGTAAGATGAAAGAATTACTTCCAGACAAATCTCTAACTTTCAGATCTGCACCTAAATATTCTGATGACAGCTTTTTATTTCTTTAAAAAAATTAAAGTTCCAATAGACAGTCATGTAAGACTAGTTCCCCCCACGTTGACACATTATAGCTGAAGCAGAAGTTGCCTCTGTTCACTTAGCACTATGTAAACAACCACATTTAATTATTTTCCAAAAGGTACTTAGAGAGTCTATAAAAGAGCTGAGGCTAAAATTCCAGACTGACCTTTTCCTTTGCAAAATTCTCTCAAATACCCTAGAATTACAGAAGTTTATTAGCCAGTTGGGACTACGTTATCTTAAACAACAAATAGCTTTCAGGTCTCAGTTAATTGTCAGCATGCCAACCATCTCACTGTATCCAGAGCTCTTACAAGGTTTAGGAAGGCTCCTAGTTGACTTTAAGAATCTATTTTAAAACAGTTCTTTCAAGTCAGAAAGCAGAGTATACACCTACCTATGCCTTAAACCATTCTAATTTGATATGAATCAGGATCCTGCCTCAACTCTCTTGTCTACAATCTCCTGGCATTACAGCTAACACAAGCAAGCACTAAGATTCACAAACTGTTGTCCACTCTGGTTTGCAGAGTCCTAGGAGACCTGTTTGTCCTCCCAGAACTATTTCTTCATAGGTACTGCCTTTCAGTTGTGACTTAGTTTACATTCCCTCTTCTCCTCCACATTTCCTTTGAATTCCACTTAATACCTAAGTTTTGTCAAGCCTTTTTCCATTAACCCGCAATAATTAAATTTATTCACATCACCTAGGCTAGACAAATAAGAAAGCAAAATAAAACAAACCACAGAGGCAAAAAAAAGGCAACAAAAAGAAATTCAAATAAGTTCTCTAGCACTGTATCAAAGAGATAAAAAATACATTAAAAAACATAATTATGAGAAGTAAAGTCATAATAAAGTAGCATCTATTTTTTCCTTACAACACTGATCATCATTTAACCGAGATGAAAAACCAAGTTCTCTGTAGGAATCTGCATGAAGGGAAAGTTAAGACATCCACTGTTCACACAAAGATCTCTAATTTTAGATGATCACAGAATTTAAGAGTCAATATGAGTAAAAAACACGAAACAAACCCAACCAACACACTATTATGCAGGAGGACATTGTGACAATCTCATAGTAAAAACAAGGAGACATTTGTGTTACAACTACAGGTTACCTCCAAACTGGAACAGCTTTTTTTAGGCTAGAAATGAGAGCTTTAAAGCATCCATCCAGTCCTACCTATTTCCACATAGCGGTTTGGAAGGTCCCGCATTTCACTGGCATGCCGCTCTTTGACTGAGCAAATCTGGGAAAGAGAGATTTGGATCATTATAAGGAACAAACTCTAACTCCTCAAATGATACCAACTTTTCCTATTTTCTTACTGAAGCATTCTCAGCTATGCATTTCTGTGTTTTGGCAAACAGCCTGTAAAACAGTGATGATGCATCACTGAAGATGAAGTCCGGACCAAGCAGTTGTAGCTGTGGCTCACAGGCTTATAAATATGCTACGAGATGAGAAGGAAGTTGGACCACAAGAGACATCTGAGAACATCTGCCTACTATGACTTCTTCATAGTAGCATATATGTGGGTTTGGTTTTGGTATCTTCTTACACTTTGTGTCTTGTTACCATTTCAGTAAGAATTACGCTAGTGCAACTCCCAAGAACAGGAGGCGAAGAAAATCCCCAAGTGCTCTGAAGCACACACAATACAAGGGGAAAGACAGAGGCCAAACTTAGTTTTATAAATGAGGTTTGTCCTAAGTTTAATGCCCCAAAAGCTTTTTATGATTCATCTACCTCACTTTATCCTCCCTCTCCATCCACTCCTACCAAGGAGTTTTAATCTCCCCCTGTGCAGTCTGTCATTAGGAGACAGCTAACAGGCTTGTAACAAACTTATGGTAGGTTCTGGTCTTAGCACAGGATAGCCAGCCTGAAGTGCACAAATTCAAAATGCCAGTTCCCTGCTAAGAAGCAGAACAAAACCCCAAACAGCCTGCCCCACACTCCTTTTTCTTCCCCCCCCATAGTTGACTAAAATCATGTGGCTGTTTCAGCAGTTACAAGCTCCTCAGCCCCCAAAACAATCCCCTCCCCAAATACCTCTTAGTAAGCTATTGTTCCTTAGTGCTAATCAAGAGAAATTAATTCCAGAGCCCACTAAAAGCTTTCAAAAAAGGAAATCTCTCCAAGGCACAGAGGAGAGAAGTGTCCCTGAAGATTACATGTGCTGCATGCTCACACACAGAGATCTGTCTGACTGCTGGGTGTCTATCACTCCTCCTCCTCCTCCTCCTGAGGGTCAGTCCAATGACATTTCTATGGCAGCAGGAGTTCTGCACACTGTGGTCAAACCAAATTCTATTCTTTTCGATTGTCTTTGCTTTTCAGAACTAATCCTCTGTTTGGCTCTGATAACAGCAAGCATTTATTACAAAGACAGGTAATTGCACCTTTACTGAATTTCCCCAGCCAATAATCAGTGTTAAATTATCCTTCCAGCAAAGGCTGCAGGGATACATATCCGGGCGAAGGCTGATGTCATCTCGAGGCACGTTGGTAATTCTCTGCTTGGAGATCATGTCAAGTATCTTCACACCCTGAAAGTTGAAATAGAAGAGAACTTCATTCAGTATGACAAACTCCTACTTGCCACACCCCATGTTATTTTGTGTGCCAAGGCACTTAGAGCAGTCCAGGGCATAAATTCCAGGGTAGGGCTGAGTGGGCCAACAGAAAAAGCTGTTGGTACAAAGATTGATCTCACCCTGGAGGTGACAGAAGGAACAAAAGGATTAGAGTAAGTTAGATACTTCAAATTCACATGCCAAATGAAAAGGTATGAGTGGCAGATTAGCACCTCCAGTCCTGAACCAGCTTGTTGGGCTACTGCTACTAATGGAGAAATGAACCAAAAAACCCCCCAAAAGAAACAAAAATCCCCTTTTCTTCCACAATTGTTCCTGTAAAGAAATAGCAATTTCCACTCTGACAAAAGCAAAGATGTGAAACAACAGCTCGTTAAGTTTAAGCCAATCTGTACTTCTCCAGAAATGCATTTCTACTCTGACATAAAACCAGAAAAGCAAGCATATTTAAATGTTTTGGTTTGTATGTTGTGATTTTTCACTGCCTCCTTAGGGAATCTCCTAAACTAACAGAACAAGAAGTTTAAAGAAAGAAAGATTAAAGTCATTTGAGAGAGGGGGTGGGTGGGAAAAAGAGCCATTAATCAGATTTTTTCATGCCACTTAGACAAGGTAAGCTATAACCTATCCAATAGCAAAATGGAGATTAATTTCATGTTAAGTAATAGCTTGTTCTTAGTGATTTTAAAAAAACAAAAGTCCTAAAGTATTTTAGTAGATAATTCTTTTCTGCTCACTGAGCTTAACAACTCTTATATATAATCACAGAAAAGGGATAGAAGGGACCTTGAAAGGTCAGTGTCCAGGAATGCCATTCCATGTTAGGATTTTTCCAGTGACAAAACTGATTTAAAAGATGCCTCTGCCAGTTTCTGTTCCCCCCCACTGTGAGTTTCTATGTCCCCAGCTGTACAGATTCAACTGTTTGTAAGTCAAAGAATATAAGCATGGGGGTCATGGTCTAAGCCAGGTTTGTTTGTAATCAGAAGGAGCAGTAAGTGGTATGGGGGTGGGCCCAGGTGTTTTTCCAGTGACCTTTGTGATAGAAGAATTGTGAGTGTGCAACACACTCCCATTAGCATCTCTTCAGTTAACAAGCATAAAGGTGTCAGAAAAACAACTTGCACATAGCATCTGCAATGTAGAGAGCCCAGTTCTCTAGGTAACATAAAGAAGGAGCTTATGCTTCATGTTTTCTAAGCTCAGCTGATAAAACTTGCAGTCTTGCTTGAACTGCTTTTTAATAAAAGCTTTTCAATGAAATTGTCTTTTATTAACCTTACCACTTTGTCTTCAGGGTTGATTTTCAGCTAAAAGTGACCCAGATCACACCTTGTGTTTTTCTACAAGGCAGCAAATCCTATATGGGATAGACTAGCTTTATATTCAAGTACCTTTCAAACCAAAGCATAGGATCTTCTGCAGTCAATGCTGTTTGCATTATGAACTGAAAGGACTTCCAGAGTCAGCTTCCTATCATGAAGGAGTCTAAAACCTGTTCAAATGGGAGTTAGGCAGCCAAACACCTCTACAGATTTGCTCCTCAGGTGTCTCAGTTTGTAAAAGTTACACTTTTGGCAAAAGGAGAAAAGGGCACAGCAGCAAACATGGGTTACCTGAGCATCTGACAAGGAGAATTAGACCTTACCTAAATAACCTCAAAATATCTAATGCCTAACAAGCTCACATGCAAATGTGCCAAACAAATGTATAAGAAAATAAAAACTCAGTAGCCAGGCACAGACAGCAAGAAGCAAGGCTGTAAAAGATTCTCCCTGACTTTCAAAGAAAAAAAAAAAAGGGAACAAAACCTTGCTAGAGGTTGGAGAAATTTTTTAAAAAGGTAAAGGGGGAAAGGAAAGGCCAATAACCAAATATATTAATCTTTTGGAGGGCAAGTGTCATTTCATTTTTCATTGAAAGATAGGCCCTGACCATGGCTTTTTGTCTCTGACAGATGGCTCTCAACATTTTATTAGTATTCTGTGTTCTGATGTGGCACATCATCTCTAGGGATAGCTCTCCTCAACTGTCCAATCCATTCCCAGCAGATTCAGCTAGAATATGTATTTTAATTGTATGGCTCTGAAAAGAACAAAACCTTCAAAAAAGGCTAATGTTATGTCTATCAAGCACTCACTGAAGTTTCAATTCTAATGCAGTTACTAAAGGGAGAAAATAAAAGTCCACCTCCAACAATTTCATACCAAACTGGTTTTGAAAGCAATAAAAGAACAACTGCTTTAAAATATTGTAATAAATGCTTCCCTTCAGGAGGAAAAAGCAATTGGAGGAAGAAAGGTAGTGTTTCAGAAGGACTCGGACCACTTTTTAAAATACCTTTGGAATTTAGACATGATACACACTTAAAATCATCTCTCTCACTGCTGAGCTTTAAAACACAGACCTTGACCCATCAATTAGATATACAGTGATAGGTGAAATGCAACACTCAGCATGAAAGCAATGGCTCCCTTTAAAATATGAATTACACTTAGAGCAAAAAGGATGTATTTTCTCCTAAGTCTAGCCTTTTCTAGTTCCCTACCAAAATGAGAAATTATTACTTTTTTTATTTATTTTTTTTTTACTATCTGCAACATTAGAAGTGCATATTACGACATACATTTGGATTCATATTACCACACACATTTGGATTTTTTTTTTTTCAGGTGGTAGCAATGTTCTGTCATGTATAAAGAAGAGTCACATTGGCACCTCTTCCTCAGGCAGTTTGCTTCAATAAACTCCACTAGTCAAAACTCTGCTATACAACAGTGTACAGCAGTGACCATTCCCAACAGTGGTATGGAGAGCTACTCAATTTCTTTAGAAGTGGCAACCTTCTGGAGAACACTGACTAGCCAGCAGAAAACACCAGAAGGGTCAATGGGATCTAAACCATCATCCTTCAATGCCTTTTATACTTGATGCTGCAAATGTATCACTTTTCAGTAATGTATTTTGGTCATTAACAAGTATCAGTGTAATGCAGAGGTGGTTTTGGTCAGAGATGACAAATACTTACCATATTATTGGCCCAAGCAATTAAGTGTCCTCTCCATTTCACATTTCTGATATTTCCTTCCCCTTCATGTAAAACTGAAGGCTTCCATCTGTTCATCCAGCCTCTCTCATATAACAGCAACTATGAAGAAGTGCAACAAGAAATATTTCTGTGATGCAGTGCTGCAGGTAAACATTGGAGGTATTTGTTTTGCTTCATTATCCCCTACTCTGCTTGGATACAAGGGCAATGAAAAATACACACCTATCACAGGAAAAAAAGCACAAATAAAATCAAACTTATTCGAAGTAGGTATACACTGAGAATCTTGTATATCATAGAACTCAAGCTACTTTAATAATACTATTAATAAGCAGATCTTCCATCAAGTTCTTCCAAAGAAGGGTAAGTATCATTATTTCCATTTTAAGGATAAAAAAAATTAAGGAATTTGAGAACCTAAGCCTACAGCATTAGTGACAACACTTCAGAAAGCTGGTCAAGAAACCAGGCCAGCTCACACCCATCCACTGATCTAGTGATAGGCTCCTTCTTGCCTAAATTGAGTACCTATGTTGCTAATGCTTCTTATCTAAGATCCAGCTGCACATGCTTTTTTTATGCGTGGTTTCCTACCACCCATGTTTGCATAAATACATCAAATAAGACACTAGTTGTTTAAAATAACTACTTGTAACAAAACAAAGGTTTCCTAACAGCAGTTACACAGACTGCCTCTCTCTCCTAAAGCCACAGGATGGCACCAGAAGACAAGTATTTCCTCCAAAAGTTGGAAGTAGTCACTAGGAGAGTCGCTCAGAAACTTGGGTGTGAAGTGTGCTGCAGACACTCAATTTCTCCCTCAAGCATACTTTGCCACTTCAACTCTCCACCAGAAAAACTCTGTCCTCCACATAGCTCACATGAAGGCTCACCTTTTAGATAGTGTAAGGTGGGTTTTTTTCCACCTACAAAAAGGCTACTCAACAAAACTCTTACAGAATATGCTGTCTGTACAGCAACCACAGCAAGATCCTGGAATTTGGGGTACCATCTACAGGCATAAGGAATTTCCATTAGCAGGCTGGTAAGGTACATGTGGAACAGAGGAGCACCCCACAGGTCAGACTAATTAGCTCCACTCAGAAGCTGAGGATGTCATGAAAAAAAACTAAGTGCTGTGGTTATCTAGACTTGAAAATTGCTTTTTTCCCAGTTCACAAACTCCTAAGGAGAGGCTCAATGGAAAAAGAACTGTTACTTGGATGCTTCTTTCAATAGTGTCCAGTAAAGATAGCAGAAAAACACACACTAGACTTACTGCAAAAGGCTGCAAAAACTGATGTGGATGATATAAAAGGTTAAAACTGGCTGATGTCAATGATATTAACTGGACTTTAAATCTTTTCTGTTTGTGACTGAATTGTAATTTAAGTTTATTTATCACACCGAAGATTGAGAGTGGGCTTGGAATGACACTTTGCAGCTCTTTTGTTTCTGTTCATGGTTTGTGAACATCATGGTTTTTCATGACTTTCTACCTGAGCAAGAAACTGCAAAGCAAATAAATAACCTGAGAAAGAACTGGTGAGGAGAACAGAAAATGAAAAAATCCTGCTTCAGTCTATGCTCAACTCTAAGCACATGCTTAATTAAATTTTCAGACCCAGGCAGGAGAAGACAACAGTCTGATATTGCCTGTAATAAAGATGGGAAGTGAGCTTCAATCACTGCAGCACCCACAATTCCCTGTTTCATATTAGCAAGTGCAATAGGTCATCACTGAAGCCAAAGGACACTCAACATTTTAGCTTCAAAAAAAGAATTAATCTCAAAATGTGCTTTATTAATTGCCCTGCAATGCAACTGTCTGTGTTTTGTTTCTGCACATCATGTGATTTAGCTGTTCTTTCTTACAGCAATGACATCTAGAAACTGAGTTACTGAACCCAGAACCTTGCTGTGTGCTTTGGAATTACTATCCACTGAATGCATCTCTCTCAAAATAAGGAGCCTAATTTACTTCTTCGTCTTCCTTTCTGTCTCCACACTGAAATGTTTATCACACCAGAAAGCCATTTAAAACTTCACAAGAAGCTAGACACGTAACAAAAACCTAGTCTCTGGAGGGGTTCCTCCTATCACCTCCCTCTCTTTTTGGTAAGGGAAAAAATATTTTAGGGCTTTATTTCCTATAAATCCCACATTTTGGCAGTCAGCATTCACAGTACTTATATTTCAACAGCAGCCACAAAATCCACTTTCTTGTATTCTCTGCAATACACTTTATATTTTCCCCTGTTTGATTTGCTCTGGTAAATCTTCCCAGTCCTTTGTTCAAATACATGAGTACTTAAAACACACTTCCAGCATCTCTGGCATGCACCACAACATGGCAATATAGCTAAAATAAGCCAAACCTTTGACTTCAAGGATCCCAACCCACACCCCTTCATGCAGTCCATACACTGCACTCTTCTGATAGTTCACTACTGTTTGAGTCTTCTGAACTGCTTATGCTTGTCTGCTGGCTCATTAAGTAAAATGACAAGAAGATGGTACAGGAAACTTCTTGGTTTTATAAACAAGTTAGGATAATTCTCTTGAATTAATAAATACATCTCTCTGTATCTTTCACTAGCAGGAGATAAACCTCCTCCACAAACAGCTCAAAACTGTATCTGCCAAAGAGAACAGGCTAGAGCTTGCATTTAATGGAGTCTCTCATGCAATTAGCATTAGCACTAATTACATGTAATCCCAGTCTTTAAACTATGTACAGGAATTCTCAATCCTCTGAACAAAGAGCCCATGATGAAGCTTCGGTAGTATCAATACAGTGAAGTAATCCAATTCACTTCCACCTCACTACCAAATATCACCTCCAGAAGACTGCAATAAAAGATGGGTGTTCTCAACACAGTGAAAAGTTTCAAAGGAAACACTTTTACTGAAGGACTATGCACAGCTTCATTACTTTGTTTCACCAGAAAACCTCTGTACAGATCTTGAGGAGTTTTACAGAAGAAAAAAGGCTGAGACCACCCTTCCCTTCCCTATTGCAGCATTGCTGCATTAGGTTTTATTTCACAAAACAAAAATTAGGAAAAACCCTCCCTGTATTTATTTTCCTTGTCCTCTTCTTTACCTGAGTGTGAGATGGGCCCACATGGGGCATTTGTCCTGAGTTTTGCCACCTGTGCCCCCAACTCTCCCCTCAGCCAAGCAAGATCACAAAACCCTAAAATGCCAATACTTGTCATGGTTACAAGATCACTAGAGACATTTGTTTTCAGCATAAACCTAACATTTACAGGCACAGCCAAGGTTAACAGATAACCAAGAGTAAAAGAACAGCATCCCACATGAAGGCTTAATGTTTAGTTGTGCATCCCTAGGAAAATATAGAACATCAATAAAAAAATTATCACTTCTGTTTGCAACAGCAATGGACTGGATGAGCTCAAACGAGGCAGAGAATAATGTAAACCTCAAGTTTTCAACCAGAGATGAGTTTGCAAAACATCAGCACCAAGCACTGCTGTCTAAGGAGCTGGGGGGTATGGATGGAGAGGTGCAGGAGGTGCAGTCAAGGGAAATGAAGCAAGGAGGCAGCGGCAGGTGACAGCAGCATCGGGAGCTATGCGATGGCAATGGGGAGACATGGAACAGGAGCTGCTCCTGCAGCTCATGGACAGACAAGCTAGGAATTGTGAGCTGTTTTACACAAACAAATGCCACAGGACTTTTATTAGGCTGTACTTTTAACAACTGCTAGATCCTAGATGTTGCCTATTCATGAAGAGTTGCAGAATTAACAGCTTGGAAAGCAAGTCCTGCAGCCTTGCAGGCAGAGACAGAAGCTCACACACAGTTCAGGTATTTAGATCCTCTTTGCTTGCCACCTCAGGCAATGACAAAAGTTTTCTACACAGACATTTGCAAAGCACACAACTACAGATTACACAGAGAACTATGAACCAGTCTCTTTTTACACAAACCAAAATCTGTTTGTTGAGTGTTTTGTTTTCCCCAATAAAGAAGTGCATATCCAGATAATAATAAAGAGGAAATATAAGCCAAATAGTCTGCTTATTAAGCAAAAAGCACATCACTACATATGAAAATCTCATCTGCTCAACAAGATGGGACACATCTGGGCATTATACATGTTGACAAGCAAGTCACAGACC
The DNA here is from genome assembly GCA_013396975.1 of Bucco capensis. Taxonomy (NCBI): domain Eukaryota; kingdom Metazoa; phylum Chordata; class Aves; order Piciformes; family Bucconidae; genus Bucco; species Bucco capensis. The sequence goes on from VWZO01005039.1 coordinate 206,511, forward strand.
TGTATTATTGGAACTCGCTTGCTGCTACAGTTTGTTTCCTGCTTATGGTAAATTATCTGATGCAAGGACAGAAATTCCCATAGTATTTACTCTTTCTTCACTTAAACCAGACCTCTGAGTACTTACTGACTGACATTTTATAGCTTACAAAGCAATCTGCCTTTCTTGTCTGGTACTCTTCTGCCCAACATAATGCCAAACAGCTGACTATCTGCTTTCTAAAAATGGACTGTGCTGCAAACAGCATCCTGACAATTTAATAATTTGTCAAAGTAGTCCAACCAGTTATTATGAAGCACATATCATAGAGTTCAGAGGTAAAGGTCATCTACTTACTCACAAAGCAAAGTGCATCTGCTGACACTAAAAAGCAGACAATTAAAAAACCCCAAACAAAACAACAAAAAACAACCCTGCGACATTCCCTAGCAGACTTGACTTTAACATCCAAATTCCACTACCCATAAGAGCAGCTGCAGATCCCCAGAATGCTATTTCTCTTCCCACTTGTACATTGTTTTGCTCTCCTTTCTCTGTATATGATGTTGCTCCACCCAGAAAGAATTTAGATCATCTTGATCCACATCTCAGGTAGGAGACAACAAGGGTCCAGCCCAGGATTTTAACAGTGAAGCAGTATTTTAGATTTATTTTTTTTATAATGAGAAGTTTGCCTCAGGTAGCACTAAGTTCTCTCTGCTTTTATAACAGAAAAAAAGAAAAGAGAATCTAATGTTTAAGCATGGGCATCGATATGCTAATCAATGCTAATTTGGGGAGGATAGAGGACAAACATGTTCAGACACATCTGCACTTGAAAACTAGTTCTTATAGTGTATCTTCTCCAGCAGAAGAAATACAGACCTCATTAAAAATGGTTTTTGTCTCTATTTCCACCATATATATATATATATATGTATCTATGTATATTATGCAGATAAAGACACAGATACACAGATGAGACTGCTGACAGTCACAGGGTATACTTGCAGTGTTCTCTTAGTTCCCTGGCCCTTAAAAGTTTCATATTGGATACTCAAATCAACCCTTAAATAAAATGCATGTTTAGACAGAATCACAAAGGTTGGAAGAGACCTCTAAGATCATCAAGTCTAACCATAAATAAGGAGGCTCAATCCTTTAACATGCTTAATATCCTACTCCAACAATGGCTTCAGAATTCATTTAATTATGCTGAGTTCCCCACTACGTTAGCACACATTCAACAGTGACTCAACCCCTCCAGGTGATTCACTCTCCTAGGGAATTTTACCACAAAACCCCTTATGTCTGGTTACTGATGTTAATCAAAACATGAAATAGGGAGTCTCATCAATGCCTCTGCCAAGAAAGAAACCTCCACTTGTGCTGCTCTCCTAAGCTATCTTTACATAAGATAGCAGAACATAAGACAACTAAGACCAGGAGTAGCTGATACCTTGACTCCAGAACTGAACTATCCTTTAGTATCCTCTCTTGGTTAGTTCTGCCTCTTTAAGCCTCTGGATATAATGGGTACTTCGACTTTGTAATAGTCTTCATTTAGTTGGTGTGGGGGGAAAGACCAGCACTTTTAACAGTTAAATAAAGAGCATCTTGTTTTCAGCTTCACCACCCTTATTTAGTTGGCTTTTACCTTGTTATTTTTTAAGATTAGATACTCTTAAAAAAAAAAAAGGTAGAAGGTTGTGGCCTTCAATAGCACAGTATTTGTCTTTCCCCTTGCTTTGAAGCTCTACTGTCTGCTCTGGACAGGAATGCCCTGTTATTTACAATATACAGTATTATTATTTCAGGGTTACCATCATCTGCCAAGTCATCACAATGGTGCTGTAGTTAATTGCAGGGATAAGGGGGAGGGGAGCAGGGAAATGCCTCTATTTACTATGGCACCTCTTGCTTCTCACTGCAGTTGTGTCAACATTGCCACAGCACCTTCTCTTCTTTCTAGGCACAGGTAACAGTCATTCATTGAAAAAAGGAGGTGAAAAAAAGCTTCCCAGGCCAAAAGAGAAGGAAATTATATTATTCCAAGCTTAATGAAAGTTCTCTGTTTTTAAAAACTGGTGTTTTAGTGAGCAATGTAATTAGTTGATAAAACAACTGAGAGAAAAGCCACTCTTTAAGGGCTCTAGTACATACCTAGTTAAGCAACTGTATAAACCTGTGCACTGCAGAGTTAAGCTTCCAACAATCTGTAATGATTTCACCAGATACTCCAGGGAGCAGTGCTCTTAAGTCAGCTTTAGGTCAGTCTGAGTTTCTCAGATGTGGCAAATCTCAGCATCACACAACAATTCACCCAAGTTCCAAACCTCCACCTGTGCTGGGAACTGAGGACCTGCACTGAGCATCCCTGAAGCACATCACTTAGCTTTCTTCCCCTCCCTCTCTACAATCTTTGCTTTTAAGAGATTATTGTTCACCTTGAACATTTGCAGAATGCTCTGCAGGAGGTCTTGGAACTGAGAAGGGTAGTTTTCCTACATTTTGTAGTTATGAAGAATGGTGTATTTCTGTAAAAATTAAGGAGTTGGGAATTTACAGGTACAGCCTTCCTGCCCCCTCCTCCCCCCCATTCATTAAGGTTCCTACTGAGGCAGATGTTTGGCTATAAAATTCATGCGTTTAAGGAGATCTTAAAGCGTGTTTTTTTGAGAGGAGACAAAACTGAGTGTTAAGGTCGGAGGGGAAAGTTCTTGCTTCCTGTGTGCATGCGTGGTTTCACTGTAAACCACAATCTGAAACTGAAAGAGGAAATCAAGAACGTCCTTCTCAGGTTCTGAGACAGCAATGGAACTGAAGGAGGAAACCAAGAACATCCTTCTCAGGTTCTGAGACAGCAATGGAACTGAAGGAGGAAACCAAGAACATCCTTCTCAGGTTCTGAGACAACAATGGAACTGAAGGAGGAAATCAAGAACATCCTTCTCAGGTTCTGAGACAACAATGGAACTGAAGGAGGAAATCAAGAACATCCTTCTCAGGTTCTGAGACAACAATGTTCATAATGCAGCCAGAGGGGTTTGAGGAAGTGAACAAATATTTTTCTGGATCCTCTTATCTGCTCAAATTATCTTAGCAAACAATTAAAACAATATAAACCAACCAAAAAACCCCCCAATGTTTAAAATGCTAATAATATACATGATGTCACCATCTTCCAGAACAACAAAGACAGACCCCACAATGCTTGGGAAGAAGAGTTCACACACTTCACACTGTTTCTGAATGCAGCTCAGGCAAGGAGCACAGCATGAGGGTTTTAAGCTGAGCTTTTCTCTTAAGCTTTATCTAAAATGAGGATAACCTTACCTTACATCCTTACTGCTTTCCCTGCCTTGCTGTGGGTGGGGAAGACAGGCAGCATGCTTCCCACCATTGCCAGCTATCAGCTATCAAGTTGCTGTGTCTGTGGTAAAGGCTAAAAGCACAGAGACCCCAGGAGATCCCATATCCCTCACTGAAGGAGCTCACCCAGCTACACAATTCCCAGAGACATGGAGAGGGAAGTGAGGCTCACAGCCTGAGGTGGTAGTATGCTTCAGCCTGCTTCTCTTCCCTCTTGTGGACCTCTGTTGCCTGCGGAGCCCATAGAGCTCTTTGGCTTTACACTTCAGGAGAGGTAGAAATAATCAGGGATGTTTTCCAGGCCTTTTTCTTTTCAGGAAGAAAAACAAATGTTCAATAAGTAAGTAGGAAGAATTTAACTTTCGGAATTTTCACTGAGCATTTTCTTGTTGCCTATATCCAAGCACATATACTCCTTTTTGGAGGAAAGGAGAAAAGGAGAAGAATTTCTACCACATGGTTTTATTTCGTGGTTTTATGTATCAATAAAATAAAATTACAGGTGTCGAGGGACATTTATTTCCATGCTAAATACCTTATGTTAAGATGTCAATTAAAGTTTTCCTGAAGAGGAAAGTTCCTCAGCAAAAAAATGAATGCATTAAGAACAAGTCTACCATTCCCCAGAGGACAGAATATAAAACAAGCTGTCAAGTAATCAAAGATAACCAAAGAGAATGTGTTAACTCCCTGATGTTTTTTTCTGTTCAGTATCAGGTGAATGCAAGCTCTTTTACCACCTGAAGGAGCCCTGTTCTATTAATTCCCTGCTCCACTCTTCCCATCCCCCTTTTATCAGCACAAAAAAGCTTCACAAACTGGAAGCTGACAAAGGCATACACTGACTGTGCATTATTTTAAGGATACCACCCACCCTGACCAGCCAACAGAAGCTGTCAAGCATACATGCACCTTAAAAAAGGGAGAATAAAACAAATCTCTGCTTTAAAACACAATGAACTGGTAATGAAAATCAGGTTATGAGCACTAGAAGTCTCTATTTCTTACATGCTGGTAAGGGAGAACCCATGGCATTCAGTTTGATGCATCTGTAACTGAGGATTGTTCATCCTTAATTCATAAGAGAGGGCAACAGGAAAATTGCATGAATTCAAGGAACTATTCCTAATGACACTGTCCAGATTTCAACTGAAAATATGCAATGTGCTACAAGATACTTGTAGGAACTGGAAACAGCTCTGATCTGGAAGTCAGAATTGCATACTACACCAATAAGACACCTAATGCACATTGAAAGGAACAACTGCCCCATGGAGGAGACTTAAATGAATACAAGCACTTAAAAACATGAGAGTTCTTCTCTACCAAAAGCTCCCTTGAGTTACTTTAAAACCATACCAAAAAAACCCCACGCCATCAACAAGAATTGATGAAGATATCCGAGTTTGTTTAATTTAAAAAACAAACACCAAAAACTCCAACACAAACCAAACAAACCTACCCACAGATCAAGCAAAAGAAAAATTCCAAATCCCAAGACCAACATGCATTGTGAAAGCTCAGTATTAAGGTCTAGCTAGCTTCTGCTCCAACAAATTAAAATGAAAATGAAAATGAATGGAGGAAAATCTGGCCTAGGAAATGCAAGCGACTTTTTTTCAGACAATATAGGCAGAATTGTTTCTACTCTGAAGCTCAACTTGCTGCAACATGTTTTTAACATAAAAAGTGCACTTTCACCCCACTCTGGAATTAGTCTTAATTAAGAAAGTTTTGGAATACAATGCATAAAGACAAGGCAAAAGCAGAATTTTTTGCTCTAGGAGTTTAAAAAAATAATCACCTAGACAGCCTTCTGAGCTCTTCTTAAAGGCTGTTTAAAGACAGGCTAAGTTCATTATACTATGACCACTTACCTTTTTCCCTCCTGTTACAAACTGCTTGAAGTGGGATCTTACAAAATGAGGATGAACAGCAACAATCTGAGGGGAAGGGAGGAAAAAAAAGCAAACACATGTTTAAAGGGAGCACCATATCACTTTTTAAACTAGATAACTCTTTGCCAAGTATTAAGTATTACTGCTGAGTTCTTTCTCTGAAGTAGAGCCTAGCTGGTTTTTCCTAGAAAAGAAGGAAATTCTCTATTATATGGCATGTGACAAGCCACACACCTGACACTGAGGGCAAAGATTACAGGGAACAACTACTTTCTTTGCACAGCAGGGAGCAGAATTAGGACCATGCAGCAGAGGACTCCTGTGAGCAAGGGTTACCCCAATTAAGTCTTGTTTGGGGCATCCCTAGAGGGCACACACACCTCAGCAGTGCCTCAGGACAACCTTGTGTAGCATCAATGCACCTTGAACAGCCTCTTTGCCTTACATATTATATGTCAAGTGTGGGAGATCCAGCTGTAGGAACAATAAGGTCCTAGGAGGCAAGTGAATCACGTCTGATGTGTGGGAAAACTTAATGACCTTACTCTTTCTTCCCCCTGCCAAGAGCAGCTGCAATGTGGAAGACTCCAAGCTGCAAAATGCAATCATTTGCCCATACCACCTTTCCTCCTTAAAGAAAGGGTTTGTTTTTTGTTCAAAAAAGCTAGCTCTTCCCACATGCCAACCAGAAGTGCTTTTTCAGCAGCCAGGCAGCCACACATCTCTTAAAAGCAGAGTATAACTGAAGTTCTCCCTTTTGACAGGGTCCCATCACCACCCATTGCTTTATCCCCAAGTAGGTTTAACAGATAAATAGGTGGCAAAATATTGACCTCACACTTAGCAGAACCCTAAGAATTTGTATCACAGATATATGAAGGAAGAAATATGTTGAGACAAGGAACAGCTGAAACAGGGCAGTTTCTTTTTCAGTTTGCCTTTTCTATTTGAAAAACTCCATAATATTTCTTACAAAACCAAGATCAGGTCTTTTTCCTGCATAACCTGATCAAAAGCTTTTATATTGAGATAGATAACTATTTTCTAGTGCCTTGAATAGCATTACAGAGAAGTGATATTCCTCTCATTTAGATTCAATGTGACCTTTCTACTATTAAAGATGACAACACCACAATTACCAAAGATTAAAACAAGCACTTACTTTAATAGGACAGTCAAATGTTTCATGAAACTCTTCTGCTGAATACAATCCAAACACCTGCACCTAAGGAATATATAAAAAAATAATAAAAAATATTTACCTAATAACCACTTGACAATTAAAAGTGAATGTAAACTACTAACAACTAGAAAAGTAACTTGAATGCTAACAGTTACATCTTTTTTTCCTACAGAAAAGATGACATATTTAACAATTTTGAGTTAACTAAGGCATCCTGGGAATCTATTATGGCATAGCCCTAAATATTAGCAGCAGTGCAAAAAGTACTTATTTGAATCTTTTTCTTTTTGTTACAAACACAGCAAAACCTACAAGCTCCTTTTGCTTTAGGCTGATGGAATCTGTTTAACAGATACTGATCTAAGTAAGGTAAAAGCAACATAATAACATTCAAGGGAAGATAAATTAAAACCTCTTCCTTTCTCAGAAAGAACTGTAGGACTTTTTCCCCTCCAAGCAAGACAGGGTTTACATAATAAAAAGAACTTTGTGACAATAAAGGTAAACCAGCCTAAAAACCAAATCCTATATGTTTCTTGGCATCTTCTCCTCCCAAGTGCATTCAATGCTATTTTGTTTCACTCCATGGAGACTGGAAATGTCTTTTTCTGGGGATTCCTCCCTTCTCATCCATGTTGATGTCTCAGTACACTCAATAGTCAGCAATGAAGTTGTAACCATAGACCATCAGTGTATCTATCAGAATTAATCCATCTGAAGAAGGTTCAACAAAACAAAACGAGTTTGTTTCTACTTTCTGGAAAATCAACATATTTTTAAATGTTTTTTTGTTTTCCTTTTACTTACAGAACAGGTACTGAAGTATCAAGTGTTAGGAAATATCATTAGACTTAGATGCTATGACTATGGAATAGGCTTTCTCAAGCTGTTTGTAAGTACAACCCTCTTTTGGGCTCATCTCTCTTCATCCAATGTGCAACATTCCTTTCCTCAGTGCTCAGAAGAGACAGCTGACAATTTAGCTCCTGCAGAAATCAGGAGTAAAATAGAGCTGAAGACTTATGGCCAGGAATTAGTAAGTGATTTACTAATGATGATCTCCACAAAGAACAACAACTAGTTTGCTTTTTCATTATAATTTTACGAGGTTACAACCCATTACCAGAAGCTGTTGGAACAAAATCACCCTGGCAAGGATAGACACTGCTGGTGAGAGAAGGAAGAAAAGAAAGCATCTCATTGAGCAATCAGTGGAAAACTGTATCTGACAAAAAAATCTACTTTATAAGGTTCTCAGACAGGTTTAGTCATTCACCCTTATTTTCTGGAATAGGTAATCCCTTCAGTAACTTGACTCCTCATGTTCACAAACTGGACTCAAGGATCTAAGAGATCTTCTAACCTTCTTTCTTTCTCTATCCTCATCCTGATTTCTTCAGGGGTAAACCAAAAAATAATAGCAACAAAACAACAACAAAACCCAAAACCAAACCAAAAACTCTAGAGAAAGATCTGCAGAACACAGGCAGTAAATACAACTAATAGGCCACAAAAAGTGAGGCTTAATGGCTCTAACTATATCCTTTCAGGGGACAAGAACCCTCAAAATTCCTGCAGACAGTCAAGGAGACAGAGAATAAAAATGAGACTTCAGGTAAACGACAAGAGGAACCAAGTCATCAGTGAGGAACTAAGCCATCCTCAGAGTGGCTCAAAGTTCAGCTGTCTCAGTGAAGTTAAAAACACCTCATCTCCCTTTCAAGTTTGTCTCCTGGATACATCTGCTAAGCAGCATTATCAGCTCTGTCCATTACTCATTAGTGAATATACTGCCTCTAACAACATGCTTTCAAACTACTGCTGCATGCACTGGGTAGGCTGAGCTACTGCTCCAAAGGATTAGAAAATCAATATTTGGAGACAGTGAGATGTATCACAAAGCTGTGATTATGTAAGCCAACCAAAGGGTTGTATTTGAGTTAGGCCTGGCTGTAAGCCTAGAAAACCTTCAGGCTGATGTCTAGAAGATTTCGTTTTCTGGGGTTTTGTTTTCATTAGTTGGCACAGCATATCCAAACAAAATAAGAAACAGAGGAAAGAGAAAAAAGTAAAAGAGAAGAAAGAAGAAAAAAAAGATGTGGTTAAAATACAACACTGCAAATTCCATGGAAGCAGAATCCTCAAAACACAACAAAACAGCCCTCTCAAATGAAAACTAACTAATCAAAAATAACATTAGCAACAGTGCCTTCACCATTTTCACAATGCTGCATCACACATGGCAATGTGATATTCCTTTAAGGGTATGAAAACAAAATGGAGCCAGTTAACTGAAGAGGAAAAAACAGCTCAGCATAAAATACATGCTATCATATTTACTCTAGGGACACTGTATAACAGTTTATTACTTCTTAATGTCTTTTATTCTGCAGAGAGAAAGTGATTTTTTTGGTATTACAAACCTGTATTGGATTTATCTATTTCTACTTTCTATGCCCATTCAGCTCAAGACATTTTTAGGTAGCTGGAAGAAGGATTTAATGATTTGAATCCACTACATCTTGCCAGTCCTGTCTAATTTTAAAAATCCAGAACCTACCACTCCAATACACCCAGATTAGCTGTTTCTTTGCTCCCACATGTAGAAGAAGCAGTCAATCTTCAGTGACCAAAAGGCAGGAAAAAACCATTTTTTTCAAGAAGCAAGAAGTCGCATTGCTTGAAAAACAATCCATGTAACACTTCATAGATATTCTTAACATAAATGTTGTTACAGACATAAAATATGACATTAAACCATCTAAGCAGATGGGTTTTCAATGTAATTTACATTTCTGGGTATAAAAAAAGTTACAAGTCAACAAAGGTGCAAATTCTATTGCTGTTATGTAATGACATAAGTGAGCTTGAGCAAAACTGGGAGTCAGGTCCAGGTTTTTCAAGACAGCATACAAGCAGGCAAAAAACTAACCTAAAAATATTCCACAATTCTGAAGCTGCAAGCCTGCTTCTCCTATTTATTCCAGCACCCAAATTCTCCACTTACACCTTGATATTTCACCACTTAGCCAATGGCCAGAAAAGAGTGGTGGGGGTGGTTGTGATTTCTGTACCTTTGCAGCTGCAGTTGAGTCCTTTGGCAAGGAAGATCTTTCAAAGAACCAAATGTGCAGTACAGAAAAGCTGTAAGTGCTTCCCAAAGCATTTGCTGGCCAGGTACAACACAGAGGTGACAGCTTTTGACCTTAGGTCTGGATGGCACCCAACAAGAGGGTTAGAGGATTGCACTGTGCTGCTATGCCCTCCTCCCAGTCAACATAGCTAGTCCAAATCTAGTTTGAAAGCAGGGAAAGCAAGCAAGCAAGCAGTAAAATACAATACAGCAGCACAGATGTGAGGAGGGGGTTCTCATCACAAGGCCTTCCTTCAAGATGAAAAATGGTTTCAGTCTCCTTCATATTGTATCCACTTCGAAATGGCAAAATGCACTCCCTGCATATTGCAAAAAATCTTATGTAGTGGTCTAGAGGACATATCCTCATTAATTGCTAGACAATACTTGCAGCAACACAGCTGGTTCAAAATTCACAGGTCTTATTTCACCTTTTTAATGTCTAAGATCTAAGAAAACAAAGTTGTTTTGCTTTTTCTTTTTTTACCAAAGGATTTCACTATTTTTACTTATTTATCTGAGTTAATGACGACTTTGCAACCACTTATATAAGTGCTTAACTTCTTACAATATGAACACTCCCACTGTAGTAAGGAAAGAGCTATAAGGAGTTTGAAGCTACAGGGTTTTTATGACCCAGAACCTACAAGTGCTACATGATCTGGACAGGCATTTCTGCCATTTTGTTACACAGGAGCACAACACACATATGTGTTTTGGAAGGCTGAAGTGAGATTGGGGTAGGTTTCTTCTCCCAGTTTACCAGTGAGAGAACAAGTGAAAAAGGCCTTAAGTTGCACCAGGAAGGTTTATATTGGATGTTAGGAAACATTTCTGGACTGAAAGGGTTGTTAAGTCTTGGCCCAAGCTGCCCAGGGAGGTGGTGGAGTCACCATCCCTGGAGGGGTTTAAGCAACATCTAGATGTGGTACTCAGGGCCATGGTTTAGTGGCATGGTGGTGATAGGTAGATGGTTGGACTTGATGATCTTAGAGGTCTCTTCCAACCTTAATGATTCTGTGATTCTGTTTTCACCCATTTTAGGGGTGGATTCTTTCCTAGAGACACACCTTTCTCAGTCAAGAGGGAAATGAACATCTAAACCACCCAGATCATTCAAATTTCCAGATGAGCTCTTCAGGGTAGAATAGGGTGAAGGATTCATGTCCCTGGATTCTATGAATGCAAATATGATGAATATGGTACTTGTGATACTCCAGAATTAGTCCTGGCTTGAGGACCCTAGTTCAGACTGATTTGTCCAGCATGTGGTGTCACCTACTGGATCCACAATAGCTATTGCACTAGAGGAAGACAGATCCACCATTTCAAGTACTGGAGTCCTTTCAGATACAGCCACATGTGAGTAGGGATTGTGGATTTTTGGACATTTCTGAAATCTAATCTATATTTCTAGTATTCATGTATGAAAAATGTGTGTGGCTTGTAGTCTCACTGCAGCATACATATCTGGAGGCACATCTGAGAAGCCTTTAGAGCAAGTGCTTCCTCCCTCCCCCCACTTCAAAGCACCCAAACCAGCAACACTAGCTCAACATTTTTATTACCTTGCACAATTACTGACCCTTTCCTTATCTTGCTTAGACAATTAGGACACTTCCTGTGTTTCTCACAGGCTGTAAAAATCTACAGTCCACTTTGATAGGCACTAGTATCCCAATTACTGTGTCAAGATACTGACATCAAGATATCTCTGAGAAACAAAAGGCTTGGATACATAAACTGGCTGCCTGCTTGTTGAGGGGAAAAAACCCACCCTCTTTGTAAGGAAAAAAAACCCACAAGCACATGCAGTCTAAAGGGGTCATTTCCCCATTTTGCCTTCTGTAAAATCCAATTTTACTTTTAATTTATAGAACTTCTACTGAATGGGATGCATCCATTAGGATCACTGACATTCCTCCTCCCTTGCAGTCCACTCTGCAAGAAGTGTTCTCCTCAGTAAGTCAGATGGATATTGAGAAATGATTTAAATGATTTTTAATGCACTGCATTTGTATATGAGCATTAGAACAAAAAACGAAGCTTAAATAAACCCTGTGCATTAGAATTTTATCCTTGCAAACACCAACATTAGAAAAAACTGCCAGTGACTTAAAAACAAAAAAGACATTCTAATAAGTGGAAAATCAATCACCCAAACCACTAAATGTCACAGCTCACCATTCCAGAGAAGCACTGATAATTGTTAGTTATACACTGCACAAATGATATATGTCCTCAGTCAAGGAAGTAGGTGCCAGTTTTTTAGGAAACTGTACATATATTGATTTTACATTTATTTAATGTGGCTGTTGTAAGACACTTTATTCTTCTGATAAACTATGATTGCTTATCAAAAGATTCTATAATTCAAGAGAAACATTCATAACGTGTGTGAAAATGAAAACCACCAGCCCACAGAAATCATGCCCACAAAATCCAATTTTGTGGATTTATAGCAGAAAGGCATTAAACCACTGTCTTGCAGGAACAGCAGAGTAGTCACTGAAGTATAACTGGCACAGCAGTAATGATTAAGGTGACATGTCCTCCTGCCACAGCTGTTAATCAGCTTAATACTAGTTACATTATTGACATTCTTGTAATTACTTCTCCTACGACACATTTGTGCAAAATATATTTGCCTTTAATTTTGAGTGAACTCTCAAAATGGATGCTTCAAGTGGGGGTGCTAATTGCAGGAATTAACTCCACAGGTATCACAGTTACCTCAAGAGTAATACTGAGGAGGTACCTGCTGCCTCATTAAATATATAAATGGGTTTGTAGTACCTTGCCATCTTCTGAGCAAACACCCATGTGTTCTCCACTTTCATCCAGGCTAATCTGATTTATCTTCACCGGGCTCTAGAGAATGAAAAGAAAGAAAAAGACTTTTCAAGTTGGCTTTAGAGTGACATCAGCAGTCACATGCTTTAACAGTTATATCACCAATCAGGTGTTTTAACACCCTCCACATGTCCTGACATTTGTGTGTTAACAGCCGTGTAATATTTACTTGCATGAACCAAAAACCCCACAGAACAGGTATTTCTATGATGATACCAAAAGGCTGAACGCAGAAAGCTGATATTTTTTGCAGCTAAGTGCCTCTGGAGCTCTCATGAAATGCCAGGTTCCCAGACCTTGAGCATCTGCACCTGCACACATAGCTCTTCATTAGAAACCTCTCCCGCTATCAAAACTCAACATTAAACACACTGACCACACAGGCATCAAAGCAACTGAAAATTCTTCTGGTCTGGTCTGATGGCTACACTGGTAATTATTTCTTCCTTCAAATCCCTTCTCTTGCTTTCATTTTTGCTTCTAATAGTGTTCTCAGAAGGCGTATTAAAAGGTATTGAAGTGCAACATAGGTGTATTCATTCTTAGACAAATACTGAGAAAAGCCTGAAGACTGCCTCAACTTAATAAACTTTCCATTCCCTATCCAGATGTACTTTTGGTTCTGATCTACAGGGTTAAATGGTATCTGTTACTGTTTATTTTAGTTTATCCATCTATCCCTAAGTACCGAGAACTAACTTAAAACATCATTTGGGTAACATGATGCATATCTTCTCACGCACAAAACCCCATCCAATTATATTCAAGTACTAAGAACCTTCTGATGTACCATGATCCTGATCTCACCCTCTGTAATAAATATCTCAGCATTTCAAGCATCATTGAAGGATTTTCACCCAAGTGAGTCTCTCTTACACATTTAAGAACAACTTTTCTTATTCTCGTAAGATTTTGAACAGATTGAACCACAAAACAGATCACTTCTGTGGTTCTGGGCATGACAAAAGAGAAATCCCTATGTCTGCATGAAAAGAAAGTGTCACTGGAACAGCACTGGAGTTATGGGGTCATATCAGATGTTACACAACTGTGTCTAAAATATCACAGGTCCTTATGTACACTATGGCAGTCAGAATTACATAAAAAGCACATCATGAAATGTTATACAAAAATACACTGTCCAGATGGACTATCTATAGGAGAGAAACTCAAGACTTCTCACAGCCTTTAGAAAGCTTTTCCCTGTAATCATTCACACACACAAAAATCCCAACTCAGGGAAATTAAGTTTTCCTCTCTTCAACCTTGAAAAGTATATATGCCTAAAGCACACTTCATTTTCTAAAGGCTTCTAATTCAGATAAAACAACTGAGCCCTTCACTCCCACAGTTGCCTGGTAAGTTGGGAACAGGATGCTGCCAGACCCCTTTTGCTTTCCTGCTTCTTCACGCACAGGAGACATCATTCTTGGTCTTACTGTTTGTCACCACAAAATGCTACCTGGAAATATTGCAATTACTGCCTAGCACCAAATGGTTTTTCCAAGGTGAGTTGTTTGCCAAGAAGTGGACTGCTGTGTAAAAACTCAGACTTATTTGCCTTGACTTCTGTGCTCCAGAAGTATTTTCTTTTGCCACAGAGCAGTGTGCCTCAAAAGCAGAAGCCAGGGCAGGCAGCTGATGCACAGTCCCCAGCTGCATTCCTCCCAGCACATTGGAGGGGTATTAGTTGAGGAGCACAGCTCAAGCTCATCAGCCTGCTGGTGTGGTATGGGCTGACATAACAACAATGGCAGATGTAGCAGTACTACTGTGATGGGCTTTCATGGAGAAGCTCTTACACTCTACTGTAACATAGCCCAAGACAAAAAGAAACAGAACAGGACACACTGGAAGAGCTTACAGCTCAATCCTATAGTCCAGACTCTCTTCCCATTTTGCTGCCAAGTGGTTTTGGTAATGTTTGATGTTGTATAAGTGAAGTGCAAGAACAGGCAAAATAGACTATGTAAGTTACCTTCACACAATGGCTGAAGATGAGGAACAGGATGATGGAATTTACCTGTCATCCTGTGGTTTGAAAGCTACGTCGCATAGTTTGGAGATGAAATGTGTGCTTGCACTCAGGTAACCAAACAGTGCCTAGCAAGGCAAAATGTCTCCTTATATATATGCAGAGTGGTGGTGGGGGAAGGTGATTCCACAGTGTTTGCATTTTCCCCCACACTCAAAGCTGTGCTCAATACTTAAGAACTGTTTGCTGACTAGAAATCTGATGAACCAGTCTTTCCTAACACTGTATATAACTGGCAATTTGTGACAAGCCTTCTGCACTCTCAACAACTCTATCAGTTCCTTCTAACTCTTCCTTTCTCCAACTTTTTTTTCCTGTTGTCTGCACTACAACACAGATGACAATCAGGAAAGTCAAATTCAACTAAAAGCAGACCTGCTCCCTTACACAAACCTCCAGCTAAACTCCAACAGGAGAAGCTAATCTAGATGATGCACATAAGGCAGAGCAAGCACAGAGTAACTTTCCAGTTGAATTAGCATTATTAGCTACTAACCTGTTCACTGACTTTACCAGTCAGAACTTTCTGTGGAGCTCAGAAAGTGATCCTAGACCACAAACTTCAAAGAGGACAGGCTGAATATTAAATACACTCTAAAATAAAGTTCCAGCAATGCCAGGATCTTCTTGTCCAGAGTTAAGTAATAGCAAAGCCTACCATTTCTACAAGTACATTCCACTAGGAGGTTTGAGATTTGTATCTAAAACTCTGCAGGAAATCAGAACTTGAAGAACAAGGATAAAATTGGTATATATGTTTTCTAAGGGGTTTCTTCTAGAATCAGCTCCAATTCATCTTCTCCCATCAATTGCTTTTATAAATACACTTCTGTCAAAGTAACTTACTGATTAAAATTTAGTTGTATTTATACCCTGCAGAGTTTAATTTGCCTAGCAAAATAAAATAGGTTTTGGTCTTTGCAGTACAGAGAATAAGTGTCCTTCCTGCAACATCCACCTTTACAGGCTGACAAAGATGAAGAATCATTCAAGGTTAAAGAGGACACAGATAGTCACTAACTCATCACAATCTAGAAGACTGATCATTTGATACAATCAGAACCAGGAAACCCCCTGGAATTTGGTCAGTTGACTGTTTTAAAGGTGTTTTAAATGGTTAAGTGAAAAAAATCTGTCCAAATTTTCAGGCATCATATCTAAAAAAGAAATAATAATTCAGAATTACAACAGTAATCTAAGGTCAAAGTATCAACCTAAAAATCAGGAACATATCATCCATATAAATATTACTCAATTAAAAGAGGATCTAATCTAAAATCCCATGCCATAAAAACACAAGTAGCTGCATAGAAACCATTGAGGGAAATCACTAATAATTATTTAATTAGCATGACATTGAGTAATCTTTTTTTTAATCTAACCAGGACCCCTAGCTTCAGGTCAAACAAGTAAAAAGACACAACTTCTTTGTGGTTACAATGATACCTTCAGTAGTGTATGAGTAATAGTAACACACACAGTATTTCTAGAGCAACATAATTCAAATCTGGCAACAAGGAGGATGCTGGTAGTTAGGAAGGAAAATACACTGAAATGATTAACAGCTTCAGAATTTCATACAGTGTGGAAGTTCTGGCAAAGGAGGAAGAAATGCCTTCAGCTGAATTTCCATTAGCTGCAGTTTTCTTTCTGATGGAGACATGTTTGGAATTCTGGACAGCATAAGTAAGTTTGACTGTTCAAAATCAATAATGTCAAGCTGACACTATAGAACAAAAAAATGTTACCTTAATGGAAGAAAGAGAAGTTTAGGGAGAGGGAGAAAAAAAACTAGCAGGCACCTTGCACAAAGATCTAACTGAAGGCTTGTGCAAAATCCTAAATTTAGAGGAAAGGAAAAAAAAAACCCAAACATATTATAATCAATTACCTAATAGAAAATGCCTGAAATAAATACACTTAGTTATGCCAGCTCTTCACTTAGGTGTAAATTCAGGGCCACTGAGAAAGCTTCTTTTAATGGTGTTCTTTGTGGCCTCTCCTTCTCCCCTGACATTCATCATCAACCCACCTTAGACTCTCAGTCCCCAATGGTGAACCTGAGAAATCAATCTGCTAATGTATAATTTGTAAAGCTCCTCTGACTAACAAATGGATAATTGATTCTTTCACAAATGCTGCATCCCAATGGATATGAAGTGGATGAACAAGGAACATAACAACTGGGTTTCACTCGAGTTCTGTGAGAAATGCAATATTTACAAGCTAAGAATCTAAAGGTTTTAATAGTTGCCAGTGACTTCATGCCTTTTAGCCATGGTTAGCAGGCAAGCAACACACACATTAGGAGTGTGAAAAGCAAAGCAGTGTTCAATCAGACTTACAGAAAAGCTCATTTTACTTCAGGAGGTTCCCATCATCAACACAACTCCCTTCAGCAGTGTTTTTATCTATTCTTTAAACAGAGTTCTCAGAAACTTTTCCTAAATTAACCCAAACATTTTGATTTCTCTGGCTATACTCACACATATAACCACTCAAAGCAGGAAAACACCCATAGGTCTTTTCTGCTACATTAATATCAGTCTGGATCTACATTACCACTGTGTGGCTGCTCTCCATCTCTTCTGCCACATTAATATCAATCTACATCTCCATAACCACCATGTAGCTGCTCTCCATTCTAAGGCAAACTGTAGGTATACAAAGTTTAAACTGTATGGCTAGGCTTCGCNATATAAGCATATAAGACTCCAACATATACCAGCATAGCCAGCCAACTCACTGCTTAAAGTGTCAGCCCACCATTAGGAGCAAGGACTACCGTCTTTATCTCTGTATTATTTCTACCATGGTGGAGGTATTCAAGTGCCAAATCCTGAATTTTAAACAGAAAGTGCCTTAAGTTATTGTCGCAGCTAAGCCAAGACCCTCTCAAAATACAGGTAAAATGAGGAACTTGCTTTGAATAGAGGCTCAGCTCTTCAGCTTTTGCATCCATAATTCAGGCATTCTATAGGCATTGACATCAATGTATGAACAAACAAAAAATACCTTTAACACTATTGCAAAAAAACCAAACCAATTAAGCAAGTACTGAATATCCTCTTTCTCCAAGTGTGTCCTTCCAATCCAAAATTACACCCTCAGCCCATCTGAAAGAATGTCTAATTTAGCTAATACCATAAAAAAGGAATTCTACTTTTCAGGGCCTTTTCATTTTGGGAAGTGGTAAGAAATGACAGCAAATAAAACAGATAGTAAGAGTCTTCAACTGTTAAAGAGAATAAAAAAAGGTGTGCAACAGCTAAGTGTACATAATGTTTGTCCCATCTGTTTTGACTTCAGAACACTGTTGCCCAGAGATCTCTTGTACAGAGAAATTACCTTTACAAAGAAGACACTGAACCCATGCACGTTCCTTGCCCCAGATGCTGCAGTGCTGCATGCACTTTGGCATATTTTGCAAATCAGTTTTACTGATACAATAGAGGGAAAAACAACCCAGAAAAGCAAATTCTGATGCTGTGTTCATGGTTTGGCTACAACAAGGTGAAAGTATAGGCAAATCTATATGTTTATACACAACTGAGAAACAGAACATAGTAGCACAAAGGTTTAAATTAAAATGGTAGTTTTAAATTACAGAATAAGCTGTTCACCACTGCCTGCAATGGAAGCAGCATACTCAGAACACTTAAATTTCCTAATATCCACACCAAAGAGGTTTTGCTCAACAACACTGGCAGCCTAATTCTGGTAAGTAAGTGAGGATTCCTGCTCCAGTGCTTTTGCTATAACACTTTTGAATCTGTCATTCTCCAAATGAAAAATGGGAGATTATATTGTTTAGAAGAAAAGCTGGGGAGAGTGACAAGGTCTGGGACACAGAACAATAACAACATTAACTTTCATTTTCTCTGCAAGAAGGCAGACCTTGCCTACAAAAAAGAAAGATCTCAAAAGCTTGTCTAAAGCTAAGGGAATATGAGGACAAGGAATCTCTCATATAGAGTCTGAGAGTGAGAAAGATCAAAAAGCCTACAGTGATTTCAATATTTTCCACATCAGTGAATTCCTTAATCTTGTTTGTCAACTACAGGGACCAAGACAAAAAAAAGCAAAATTAACAAGGGATGTCCCTAAATCTGTGGTAGTTGCTAGATAATCAGAATGCTTGTCTAAGAATGATGGAACTATTACTGAAAACAAATCTCTATTGAAAGCCTACACTGCTTTCTAGCAGAGTTTAACTCTTAGCTAATTCCTGATGGATCCCAAGTAGAATCTCTTTTTCTATTAAAGTACTAGCATGTAAGGAGATATCCTCCCAGGAGCTTGGTGCCAAAGTAAACAGAGTACTCCTGTTTCCTCCTCTCCCCAGGTCCCCTTTGCCATCTGCTGTGTAACTGTAGGGCTTCAATGATGCTATGCCCTAAGCCTGTCTCTCATTCTTTGTTCTTATCTGTGTATTAAAGCCACCTGAGAATATGAAGCAATGTTCCCCATCACACATCCATGTGGAGGGCTGAAGAAGGGCTGCAGGCAATGACTACATACAAGTTCCTTGGAAGGCCAAGCACAGCATGGGAAAAGACTATCCCAGGCAATCTGGAGGTTCACCTCCCTGATTTCTCTAACTGCTTTCTTTTCAGAACAGTTCCCCAAGCACAATGAACTGGAATTTGTACAATTCTGCCCCTCACAGTAGGAAGTATCAGATTTTTCTCCATTTCTTGATAAGTCACATTTCAGAGATGTGACTGATGAGAAAGGCCAACCAGGTCATACTGTACAAGTTTTTGTCAGGACAGCTTTTCTTTTTAGAGTTTATTGGTGTTTTGACCAAACAATTTTTAGAGCAGCAAAAAGGCTCTTGATTCTTCTTCTCAGGGGTCATGGATTGTTGTGCCAACATTTCCAGCAAGGTTTCCACAACAGCCATGATGCTCAACCCCCATGACCATATGGAGCCTAGCATCCCTACATCTTCACTGATTCTATTACTTATTTTCTCCACAACCACAGTTTTCATCCTTCCATCAGCTCCTGCAAGGAAAAAAAAAATAATGCACTCTGTCTTTTCCAGTTATTTTAGCCTGTCAACCATTCCACAATCTAACTACTCATATTCTTGACATAGTTAAATATTACACTGAGTGATCAATGTTGAAGTTCAGCCAATAGCTAGAGCTAAAGTGCCATTTTCCATGTGAGCATTCAGTATAGATTGGCATAAGTCAGAGCTATATGCAATAATAAACACATTTCCTGCTTACTGAAAGCATTTTATTCTCTTTGGAGACCAACTCTGGAACTTCCTTTATTTGGGATTATATCATCTGGGAAGGTCTCACAAAGCCATCAGAGATACTCAACAATGATCAACGTTGGGTGTCTGATTCTTGACAGGATCCTAAAAAACAAGTGCAAATCAAAAAGATGGGGAAGAGAGAGAAGAGTACTCACACGAGAAAAAAACCATGGATCATGAAGTGCACTGTAACTTACTGTAAGCAGCTCATTGTATGCCATACCCTCACAGTGACAGGAAGATAGGGAGAGTTAGAGGTGAAGATGAATTGATCCTCTGCAACTTCCTCAGTTCATTTACATACAAAGAGTCTCTATTTCAGTGCCAGGGAAGTGCAGACATGATTGCTTATAATAAACTTTATTTAAGGTATATCAAAAAAGCAAACAGATTCATTCATTCCTCTATCTTTACACTGCTCACATTTCACAGTTCCTACCTACAAAACTGCCAAGACCTGCAGACTTCAGTTGTCAATCAGTTTAGGCTTACAGTGGTGAAGCCTCCAATACCAAAATACTGATTTCTGAAATAACTTCTTTTCTTTCTCTGTGTCACAGGACACTGAGTAGAACTAGTTTCCCCAGCAGTAGAACAGTGGTGAGAGCCAGCCTGAAAGTAGCTACTTCTGTCAGAAGCCACTGAGGGTATTAACAGCCAAGGCTGGTCAAATATAGACTATTCCTGTTTAGCATTCCATCAGGAGTGCAATAAACAACTGCTATACACACTGTCATGTCTTTTAAAACAAATAAGTCTCATCCTTCAGAAAGGAATCTTTATTAGATTTACAAAGTTCATTATCAATAATATCTTACTCCCATGAGAAAAAAATACTTAGTTTTGCCTTCATGTTTTGTTCATCATATTATGCCCCTGTTATGTCACTCTGTGTTTTTAATAGTGCTGCATTTTTATTGTTAATGGAAACAAAGGGCTGTAGGTCTATCATTAATGTCAACTTGTATAAAAAACACTGTCCTCCAGAACTCAGTTGCTTTGGACTTTCTAACTAGGAAAACATTTTCTGATGCAAATAATATTTTATTAATGCCAGAACTCTGAATAATTCTGACAAGCAAACTGCTATTAGTTTGTATATGTGCACCAAAGTGCCTGCCTTCTGGAGAGCAGAAAATGCCATCCAGGTATAATATATGCCATTTGAAAGGAAAACAGCTTTAGGAATCAGCAGTACAGCAGCTTCTTAAGAATCAAACTTTTCCAAGTCCTCCCTATGCTTTTAAAGGTTGTTAGGGTTTCAACAACTCACATCTGTTTTACCAACCTCTCATGAGAAGACTTCATCAGTGCTCCCTGAAACTTGCTGTTTCACTGCTGCTAATAAAAACTCTAGAGCAACTTGGCCCAGTTTTCCAGCTATGTATCAGCAGAGAGCACTTAGGGGGATATGAGACAGATGTGGCACAATATGCTTCTGGGATGACTGGAAAAAGGAAATGGTGAATCTCTGAACTTCAGGCTCACGCCAGTCAGCATCACCTGGTCAAATAAGAAAGTTCCCTGTAGGGCAAGGACATCTCTGGTGGGGAGAAGTTGTGGTTCTTCACATACCAACAAGTAGTAAAAGACAGAACAACCTCGCAGCATCTAGCCTTCCTTGTCAGGGACTAAGCACAGGAAGGTATGTTCCTTATTTAAAGGGTTGTTTGAAATTTGTTGGGAGTGTTAGGAGGCTTTCTTTTCAGACCAATTTTGTTTAATCAGAGATGAAAATATTAGTGTGCATGGTGGTTCTATATGTCTTTGAAATTAGAAACTGTGTTCCTGTGTTTTTCTTAAAAGCAAATAAACTTTGCTGCCTAATATTGTCAAATTACAGTGCACAGGGCGATTTTTTAGAGAAAAGGTCAGTAACAGTTGCAAACACAAATTACATTTTCTAAATAATCACAAGATGTAGCATTCCTTCAAACAGCAAATGTTACCAAACCTGGATGGTCAAAGAGCTAGAAGTTAAAAAAAACAAACAACAAATTGTGATCATTTTGATAGTTTTGCATAATGTCACAAACAATTTTGTCCAAAAGTGTTTGAAAATGCCACATGTAAATTCACTTAGAATTACAGTAAGGTCCTCTATTTGATCCTTCACAAAAATAGATGAAGAGTTCCAAAAAGGTCTGGTGAAAAAAAAAAAGAAATAAAAACTATTGGGAACTCTGCCCTTTCATTGACCAACAATGATCTATTAAACACTACAGCAGCAATGTCCTTCATGGCTAGCATTCTGCCATAATGAGATATTTTCCCCCTATAATTTTTCCAGATTTCTTTTTTCAGACCATACTAAATTCAAGAGACACTGAACTCTTTGCTATGTCTAGATGACTGTGACAAAACAGTATCTAGTCATAGCCCTTTGCCTCATTCAGAGGTGACATTAACAAACTGACTGAAATCAGTGACATTGAAAAGGGCTGCAAAGGTACCTTTAGAGTTGGTCATGACATGCAACTGAGACAACAGGATATCAACACTCTGCTCACAAGTGTTTGATACTGGAGGACAAATCTTCCTATGCTTCAATATCAATAAATAGAGGGAAAGTGATATTCATTTATAGAGTAATGAAGTTGTATAGAAAGATAATTCAGTCTAAGGATAGGGCTGGCATTCTTCTCAAAAGAAGGTACATAGATAACATAGCTACTAGTGAAAAGTTAAAGAGAGGAGGCAGTGTCCTGGTTTGACCAGAAGCTAGGGTCAAAAGAACAATCTTTTTGAGAAGGCTTCTCAGAATGCCTTCTCTCCCCCACAGCCCTCACTAGACTGGCTGTGTTCGGGGAGAGCAATAAAAGATTAAAAAAAAAAACAAAACACCAGGCACGCAGACAGTGAATTTCTAAGAACAGCTTTATCTAAATTTAAATGGTACAACAGTATGAAAGAGAAACAATAAAGAAAGATAAGGTGGTTAGTTCAAGGATGGCTTTCGGCCCTTTCTCCCTTTTAATCACTCACCTCCTCCCCCCTTCCAATTAATCNAGCTGGACCACACACAATCTTCTGTAGCTACACTCACACTTCCAACTAAACTTTTGACATTATTCTGCACTAAGCTACAGAGTTATTACAAGCTTCAAGCTTGAAAGAATAATTGAATGAAATGGTCATGCTTACCTCAGTTTTGAGCTTATAAAAATTAATCATACATGATACTAGTTGTTTAAAACTCCCATGTTTCATCCATACTCCAAGAGGCATTTCTAGTAATAAGGAATAGCTTCCCCATCCATCTGATCTCTAAGTAAAAAAAAATTAAGCAACATTCCCTTCAAAGGAGAATGAGATACACTGGATAGGGCAAAACATGCATAAGAGGGTTTTTTTTTTGTTCAAGAAACTTTTCTAGACCTATGGAATAACAGCCCTGACACCACAATTTTTGCCAGTCTAGGTAAGCTACCAGACCTCTCATCCAGTGACAGAGAGACCAAGGCACACCATGATTCCTGCCAAGGAAGGGTCCTAAAGTTCAATAACTCACAGATCCTATTGGAAACACTCCAAAAGTCACAAACAAGCTACTAAGCACAGTATCAGAACAAACATCAGAAGACATTTTCCAAGCCTTTGTAACATCCAAAATGCCAGATTCAAAAGGCCATCTGAGTTATTCCTGCATCTATTGGAAAAACCTCTGGATTGCCAAATCATCTGGAGTTAAAAAGAAAAGACAGGTAGACAGAAGCAGAAGAAGGACTACTATATTGGGTGTAGATATCCAAGTTTTAAGA
This sequence comes from Bucco capensis, assembly GCA_013396975.1. Classification (NCBI taxonomy): domain Eukaryota; kingdom Metazoa; phylum Chordata; class Aves; order Piciformes; family Bucconidae; genus Bucco; species Bucco capensis. The sequence continues at coordinate 230,000 of VWZO01005039.1, forward strand.
GCAAAACCCCAAAGGATATAACTTGTCTCTAGTTCTCCACTGGACAGAGCAAGAAGTTAACTTAAGCATGTAAGTAGTAAGACTGCACCACACATGTGGATGGCAGGTCCCATGGAGGGGAAGGAAACTTGTCCCCTGCATAGATGCTCTCTCCTATCAAAACCTTCTTCATTTTGTTTTTTGGGAGCCTACATTCCCAGGAGCCTGCTTGGTTTTGTACAAAATACAGGATTTCAGCTTCATATTTAACAGGTGCAGTGACACTCTGCAAATACTAACCAAGATCTTTACTCTAAATTCTGTTGCTTCACTTCATTTCCCAACTAAGTCTTCTTTCACAGCCTGACAGTGACAACTAAAATGATGTAGTTAAAGTAATAAACAGGGAATTTTAAGTAGCCTGTCAAAATAAGTGACATCTATATCATCTTAGTCTTAAACTCCCATGTAAAGTTCCATTCAAAGTAACTTCATTATACAATCAAATGCTAGAAGTTACCTTCCCCACTGGAAGACGCTGCATTCTCTCACACAGCAGTTAGTGGGCTCTGCATCATTTCCACCAACAGCATTTAATGCTCAACAACAGCTGATTCTTCATTAGAAATATGCTCTGTGGTAGCAATTAAACTCTTTCCAAAGCACATCAAGTCAACAGAAACCTCTGACATTTGGTGTGCAACCTGCTGAGTTATCAGCAAAGCCAAGAGGCCGCTGACTGACCTTCAAGCAAGCAATGTGCTTGTACCAGAGCATGGAGAGTGCTGGAACTTGAATACACCCAAGGGCAACAATACTACCAACAGAAGGAACTCCCCTCAAATTTTTCAAGGTAGAGGAGATGACAGAGTGATTTTCGATTTCTGCCACTCCAACTGAAGAAAATGTAAAGAAATATTTAGTGCTTACAGATGTGAGACAATTTGGAGAAGAAAAAAGGTGAGGTCAGGAAAGAAACGCATGGTAAAGAGAAATGCTGTCAGGAAAGGCTTCAAGTTTAATGCTTCCTGAAATTCCAACAGTCTTGAATAGCTCCAATGTTGCATGCTAAAAGGACTTCAATTCCTTTACCCCAACAGAAGCTTTAAAACACAATTTACATTGTTTTCTAGGCTCATGCATCACCTCTGAAACACCTCCAATGCATTAAACATTTAAATCCCCTTTACTTGTAAAATAGGCAATGTTTCCCTTTCTCACAGAATATCACTGGCAGCAGCCAAGACTTCTTACCATTTTTGCTTTAAGCTTGATGTTTATTAGAAGACCAGAATGGGGGCAGGTTTTCTCACCCTTTGAAAGCTTTTTGATTTCTTACTTAACTAAACATGTTTGTACAGCTTTCTTCGTATCTACAAGTCCTTAATCCACAAAATGTCAGTTGAGGGAATAATTATATTAATAAATTGTAGACAGTCTAAGGAGAAAAGAAAGATGGAGAGGCATTTGGAATTAACATGCTGTGAATCAGTCCTGCATCATCCTTTGTCAGTGGCATTAGCAGGCTTCCCCCCCCCCCCCCTTCTTGTTGCCTTTTAGTAATAATTTTCAGTGCATTTAACACATTTCATCTCACTCAATGCACTGAACCCTAATAGAAGAGAACATCAGTTTGTCAAACATATGTTATTTGAGGATGCAGATCAGTTCATCTTAGGCAGCTGACATTGTCAAAGACAGCCAATGCTGGCAAGAGCTAAAAACACAGCAGGCAAAGGAGGAAAGAGGGATCATACAAGAGTACAAGTGTGGCTGCTGAGATAGCAGCACCATCCAAGGCCAAAGCCTTCCTGTCTCTCAGTTCTCCCCAACCCTAAAAGTCTCCCACAGCAGCTTCAAAGCACACATTCCCACTGCTGTTGACATGAGGAATTGCAAAGGTGAAAGGACAAGCCATCCACCTGGCAAAGGATCCAGCGGCAGGTATCTTAAGAGCAGGATGAGAGCAAGACTCTCTTCTGAGCAGACTTTTTAGTTGTTTATATTAGTTTTACAGAAGCCTCTGTGAATATTTATGGGTCAAAGCAAAGCACATGATTGTGTCTTTGTAGCACCAGTGCAAGTATTTGCAATCCAAGATACCCATATTGTTTTGGTGCTGTGGGCATTGCCAAGCAAATGCCAACAAATAGAAGTCATGTTAAAAATCAATAGCAGAACTTCAGGGATGCCAGGCTTTATACTTCAGTGTTCCTTACAGCTGTTTGTTGCAATTTAAAATGCTAAATGCATTCAAGTCTTCAACAGGAGGGTCATCATTCAAAAACTGGCAATTTTGGAAATTATACAACCTACCCATGAGCTTTCTCCCTTCAAAGTTTACAGGAGTTGGAGACATGATCAAGTAATTATGCTGCAAATCCTCTGAGGTTAGTCTTTCTGTTTTACAATTTGGCTCCAATCCAGATGTGAGTCAATATAGAAAATAAACGATTTACTATCCAAAACAAATCCTTATTGCTTCAGTTTCCAAGCCCATGTAGATTATTGGACATGGTTACTTGAGATTAGAAAAATGGGAAGAGGAGTACAGTAGCAATTATGGTATTTTCTAAATATATTTAATACGAACTTGCCATTAAAATAATTTTAAAAGTTAAAATAAACTCCCCCTTCTCTCCATTCTAGTTTATTTCATACTCTTTCAGATCTAGTGACTTTTCAGTGTCCTGTGTATAGCTTGTTTTTTCTATTTACATATTTAACAGACTTAGAGGGAGAGTAAAGTAATGAAGTTTTTTTTACTCCCCAACTTAGCCTTAAAAAACCCAACCAAACAACATAACCAAAGTCTTAAAATATACAGATAAAGATGCAAAAGCAGAACAATTCCTTGAACTACACAGCTGATTTCTTGCAAAGGAAGGGCTTCACATTGCTATCCCTTACTGTTCATTTCTGTCCCCTCACAAGACAGAAAACATCTGCTGAAAACATTCTTTCAAAGAGAAAGTATGTAGAAGTCACTTCCTAGGAACGCTGTTTACTACAAACAGTTAAAAGATTTTGGTGGTAATACTGCTTGCTCTATAAGTATAGATTCTTTTATTCACTTAGAACAATTTTTATACACTACTGATTTCCAGAAGCTGGTAACAGCCACTTCTATTTACAACTTCAAGATAAAAAAACACCTTATCTGCCATTCTACCAGTGGAAACACTTCTCAGAAGGAACTTGCTCATTTGCTCAGAGAAACTACAAAGCTTTCCTTGTAAATAAGTATCTGTAGGATTTTAGGAAGTGGCTCACTTGTCAAGAAAGGGTTAGGTTTTATTTGGGATTTTCACCATGGCAGTGCTCTAATGGAAATCCTCTAGAAGCAGAGGCAGTAAAATGTCGGTAGGAGAAAACAGACAGAAGAGTCTACCAAAGGTTTTGATAGCAATGCCGCTAAGTCTGCAGTCCAAGATCTTGAAAAGTTCAGGTCAGAAGGAAAATATTCAGGCATACAGCTGCCAGTTGACAGTACACTGTCTACAGTTTCATTCAGAAGACTTCTGTTTAAGCAGGCAAGGATGTCACAGAGCTGCTGTGTTTCTTGCACAGGTAGCCCATTCTGTCCTACAGCACTTACTAGTTCCTTGGAAAACTTTTCTTTTAAAAGCAAGTGGTCCTAAATCAGAATTTTTTTCTTCAACCTATCAAAAGGAAGAAATGAAGCACCCTTTCCACCTGCTCCATGGTATAAATTATCCATTGCACAGGAGACATGTACATGACCAAGAAACAGGAATAGTAAGAACAGAATCCGAGAACCGTTTCTTTTTCCTATTCTCTATCTCAACAAGCAGTTTGTATTCAATAGTGTAAAAAGAAATCATTGGCATCTCTATAAGAAGGCATAGCACAAAAATCTTCATCCTGAAGATTTCTGGGAGCAAGCTGGACCACAGGAGGTTTAGTATTAACACAAGGAGAAACTTCTTTGCAGTAAGAGTGACAGAGCACTGGACCAGGCTGCCCAGGAGGCTGTGGAGTCTCCTTGTCTGGAGATATTCCAGAGCTGCCTGGATGCATTGCTGTGTGAGCTGGTCTAGGTGATCCTGCTCTGGCAGGGGGGTTGGACTAGATGATCTTTCTAGGGCCCTTCCAACCCCCAACATCCTGTGATTCTGAAAGAGGCTAAATTTGGAAAAGGGATAACCAAATAACCACTGTTGAGTAGAAAGTAGCTTATATAGCCCAACCTTAACTTCATAAGAAACTACCCTCCCAGCAGCCACTGCTAGGACTTTTTAATAAGGAAAAGTAAAGAAAAGATAGCCCATTGGGTAGTTGGGTATAGAAAGGGTGCAGGGATTTTGTTTGTTTGCTTTGTCTTTAGTGAACAACAGGTCCCCTTGTTCCTTGCTATGCTCTAAGTCTTTCCAGGAAGAGAAGGATTCCACCTTCCAGAACCAGGATAGGAGAACAGGGTGTTAGTGATGCACTTAGGGGAAAAATATTGCAGTTGTACAAATGAACTCTCCCAAACACCTGACACAGGGTGGAATGAATACAAGGCCAAGACTTTTAATGCCTGACTCAATAGAAACAGAAAATTTCTCAAAAGAAAATCTCCACTTCATTTGAGTGAGTCTGAAATTTCACTGCAGGGAAGGAAGAGAAGAATTCAGGTACACTTTAATCCAGCCTGCCTGTCCCAAATAGATTACTCTGGAGAGAGAAACTATCTTTAGCAGGTAGTATACTTGTAAAGTGGTCAGAATGCTAAGGAAGACACCAAAAGCTGTTCCTGTTTTGAAATTCTTTTGAAATGCAGTCAGCATCTCCTCTGTGGGTCTCATGAACATACCAAGTTAAATGAAATAGCAGAACATAATTAGCTGGGGTTTTATTTAATAGCCAGTAAGGTCACTGTCAATGTGGCCAATGCTATATATGAAAATTTCTCCAAATGCTGTGCCCAGGTGTCTGGGTTTTGGCTGTGACTTCCTTCTCACTTGCACAGATGCATAACTAGATTTTTTTCAAAAATACAATCCAAACCTTTCACTCCTCCCATGCAGCTAGCTGTGTCAGCTTTAGAACATACATTCTCTTTGCAAACATGCCAACCTCTTGTGATGGATACTCTGACAAGTGCTGACATAGCTATGAAAAACCAATGCTTGGCTACTAGATCTTGTGACAATGCCAGGAGAAAAATTCCTAATTCTTTTCCTCCCACCTGTCATGGAAGACAGGGAATCTGAAAATGAGTTATTAAAAAGCAAAAAAAATAAATCAACAAATATCCACAATTAAAGGGAACATTTAAGACTCTAGAACAGAGCTTTAAATTTAGGATTTCACTCATCCTCTAATATCAGGAACCATACTAAGGAACGAGTCTGCTGCTTCTCCTTCAATCAATATAATCTCCTAAGAGTTCAAGCTTCAAACATTCACATAAAATATTAGCGTTATATATTTGCAGAAGATAAACTGAACCAGCAAAGAAATCAATCAATTTTCAATTACTTGTGGCAACTAGATAAGATGATAGTGTACACACTAACAACTGACAACAGTCACCTAATGAGCAGGCTCATGCCTTATGGAAGCCATGAGCTCCTGGATTACATAATTAATAATAGCCATTTGCAATCATGAATATGCATCTCCTCTTCTGTCTTCACAAGGAAAGTTTGTGATTTGTAAATTGAAATGTGCTCATCCTAAAACCATCCAGTGTAACTTCCCTTTGCAAGGAAAGTGTTTAAGAAACATTTAGATGTGGTACTTAGGGCCAGAGTTTAGTGGTATCTTAATGATAGGTAGGGTTGGACTTGATGATCTTAGAGGTCTCTTCCAATCTTTGTGATTCTGTGACCATATGCTGCCTCTTATGTAACAGGGAGGGAGTTCATGAAATATATTGGTAAAGCTTCAGGTGTAACAAAAGCATGAACTTATTTCTCACTTAGTAGATCTTAGCATTTTTACATCCCAGGAGATGTGTTCTGAATAATGCCATACTTACAACATCAAACTTCTGTGTGATGTTCCCCTGGACATCAAGCAAATAAACTTTGCCATAATGTGTTCCCAGTGCCAAAAACTGTAAAAGAGACAGATTGATTACACAAAGACAATGCAACCAAAACCACAGCAACGCTAAATGAACTCCAGGATGTTTAGCAGACTAATGATTACCAGCACCAAGATTAAAAAAAACCCACCACCTTCTATAGAGAAAGGTTACTTTAACTGCACCTAAAGAATAAAATAGGGCTTCAAGCCCGTATTACTGTGATAGTGCAAGTTAGCTGTCAGAATGAGTCATGAGGACCCTCATCCACTGACAACTAATGGTGTGTCTGCAGTCTGTACACACTGCCTGATAGACTCTGGCAGCAAATTAAAAATGCAGCGTGAAAGCAAGGACCAACACAAACCTGAAATAATTCCTAGATCCTTTCCTGCAGCTTGGTTTCAACTGTAATGGTTTGCTTTGGGTCTTATTTTTAATTGTTAACATAAAGCCATCAAACACAGCAAAAGGCTACTGGTAAAATACTGCTGAACTACAGAAGGTCTCTGACAGTGCATTTCAGCACACAGATCACCACTGGGTTTGCTTTCCTTCACACAGCAGCACTCCTACATTGAACACTCTCAAGACAAATACACTATTCCTTGGAAATCTCAGGAGTTTAATCCTCCCTGAAACAGGAGCAAAATAAAGAAAACTCTACACAAATGCATGCTCTCCCAAACTTATTTTGATACAAACAAGGAGGGAATTGATTCCGAGAGGCCTCCTGTTAATTGAACCATGTGAACTACACCTAAACAGAAAAGGAAGAACTTGGGTACTACTTGATTTATGACAGAGGTTTCTTTTATTGCCCCCCCCTCCTTTCAGCATTACTCAAATAGTGTAGGCTCCTCAATTCTCTGTATTTCACTGCATGTGACCATGCTTCATTGCAACCTATAATGAAATGCTCAAATTTACAGGCACTGCTAAGCGTGTCAGTCAGGCAGCACAATCTTTAAAAAATAACCTTACAGAAAGTCAAGGTTTAAAAGGATTTATCAAAATGGAATTGCTTAAAATGAAATTTCAGTCCAGGCACTTAAAATATGAAGCTACATTAAAAGGAGTCAAGAAAGGGAAAGAAGGGGTTCATTAGAAATTCATCCCCTGCAATGCCTTTCACTCCTGCAAGGTTGCCTTTTTTCAGGAAGAAAAAAGTCCCCCGGGTAAAAAAATCAATACTGGTTAATAAAACATCAGGTGTGCAGACATAACTAGGTATGACTATTCCACTGCACAGGCCTGCTTGAATGCACCAGGTGCCATGACGATTAGTCATCCAGGGCAGACAGCAAGCCTGGTGAAAATATGATGCTTTAGCAGTGAAAAGAGGGGAAAAAAATAATTCTGGAGGGAAATTAAGTCTGAATAGCAAAGCCAGGATTCCCAGCAAAGTTCAACAGCTTTAATCAGAGGTATGTTTTACATAGTATTGGGTAATTTTGCTAATGATGACTCTCCCTAGAAGGGTTTTTCCTGCTCTTGCAGGGAATAAAAGAAAAACTACAAAACAAAACAGAAAACACCCTTGCAAAACCTATAACCTAGCTTCATTTCCAAGATCTCAGTTGTAAGAGACCTATTCCTAAAAGACTCCAGTACCCGACTTCTAACAACATTGATCCTTCTCATAGTGTTTCTAGTTTGCTGGAAAACTAAGACTGCTGGGATACTTAAACAGCTTTCCTGTATTGTCACTCCTGTGACACTATAGTTAAAGCTGTATCTGTGCACATACTTACAGAAAAAGCTCTTTTCAACACTCAGCTTTCAAAATTTACCTGAGGCTCAAGGAAAAAAAAGGCAACCAGGAAGAAATGCTTGCCAATTTTCCAAGTATCTGTTAAATTCTAAGTTGTCAAAAACATTTTAAAAAGACTTATTGTTTTCATTCGCACAGTTAAAATACAAGCTTCATCTTAAAGAGCCTCTTGAGCCATGGTAACAGTCCTTTGAGCAAAAGAAACAGCACAAGTCAATCTAAAAATATAGCCAAATAATAGAGACAGAGCCCTCAACAATAACTGCTAAGGAGCTATTGCTGACTGGGAAAAATTATACATTCAGAAAATAGCTATTATGTTTTACATACTAATAGTTAGCTGACAAATCATTAACTCATACTTTCAGATTCTGTGGAGCTTTCCTCAGTACTTGAAAATGTTCTTCAGTATTTATGAAAAAAGAAGACTCAGAAAAATAATAAAGCAGTTGTTTAAATCACTAAAGGAACATATTAAGCTTCTTCCTTGTAATACTAAAAGAACGATTCCTTGCAAAATTTCTTTACTTTGCATTATGCATCACTTTCTCCCTTTCATTCTCTTGTATGTCTCAAACATTACCATGTTAGTGTGTGTGGATTCCCTCTCCTTGTTTTTTACATATTGAATCAGGGAAAAGGAAAAGGGAACTGTTAGTAGGACACCCTCAAACAAACAAAAAATGAATATTATAATCACTTCCTTCTTCACTATATTAAGAGAAACTCAGCTGTCTTCCAGAGCTGAATATATGCTAAGCTGCCCCCTGGCATGGTCAAGTCTGTCTTCAGTAATTTAGGCTGTCCAAGTAAGCACAATATATGGCAAATATATTATATTGAGGAAAGTTGGGCCTCTATCCCAATTCTAATTCATAATACTGTCCATAATTAAAATCAAGTGTGGATCTTCCCAGTAGCTTATGTAAACATCCCATCTAACAAATCATTGCACCTCCAATTCTCACCTCTCTTACTGAGAACTCTGGATTGTTCAACACAGGTTTACCATCAAATTTTTTTATAGTAGTGTTGGTTTGCACTGCACCTCTAGATTTGGTGGAAATCTAGACAGAATTCTACACAGAAATATACTGATGCATTATAAGCACAGATAAACATATAAACCCACACAGAAGTTCTCTCTCTGCCACCTAGTCAGGCAATACCTTTTCATGCACTGTCATGCAGCTGGCTGCATCCTTCTGGAGAATTTCAGTCACTCCATTAGAAAGCCTTTCATACTTCAGCTTAGGTTCTTCTTCACTCTCATCTTCCTAAATTTAAGAGTGTAAGGAAAAGACAAGAAGCAAACAAGCATTTAGAAGCTGATTTGAAACACAAAATGAATTAAAAGATAGCCCCAAACTACCATGTGGCAACAGGCGAAGATGAATCACTGCTATCTCCCAACAACAGCCATTACAATCAAAAGCCAAACTTTCACTTGTATCATTGGGGAGGGCTTAGGTTTTGTTTTTTTGTTATTGGTTTCCCTATTTACTCCAAAGTTCTGGGTGCAAGCACAAAGACTGTATAGCAGCATATCCATTCAGCTGTAAGAGGCATTTAGTCGACATCTATAAAGCAGGAAAAAATGTACATGTGTTCTTTGTTACATCAAGTTAGTCATTCACAATTTAGAAGGAAAATATAAAAGAGATGGCTATGGAAAAATGGAGGAGGATAAAATGAAGTGTGCCACTGTAGCCACAACGAACTCTAAACTGAAGCATGCAGGTTACAAGAAACTTCAAGACCTTTACAAGATGCTGAAGCTCTGTAGGAAGGAGAGAGGCAAAATGCTGTGAACAAAAATAAAAAGAATCCACTAGGAATAAGTTAATTGTATAAAAGGCACCAGTGGGTTTATGTTAAAAAAGTGTATAAATATGTTGTTGCAAAAACACCTGGGAAAAAGATCCAGACACAGCATATTCCTGTGGATTACCTAACATCATCTGCATGTTAAGAACTTTTTCTGGCAAATATCAAAGCTTTCCTCTCTTTTCCTTTTCAAACCTGTTAGCTATTATCACCCAATCACTACTTAGATGCAAAGAAAGATGATGCATCAAGTTGCACAGCGTGAGGAGAAAGGAGGCTGAGCTAAAACACAAGCAGCAAAGTCATTGATCAAAGAACACCCAACACGTTTATCTCTAAGAAAAGTGTAAAATAGCTCTCTGGTCATAGGCATCTATCTGTAATAGATGGACTAGTTGAAGTACAGGGCCAGAGAGAGATTTCATAAGCTTCAGGGAGCCTCATTTAATAGTAAAAATGCATAGATATATACCAACCCACACACATCTCTTGGTCCTTACTGTAAAACAGTGTAGCTGCAATAATAGTCTCCTACACTTTTAGTTCTGATAAACATATCAGGGCTGAGTGTGTTTCCCAGATAAAACATGTCTTTCCTAAGTAAGCTCAATATACCAGTGCAGTGCTCTAGTAAGTGAGCATCTTTACTTCCTACCAACCACTGCCTTTCAGTCTCCAGGTTAGGAAATCAAAATGCACTGTGCCAGCCTATGGCAGAAGAAATGTTTTTGTGCAACATTTTCTTGTAGCTCATGATGTGACAAAATAAATTTAGAAAAAGAGACATGTTAATTTGTTAATAAAACATTTTGTTTACATTGCCTTCAGAGTACTAAAGCCAGTCTTTCCCAAATCAAATATTATGGCCATTTACCATGTGTACTACTAGCACACATGGACCATATGGACCCAAAAGCCATACAGGTCTCCCAATCAAGAGGAGTCTGTTGATGAAACACTCCTCCTCCAACTACAGGAGGCATCAGGCTCACAGGCTCTTGTCCTGCTGGGGGACTTCAACCACCCTGACATTTGCTGGAATAACAACGTAGCAAGCAGTAGGCAATCCAAAAGGCTCCTGAAAAGTCTGGATGGAAGCTTCCTAACACAAGAAATAGACACCGCTACCTGGGTGGTTGCAGTACTTGACCTACTGGTCACCAATGCAGATGAGCTCATCAGGGATCTCAAGACTGGAGGCTCCCTGGGCTGCAGTGATCATGCACTGGTGGAATTCACAGTCCTGAGAGTCACTAATCAGCCAAGAAGCAAAGTCAGGACCCTGAACTTCAGAAAACCAAAATTCCAGTTCTTTAAAGAGTTACTCAGCAGGATACGCTGGGAAACAGTCCTCAAGGACAAGA